>CM039597.1:4129449-4698522 GCA_022457205.1 Saccharum spontaneum | reverse complement strand
TGATTAATCCTTTCTGTCTGCCCATCTGTCTGAGGATGATACGCTGTGCTAAAATTCAGTTTAGTCCCTAATGACTCTTGTACTTTCTGCCAGTAATACGATGTAAACTGGGTACCTCGATCAGACACTATCTTCTTCGGAACTCCATGCAAACTTACTATTCTTTCCAAATACAACTCTGCCAACTTTGCACTGGTATACGTAGTTCTAACTGGTATAAAATGAGCAACTTTAGTCAAACGATCCACTATAACCCATATTGAATCAAAACCCCTCTGAGTGCGCGGTAATCCTACTATGAAGTCCATACCAACTTCTTCCCACTTCCACTCGGGTATCTGCATCGGTTGCAGCAATCCTGCAGGTCTTTGATGTTCAGCTTTAACCCTCTGACATGTGTCACATAGTGCAACATACTCTGCAACATCTCTTTTCAAACCGTGCCACCAATACTTTTCTCGTAAATCCATATACATCTTAGTACTTCCAGGATGAATAGAATAAGCGGACTCATGAGCCTCCCGTAGGATTGCTCCTCTTATAGCTTTGTCCTCAGGCACACATAATCGTTTCCAAACCATAGGGTTCCCTTGTCATCCAACCGGAATCCAGGTGCTTTACCTTTCGGTATATTCCCTACTAACTCCTTTATCTTGTCATCCGTCAACTGACCCCCACGTATTTGTTGCTCTAACATAGGCTCTACTACTAATTCCACTGCATTAACAGCAATACCCAAGTTTAGATGCTCAATCTCAGCACATAACTCATTTGACATCGGCATTACTTGTACCTCGTTAGCATAGCTCTTCCTACTAAGGGCATCTGCAACCACATTAGCTTTACCCGGATGATAGTGTACCTCCAGATCATAATCCTTAATCAACTCTAACCAACGACGTTGTCTCAAGTTTAGATCTGATTGAGTGAAAATGTACTTCAAACTCTTATGGTCAGTGTAAATATCACTTTTATGTCCAATCAAATAATGTCTCCATATTTTCAAGGCATGCACAACGGCTGCTAACTCCAAATCATGGGTAGGATAATTTAACTCATGCTTCCTCAACTGTCGAGATGCGTATGCTACTACTTTGCCTTCCTGCATAAGCACACAACCAAGACCCAATCGAGATGCATCACAATAAATGGAGAAACTCTTATTCAAATCTGGCAAAACTAACACCGGGGCTGTTGTTAATCGTTTCTTCAGCTCCTCAAAATTAACCTGACACTTATCAGACCACACAAATTTAGCATTCTTTTCCAGCAGCGCCGTCATTGGCTTGGCAAGCTTAGAAAACCCTTCAATGAATCTTCTATAATATCCAGCCAATCCCAAGAAACTACGAATTTCTCCCACATCAGTTGGCGGTTTCCAATTCAACACATCTCTTACCTTACTAGGATCCACTGATATTCCACCATTAGAGACCACATGACCCAGAAAAGCAACTTCCTTTAACCAAAACTCGCATTTACTACGCTTAGCATAGAGCTTATGCTCTCTGAGCTTCTGCAGGACCAACCTCAAATGTTCCACATGTTCTTCCTTAGTCTTAGAGTATACCAGGATATCATCGATGAACACTACTACAAACTTATCAAGATACTCCATAAATACCTTATTCATCAGGTACATAAAGTATGCAGGAGCATTAGTCAAACCAAAGGACATTACTGTATACTCATACAAACCATATCGGGTGGTGAATGCTGTCTTAGGTATATCCGTGGCACGAATCTTCAACTGATGATAGCCAGAGCGAAGGTCAATCTTGGAGAACACACAAGCACCTCTCAACTGATCAAACAAATCATCAATCCGGGGCAGTGGGTACTTATTCTTGATAGTTACCTCGTTGAGCGACCGATAATCAACACACATTCGTTGAGAACCATCCTTCTTATCCACAAAGATCACAGGAGCTCCCCATGGTGATGAGCTAGGACGAATAAAACCTTTCTCTTGCAATTCTTTTATTTGTTTCTTAAGTTCTTCTAATTCGTTAACCCCCATCCTATATGGACGCTTAGCTATAGGTGCAGTTCCAGGCAATAATTCAATAATAAACTCAATGTCGCGGTCGGGTGGCATACCTGGCAAGTCGTCGGGGAACACATCCGGAAATTCATCCACAACTGGATCCTCTTGATTAGCATTATCATCCAGTTGATTTACTGTAGCTGTCTGCGGCTTCTGCACTACAATCTCCACACTAATGCGATCTCCCTTCGGTGTTGTCAGGGCTACTGCCTTTTCCTTACACTGAATCACTGCCTGATTTTGCTTCATCCAGTCTAATCCCAAAATAAGATCAATCCCAGCTGTTCTCAACACTATAGGACTCACTTTGAACTCTACCCCCCTTAAGTTTAAACTAATAGGGAGGCATTGATAAGAAGCTTGCATACTACCCCCAGGCGAGTTAACTAGTATAGGGTTTTTCATGGCACACAAAGGAATGCTATTGGTCTTAACAAATATTTGAGATATGAATGAATGCGAAGCTCCAGAATCAAAAAGAACAGTGGCAGGGATGGAGTGGACATCGAACGTACCGAGCATAACTTCAGGTTCCGACATTGCAGTCTCCTCCGACAAGTGAGTCACCTTCCCGTAGTAGGGTGGCTTCTGATTACTATTCTGCTTCTGAGGAGTTTGCTGGTTGGCCTTCTCAGGACAGTTATAAGACAAGTGACCCTCCTTTCCACAACGGAAACACTTGGTTGGAGTATTAGGAGCACTAGTCTTCATTGGGGTGTTGTTGGGGGTACTCTGTCGCTGATTCTGGTTCCCATTCTGCTGTTGAGAGCGTTGATTGCCATTCTGCGACTGATAAGGAGGACGTTGCAGGAACTGATTACGTGGAGGAAGTTGACCACGATTCCATTGGTTGGGCGGATACCTCTGCTGAAAACCTTGTTGATAACCAGTACGTTGGCGAGTGTTATTCCCAGATATCTGTCCCTGAAGTCTCTTTCTTTTAGCATCCATCTCCTTGCGCTTATTATCCACCACAATAGCACGATTCACTAGAGTTTGATAATCTGGGTAAGCATTAGACATTAGCTGCAGCTGAAGACCATCATGCAGACCCTTCAGGAAAAGTCGCTGCTTATCAGCATCATTAGCCACCTCATTTGGCGCATAACGTGACAACTGAGCAAACTTGTCTCTATACTCCGCCACAGGCATAGATCCCTGTGTCAAATTGCGGAATTCCTCTGCCTTCAATGCCATCACCCCCTCTGGTATATGGTAGGACCTAAAACTCTCAGTAAATTCCTGCCAAGTAATAGCGGGAGCATTGGCAGGACGGCCATACTGATATGAATCCCACCAATCTTGAGCTGCTCCCTGAAGTTGTCCCGAAGCAAACAACACCTTCTGCTGATCATTACACTGAGCAATGTTGAGCTGCTTCTCTACTGCACGAAGCCAATCATCAGCTTCCAATGGATCTGAGGCATGTGTAAACACTGGGGGATGACCCTTCAAAAACTCTCCACGCTTATCTCGCGCAGGTGCTCCTCCAACTGGCTGATTTTGCTGATTGTTCACCAGAGCTTCCATTAGCTGTGTCTGTATGGCCAAAAGCTCATGAATGGTAGGTGTTGGTCCAATTCCACGACCACGGCCTCGACCTCGTCCTCTTCCAGACATCTGTTATCCCATATAATATCAAATCTTAGAGATTACCACATAATAGACAATCCTAGAGATAGAGATTAGAATCTGAAAATTTTCTGGACACATCCCATTTTCAGCTGTTCGGTAAAACAAACCTATCTCGAGTTACAGATATCCAGTAGAGGTGTTCTTTATATGGTTGGAAAGCTTATGAAATTATCTAGAACTTTTATTTAACTCATACTTCCAGATTCTGTCACGAAGTTACTCAAAAACAGAACACAACAGAAACTGTTTCTGACCTCCAGACTGCACAGTAACTTCATCTTGTAACAATTATATCTCACGATCCAGAATAGATAAAAAGTTGATTCCAGAGGCATTGGAAAGGTACGTGGGTCTAGATTCTCTCATAAAAATTTCAGAATTTTTCGCGGATCAGTTAATTTTAAGCATAAAAGGAAAGACAGATCGCTCCAGAAAAGACAGAACAGGGAGAAAAGTTAACCCAACTAAATTATTTATTTAACACACTAAAACTTAATATTGTATAACTTGGAACTTTTGTAGACAGGCCCACAAAGCTCCAGCACTCATTACATGGAAAATCCAACTCACACGTAAGCACAATAATAACTCAACTAACCACACAAAGTTCACACGACACCACAAACTCAACTTAACTTGACTCTACTCGAACTATCGTATTATTACATAAATGGTATTCCAACTCCTAAGTGCGGGCTTGGTGTTCATGATGATCATAGATCGGTTCCATGCCTTGGTCAATCCTTAAGCCATCTATCACTTCTTGATATCTCTTGACGTCTTTTCCCAAAGCTTTAACTAGGGCTACCAACCGACGATTTGTCACCATCATATCATGACCAAAATCCACCATGACCCGAGGTACTAAATCCAAATTCCCAGGGTCAGTCATTACCCATCCATACTCCGGATCTCCACGAGGGAAATAGCAATATGGATCATCTTGCATCATCCCATAGCGAAGGTGACGAAGTCCCAAGCATGCTTCAAAGGCTGCATCTTCTATACCATCTTCTATAGTGGCACGGCGTCCACTATGAGAAAAACACCGATCTAGCAAAAAGGTGCCCAACTCATTGTTCTTAACGAAGATGCGCACGCTGCACTTCCAATAAGTAGTTTCCAGAGGGTGTTTATGCTCCCAGCAGACGTACTCAATTGCAGGATCCCAATCCGTGAAGTAGACATTAAGTATGTCACTCAGTCGGTGGTGTGACGGGGTGTCATGGCTTGATTTGTGATGGATCCTTGTAATCCAGCCCATAGGAAGGGATGGCACTCCAATTTCAGCAGAAGCATCTGGTGAAGGCGAAGGGGGCTGTCCTCCGTTGTTAGCAAGTTCAGCCTCTTCATCGTCACTCACATAGATAACTTCCTCCTTAGGTTCAATTTCCTCCTGAGGCAAAGCTGGTTCTGGCGCCTGTTCTGGTGTTGATGGTGGGGTTGGTGTAGTGTCTTCTAATTCCTCCTGAAGCTCTTCGGGTTCCTCATGAAGCTCTTCGGGTTCCTCCTGAAGCTCTTCTGGTTTCAACAAGGAACGGGGTGGATAGTATCCTCCAGTGGTGATGCGGGCAGTCTTGCGGGCACGAGGCATCTACAGATTTTAGTCCAAGGATGAGTTGAAATTAGAGACAATATTTTCATAATAGAATGAGGCGAAAGAAGCATAATAATTTAGCAATTATCAAGAGTAAAGTAATAAGCATGAAACAAGTGAAGAAAAGAGAACTAAAACGACCATTACTAACTAGGCTTGCGTCCTACAGTCAACATAGCTCTGATACCAATCTGTCACACCCATTTTTAAGGAACAAATGGAGTGTATATTCTTATGTGCGCCCAGAGATCAATCACACATAAGTCGACAAATATAAATAGTATCATCACAAATGTTTATTACATAACGAATAGAATCACAGAGTCTTCACATAAATAAGCGGAAACTTAATATAAATATAGTGGTAGCTAGCTCCATAGCACAGGCACGTCAACTGGTTGACCACAAGTCTAGTAATCCTCAGGGAAGTAGTAGTAGTAGTCACTATTTGCACTTTCGGGATTCCATCCTGTGGTGGGGAATGCAAGGGTGAGCACAAAAGTACTCAACAAGTGTAACATGGGGTTCATGTAGCTCAAGTAGGCTAGACACTGGTTCAACTGCATGTAGCTTTTAGTTGATCATGTTTTAAGCAATTGAGTAGCATCGAATAGGTAATATTCCCAAAATAAACAAATGATCATGTAAAGAGAATAATGAATAGCAAAAACAAGTAAATTAATAGTGATCTCTATTCCGTAAGGGTCCAAGGCCGCTCGTGTCCGTGAGCACGGCTGATATACCAGTTTTACACTCTGCAGAGGTTGTACACTTTCACTGTGAGTCGTGATCCCTAAAAGCCCGAGGTCATGACTCCCCATTGGACAATCAAGTTTCACTATGAAGTCTTTCCAAGGTTCGTCTAACAAGTTAGGGCCGCTAGGTTTCTGTGGCCTGCGAATGTAGAGCCCCCCTTCCATATGGCACAATAACACGCAGCCTATACTCATAGGGACAGGAGCCGCACTACACCCAACCCGGAACACACCCCTCTTGCGCCATAAAGGTAACCACTAACAAGCTAGAAAAGGTCCTCTTATATGACTAAAGCCAGAGCCATATAGCCCTCACAGCTGTACTGTAAGTCCCGGATGTTCGCTTACAGATAAGTCCTTACGGAGAGGAATCTAGAGATAACTCTAGCCCTCTGGTTCCCTGTTGCTAAAAAGCATCTTTTAGAGTTATTGCATATATCATTAGTCAAATTACAAGATCATTGTTTATGTAAGCACTAGCCACTACCCAATGCCAATAACCATAGGATTCAAGGAACAAGATCAAAACTACGGCATCCTTAACAAGGAGACACATGCAGCATGAATTAAGTAAATTAAAGTGAATAGGTAACAAGGATGATCCCATGCTATACTTGCCTTGATCTAGCTGATCCTGTTGATCCGACTCGTAAAAGTACTCTTGATCACCAACGAACTGATCACCGTCTATTCGCGATTAACATGTCAACAACAATCATCCAAGGGCAATCATGCAAAGCAAGCAAAGCTATAATTAGAACAGTACACCAACAGCAGTAAAATAAGATGAAAAGTTTTTAAAACAAATCTACATCGCTCTAGGATCACACAGACGCGAAGTTCACGCAAATCGGAGCTAAAACGAAAAAGTTATGATTTAAACAAGATTTACTTTACTAAAGTAATAGATTAAATCTAACCTCGAATTTAAAAAGTATAAAACCTACTGTACAGCAATACTAATAGATAGAATATGAAATTATGAACCTAACGCAACTTGAACGGATCAAATCGGAGTTAAAACGGAGATTTTATGACCTATTTAGACCTAGTGGCAATTCTGTAAATAGCTGAAAGCGTATTTTCAATTGAACCGACGAATTTACGCTTTCTAATTATCAAAGCGTAAATCCGGAAAGACGCCATGGACTGCGGGTTACGACTCTGGAAAATCCAGGGGCTCTTTTGCAAAAGCTACGGCCGAAGGGGTATCTTGAAACCTGGGCCATCGGATTAGATCTCAACGGCCGAGATCAGCCGAGGGAAGGGAGAGAGAAGGAGTCCGGCCACCAACAGTGACCGGCGGCGGCGGGACGGCCGGCGGCTCGCCGGAGTTGATCAATCCGACGAGTTAGTGCTCGATTCTTCAATCCAAATCTTCCAGAAGCAAGAGAGGGGGCTCGCGGACTCACCTAGACCGGTTAGGGCGACGGAAATCAACCGAGAGCTCCCTGCGGCTAGCAATGGCGGACGGCAACCCCTGTACACGGCGGCGGCACACATGGAGGCTTTAGGGACCAAGATTCAACTCAAAAATCGTCACGGGAAGGAAGGAAGACTTCACCCGCACTCACCGAAGAAGAAAAAACGGCCGGATGACGCGCGGCTTCTCCAAGCGAGGTTTTCCCGAGCTCGAGCGGTGGCGGCCTAGGGTTGCGGTGGCTAGCTCGACGGCGAGAGCGCGATTCGCGTGGCGTGGGAAAAACAGATGCGGTTGGCGCTATTTAAGAGGGGCCCGACGTGAGGAGCAAGCCAAGGGGACGTCGGGGCAGCCTTGGACACCTCCGAGCGTCTCCGGCTCGGTTACGAGCAGGAGGTAGGGGACGACGCTGACCAGCGGGCCCGGCGCGTCATAGAGACAAGCAGGAGGGGGCGGTGGGCAGCTGCTGGCTGGGCCGGCCCGTCGTCGCGGCCCACGGCCAGGAGAGAAAGGGAGGCTGGGCCGAGCTGAATTCGGCCCGAACTGAGGAAGTAAATATTCTTTTCTCTTTTTCCTTTTTCCAATATTTCAAATACATTTTCAAATGATTTTTGAAATCATTTTCTTCTTGAAATAAAAACCAATCACACAAATAAAAATATGCATCGGCATGTATGCACAAACACTTATTTAATCCCTATATTTGATTTTATTTAAACAAAAATTATTATCTTGCTAGGTTTAAATGCTCACAAAATTGCGTAAGTAATTCAAATTCCCTATTTAAAAATATTCAAAAGTTTAGGGTGTTACAGGCTTGGCTGGCAATGTTAATGTATGATCTTATTATGTCAAGTTACCTTTGGTATTTGATAGGCTCCTCTTTTTTTGCTGGAAATAAAATTGCCTTGTGTACTCTACTCCACCGTCACCTTTGAACTATTGTTCTCACTTTCCGAGAAGTCAAACATACTCAACCTTGGTCAAATATGTACAAGAAAGTATTAGTTAATATTTATAGTATATAATTAGTATTGTTAGGTAGATCATTGAATCTATTTTTATAATAAAGTTATTTCGATATACAAATGTTAATATTATTTTTACAAACCTAGTTAAATTTAAGAAACTTTGACTAGCACCCGACCGTACCTCTATGAGAAAATCCTGAAAAATTCGCTCCCATGGGGAGTCAAACCTAGGACCTCGTCCCCTTTGAACTGTCGCTCTCATTTTCTGAAAAGTCAAACATACTCAACCTTGGTCAAATATGTACAAGAAAATATTAAATAATATTTACAGTATATAATTAATATCATTAGGTAGATCGTTGAATCTATTTTTATAATAAACTTATTTGGAGATACAAATGTTAATATTAGTTTTACAAACTAGTTAAATTTAAGAAACTTTGACCAGCACCCGACCCTACCTCTATGAGAAAATCCTGAAAATTTCGCTCCCACGAGGAGTGAAACCTAGGACCTCAGATGCTACTGAGGCTCTTGTAACCCGCCTTTAATTGTCTTGTTTACTTGACCACTCAAATTTAAAAGCATTTTCACTTGGGTAAGCAACAGAAAGATGCAGCCCTGCTTTTGCTGCTTTAATTCACACATCACAGACCAAAACCATGAATATACTTCCTCGGATCGTAATTATCAGTCCATCTAGATTTATGGTAAGTCGTGATTTTTGAGTTTTGACTGTTTATAGAAACAAAAATTACTCCCTCCGTTCTCTTTTATATTCATATTAGGTTTATCCTAAGTTAAACATTATTATTTTTAACCATCCATTTCGAAAAAAATCCCTATATTTTTAGAACCTATGAATTATATATTATAAAAGTATTTTTATATTGAATCTAAAAAAAAAATCTTATGTCATGAACCATTTTTTAATTTATGGTCAAAGATACAATTGTTTGACTTAGTACAAACCTAATACAATATTGTAAATAAAAGCAGATGAAGTATATATATTATGAAGTCATTCTCATAATAAATCTAGTGAGATCAGTCATGTTTTCAAATCCTATTGATGGGCAAATTTAACAAAGTTTGACTTGGAAAAACCTTGTGATAGAAGGAGGTACCATTATATTTATATATTGGTCCAATTGACCTGGAAAAGGCATTTAAAAGCATACCCCAGCACTGTAAATCAAAAGGAAAAGGAAAAAAACACTTATTATAACTTAACTACTCTCTTTAAGCGCCCAGAAATCTCTGGCTTTGGGGGCGTTGGGCACTGTGTGACACTGTTCATTCCTTTTTAATTTTTAAATTTTTTGTTCCTTTTTTCACCGGAATTTTTTTCCTTTTTTTCTCTTCTTTTCACGGAAATTCTTCCCCTAAAAAAAATAAACATGTACAACATGCACACCTAGCGAAGAGCTTTTTGGAAATAGACTATTATGGGAAGTGGACTTCGATGATATGTCCTCCCGCAACGGGGCTTCGCCAGCTTACCATTATGAAACGCGACCCATCCTCTAGAATGCCATCCGATACCTTTGGGGTCCTTTTATTCCTCTTCTGCCCCTGCTCCTTATCTTTTTCTTTGACCGAGCAGCCGCTAGGACGGAACGGAGGCACGCAAAATGGATCAAGTGTGGGCGCACTCGTTCTTCTCGGTTGCCGAGTGAGCGGGCAAGGGCACACCCACGGCGAGCCCCCACGGCCAGCTCCACCACGCTCGCCTGCCTCCCCACGCGACGGCCGCCTACTCCCCCACGCCCGCTCGCCTCCCCACGGCACGCCCACTCGCTCCCCCACGCCCGCCCGCCGAGCGTCGCCTGCATGGCCCGCTCGCCAGCCATGGCCTCCCCCAGCTCGCCTGCATGGCCCGCTCGCCAGCCATGGCCTCCCCCAGCCACGTGCCCTTTCCAACACACATCATTTGGAGCTTCACCTCACACCACCTCACTTGTATTCTTGTTATAGTTTTAGTCTTAGTCATTTGAACAAAGGCTACTTGGAGAGCTTGTCTTCTTGGAAGAAAGAGCACTCTTGGTATGAATCCAACTATGAAAAGTTCTTCCTTATTCAAGTTCTCATATCTTTCATATAGCAATGCATATGAACTAGAGTATAGTTTTATTCATGTTATAATCATGACACATGAACTAGCATATAGTTTGTGGGTTATGATCATGACATGTTCATCTTTGTTCTTCAACATTCATATAATTTATATGAGTAGAATTAGAGCTAATTTGAGGTGGCAGTTCATCATGCCTTCGGGTGTACCCAAGTCCTTTACCTATCGATCCGTAGGGTCGGGGACCTGGAAGGACTTGGGTAGTTTCTACATACGCAAATATTTTTAGAATTTTGTATAAAGTCTAACTTACCCCCCTGAACTATCGTAAAAGTATGATTTTATCTCCTCATGGCCGACTTGGCACCATGTAGGACGGTTGACGACTTGACGTGGTGCCACGTCAGCCAAAACCACTCTCAAAACCGCTCAGAGAGGTAATCAGATGGTTTCAATAGTTGAAGGAGTCTGGAAAACGGGTTTTCTAATTAAGTGAGGTAAATCAAACTTATACAATAGTAGAGGGAGGTCAAATAAACTCTTTCCAATAGGAATTCTTGATTCTCCGTTCCACCGACCATGACAACCAAGCTCCAAGGCTGGCTAGGTGACGTCCGTAGCACGGCATGTGCTCTGTCCTCATTGGAGGAAGTGAGGGAGATACTGTCTTTAAGTCTACAAAAGAATACAACTACGGTCAAGCTAGTTTAAATTTAATGTAATAAACAGTATTAACATTTACATCTTTAATAAAGTTTACTAGAAAAATATATTCTATAACTATTCTAATAATATTTAGTTTGTATCATAAATATTATTATACTTTTTAATATAAATTTAGTTAAAATTCAAACGGATGCAACACAAAGACACACAGGGTCAGGTTGTGTGCTCTCGTTGCTGCAGCCTCTACAGGTGAGCTAGGCATGGCTAACGGTGTGTCTAGTACAGACTCCGCCTCATTTAAAATAGTTTCAGTTACGACTTATCCGATAATTAAAATAAATTTTTAGCTCCAGCTTCTCTTAAAAGCCACTTGATAAAACATATTCTTTTAAAAAGAATAGAATGTCCCTAGTACCCTTCTAGTTTTCTTTTTTCTTTTTATATTTTATTTTTCTTCTGTTATATCTGAGTACTTTCCTTTTTTGCCGTTTTATCCGGTAGGTACATCATCCACACAAAGTCAGTTCTCTTCTCCAGCCTTGCCTCCGATCGCCGCCCCTTCCCTCCTGACTCGTCGCAGCTCGACGACCCACCTCTGACCCCACAGCTCCGCCTCCCTTTTCTCCTGACCTGTCTCTAACCGCCACCCCTCCCGGTGCACGGCAGCCTCCAACGGTCCATATGCCCAATACGACCATTGCTCCTACGCGATGGAGGAGGGCGACGGCGCCTCATGTCCAACCTCCTGCTCATGAGGGAGGAGGATGGTAGCGCGCGTGGGCCTAGGAGCATGAGCCGGCCGAAGCTTGATTTGAAGTGGCCCGTTTGGCCGCACCGCACGCAAGTCAGCTTGGAGCGGTCGAAGAAGCACTACCAAGTCGGCTTGGTGCAGAGATGAAGCAAGGCTTTGGCTAATTGGCTTTGGTTTCGAAGAGGCTCACGGTTTTTTTTTTATTTCGAGGCCCACAGGTTTTTAATTGAATGTATAAATAAATAAATAAAATAAAACACAGAGCACCGCGTCCTCCTCGTCCACGTAGGCGGAGAGGCAGCTGCATGCTCGGTTGACCGCTCGCCGGCCGTGTCCCTATTTGGGGTGGAACCCTGGGAGGTGTTGTGTTCTGCTTCCCACGACTCCTCCATTCAGACAAGACAGAGACACGGCCTCCTCTCCCCGCGCCCAACAACACGCCGCCCGATCCACGCCGGCCCCAATCCGGGCTGCCCAAGGTGTCCTCGTCTCTCCTCCCCTCCGCTCCTGGACGCCGCCCTCCCGCCCCGCCGCCGGTTGATTCCTTCTCTCCTTCCTCAGGTACGTACGGAAACGGAATCCACCCCCTCCTCTGCCCTGCGTTGCTCCGACCTCCGATCCATCGGTGCTGCTGGTGGCCTGGTGGGTGTTCTCCGCTTCTCCTCCGCGGATTCCTCTCCTTGATAGACAGACAGACAAGCAGACGCGTTCCCTTTCGCTCCCCCTCGTCCGCGGCTAGCCGCGTGGCCGCCGCGGCTCTCTCCATGTCCATGCGCGGCGCCGCCCGGCGTGCTCTGTCACGGCGGTCTCCAATCCAACCAGGCAATGCAATGCTCTGTAGAACAACGCGCCAACCAAAAAGGGTTAATAATGGATAACTAACATTCCACAGGAATGAATGCTCTGCGGTTCGTTCCGGATTAGCCCCCGGCCGGCCTCTTTGACTTTCTTTAATTCGATGGTAATAACAGCCAGACCCGATCCGAACACAAAGCTTCCTTTTTCGGAATCGGATTGGATCCACTCCACTTTGCCAGTTTGTTACAATGTTGTGCATTTCTTTGCTGCGAGCCCTCAAATCCTCCACCAAGAATCGAAAAAAATGCTTCATCTGAAACAATCAATTGTACAGATCGAGCCACGGCTGTATATTTCTGCATTTTCTGCACCTCCTCTTAGTTGTTGATCTGAAAAATTCAGAACGATAATCCTCCATATGCAGGTTCCTGACCACAAGTAGGCACGATGGACCTCCCGGTGGCGGACCCCGGCACGGAGCGAGGCGAAGGCCCGCTGATCCAGTGCCCATACTGCGACTCAGAGGCGATGCACAAGCTAGCCCAGATCCTCCTCCCCGGCCTCGCCGCCGTCTGCGTGGACGGCACGACGGGGGACCTGTTCCGCAACCCTTCCGTCGTGGCCGTCGACCTCCGCAAGGAGATGGTGGACTACATCACGCAGCGGAGCGACACGTTCATCGCGGACGCGCTGATCGAGTCGGAGGCGAACCAGGACGGGCCGGAAGCCGAAATGCCCGACGACCCGTTCGAGATCGTCTCCATCTTCATGGACGACTTCAGCAGCACCAAGCGCAACATCATCGGCCACGTCTCCGGGTGGCTGCTCAGCGACTCCCGCGACGACAAGATCGACGACTTCGTGCAGGAGATGGAGATGACCAAGTTCTGGCCGCTGGAGCGCCGGGAGGCCATCGCCGAGGTCCTGCTCAAGAACGTCGACCTCAAGACCAAGTTCCACTGCCCCGAGAAGTACGAGAACGAGGAGCGGTTGGCGGATCACAAGGAGCAGTGCAGCTTCAGGCCCGTGGTCTGCCCCAACGACGGGTGCCGGGCAAAGGTCTCGGTTCGGTGCATGAAGGACCATGACGCCGCGTGCTTGTACAAGGTACTGCAGTGCGAGCAGGGATGCGAGAAGCGGTTGCTGAGGCGGGATATGGATCGCCACTGCGTCACTGTCTGCCCCATGAGGCCCATGAAGTGCCCCTTTGGTTGTGATTCCTCGTTCCCTGACCGTGATCTTGAGAAGCACTGCGCCGAGTTTCTGCAGGCGCATTTGGTTAAGGTCCTTAAGGCGATTCATAAGAAAGGGCGTTCCGAAGAAGAGCTCAAAGAGCTTGCTCAGAAGCTGGAAAAGGTTTGCCTGCCTTTTCACTGACCTTTGCGAAATACATATATATGTGCTTTTGAATTGGATTCAGTACCCGCCCTCCTATTTGCTTCCAAAATGCAGTATCTGTGGTGAAAAATGAGTCAAACAGGAGGCCAGTCTGTTCGCCAGTCTTTTCAGCTCATTATAGGAATTTTTTTTTAACCGGGGCACAGTGTCCCATTCCCATGCACGCACGGAAATACGGTGGTTTGGGGCATTCGAACCCGGGTGGTGAGCGCATGGCTCATGCTACTCAACCAACTGAGCTACGTGATAGGATATAAATATGAACATTAGCTTTTTTTTTTGTCAGAAAATAGGTTCCATTTTATTTGGTGACAAAATATGTTACTGCAATTGGATGCACCGGTTGATCTGATAATCCCTTCCCACTTTTTAACCTGAACCTGACTGTCCATTCTACTTTCTGCAGTTTGATGCAGATGGTAAACTGGCTAAGGCTCTGGATGCAAGACCTCTTACTAATGTTGTGAAGGACCTCGAAGCCAAGATGAAAAGTGAACACTCAAGCTAAAGGGCTGGGTCTATTATAAAGACAAACTAAACAGGATGGATAATGGCATTGTTTAGTCGAAGGGACGGTCCTACGTACAGCATATATACAGAGAAGAATATAAGTTTTGTTTTATTCTTATCTCCTTTACGATTTTTTGCTTCATTTTGTCCCCTCACAATCAAATTAATTGTCAGTATGTATAGTCCGCTATTGCTCTGTATCTTTGATTTTGTATGAGGACATTCTTGTTTGGTATATAAATCAAGGGAATTTGGTGTTTCTACCCCTACCACAGACTTCAATGGTGATTTTACCCTTATTTTTTAAACTTTGTGATTTTACCTTTCTCAAAGTACTTCAAGTGCTATTTTAAATTCAACTATTCACCTATTTAATACTCCACATTGACTGCATTATTTGGGCCTTAGGTAGACTGGTAGAGTATCAGGAAATGTCATCTTGCTAGAATTATTTATTGAATTCTTGCTGTAATTTAATTGATTACTTGTTTAATGTTGAATCTCCTGTGAAGAACGTATTTGGTTTCATAAGCCATCAGCTGCTGTTTCTGCTCTGCTGCAAGCCATTAGCTGCTGTAGTTGCAACCCCTTTTTTCGTATTCAGTAAGCTAGTTATTTTTGTCAAAGTAATTTGCAAGCTGCGCTGTTTATTCTCCGTGGAGGCATTGATCAACCAGTAAGGGGTTGCCCCTGTTCCTTCAAAAAAAATGATGAAGATCTTGAATCTATATGCTGTAAGCAAATTCGTGTGGATCTTTTGGCGCTGCTAATCCTCACTTGCAAATATGAATTAAGAAGTTTAATTTATCAAGGGGCAACCCAAACGGTAGCTTTGGGGCATCCTTTTGCCATGAAGAGGTGCATTATTTACTTGCTGCTTGCTTCTTTCACCTTGCATGTGCAAAATGTGCTTCAGCACTCTGAACGAGCTTTAGCTCAGTTGGTAGCGGTGGCTAGTGGGCATGCTACCCACCAGTGTTCGAACCCGGGTTTGACGTCGCTGTTTCTCACCGAGAACAACGTTTTCTAAATAATCTGCAGCCTCTCACACGTGGAGCTGAGCTATAAAGGGATTATCACGTGCGTGTCTGTCATCTACGCAGTGTTGTATGATTCAGGTTGTCTCTACGAGGATACGTTCTTCGGTTCTATGACTGTAGCCACTTTATGAACAGATCCTAGGTAGCTGTAGCCAGACGAGAGGTGTAAAAGCTCGCCTCGCTCCGAATCGCCACTTCTTTTCACGTCTCCATCTGGACCATGTCTCCGCTACTGCTATGCTACTCGAGCAAGGCTAGCTAGTTACCACGGCTTGCCCTCACTGGAGGCAGGGCATGGCAGCAGGCGGGCCCAGGTCCCTCTCCCTCCTTGCTGCAGGTCAGCGGCAGCGGAAGCGCTGCTTTGCGTCCTTCGCGCTGGTGCGGCACCGCCGTCTGCGCGCGGTGCCGCAACGTGCCAGGGTGGTGCGGCCGGTCATGGTCAGCGTGCGGGCAGGCGCACCGCGGTGGCAACTGCGCGTGCTAGCTGCATCGCAGCAAGAGTTGGCAGTGGGCACCAACCATTCGACGAAATGTGTGAGACATTGTTCAGTTCTCATAAACTCTAAAATTGTTTAGTTCTCATCGTTGTTTTTATTACTGTTTCTGCTTCTCTTAACTTTTCTACGGTCAAACTTCCTATTCAGCTTACAATCATGTGCTCCTGGTGTACGTTTCAATCAGCCAGATAATTGTGCTCCTGGTACGCGTTTCAAGCTGCCAGAAAAGGTCCCATCAAAGAAGATTTTGTTCTGAAAGACCCAAACACAAGACTTCTTGCTTCAGTTATTAGAAGGGAAGGGTGAGCACTAGCGGAAGCTATGCAATTCTCTGTTTATCTAGGCGCTGAGTTGAGTTTACATTCTCTACCCACAAATACACCTCATAGGAGAAAAGGAGGGATGCAGGAGATGGAACAAGCAAACACAGAAGATTAGAGCTTCAGGTATTTAATTTGTTTTCAACCAAGAATACAGCATCCTATTTATTTATTTCTTTGCCCTATTATATTATCAGTTTTTCTTCAATATCTAGACAATCTGCCTTCGTCACATATTGCCTCAGCAAATAATTGATCTGTTATGCTGATTCTCAGGTCCTAAAGGCTCAACACTCATCACTCATAAATCGTTGTCACAGTAAATATTGCTACTGTGCTAGAGGCTATGGTATGTTAATCTTCCTATATTTAATCAACTAGTTCATTCTCATGTACTATATTCATTGCCTGCACTTCCGCCGACGGGCCGGAAGCCGAGATGCCCGACGACCCGTTCGAGATCGTCTCCGTGTTCATGGACGATTTCAGCAGCACCAAGCGCAACATCATCGGCCACGTCTCCGGGTGGCTGCTCAGCGACAGCCGCGACGACAAGATCAACGACTTCGTGCAGGAGATGGAGATGACCAAGTTCTGGCCGCTGGAGCGCCGGGAGGCCATCGCCGAGGTGCTGCTCAAGAACGTCGACCTCAAGACCAAGTTCCACTGCCCCGAGAAGTACGAGAACGAGGAGCGGTTGGCGGATCACAAGGAGCAGTGCAGCTTCAGGCCCGTGGTTTGTCCCAACGACGGGTGCCGTGCTAAGGTCTCTGTTCGGTGTATGAAGGACCATGACGCCGCGTGCTTGTACAAGGTGCTTCAGTGTGAGCAGGGATGCGACAAGCGGCTGCTGAGAAGGGATATGGATCGCCACTGCGTCACTGTCTGCCCCATGAGGCCCATGAAGTGCCCCTTTGGGTGTGATTCCTCGTTCCCTGACCGTGATCTTGAGAAGCATTGCGTGGAGTTTCTTCAGGCGCATTTGGTTAAGGCCCTGAAGGCGATTCATAAGAAAGGGCGTTCGGAAGAAGAGCTCAAGGAGCTTGCTCAGAAGCTGGAAAAGGTTTGCCTGCCTTTTCACTGACCTCTGTGAATTACATATATATTGCTTTTGAATTGATCCTATTTGCTTCCCAAATATTTGTGATGAAATTGAGTTAACAGGGCAATCTGTTCTAATCGCTTTACCAGTCTTTTCATCTGATTATAGAATAAACCTTAGTTTTTTTTTTGCTCAAAAACAGGTGCCATTTAATTTGGTGACAATTTTTTTTCATGAAATTAGATGCACAGGTTGATCTGATATCCCTTCCCACTTTTTTACTTAACCTGACTGTCCATCTACTTTCTACAGTTTGATGCAGATGGTAAACTAGCTAAAGCTCTGGATGCAAGACCTCTTACTAATGTTGTGAAGGACCTCAAGGCAAAGATGAAAGGTTAACGCTCGAGTTAAAGGGGTCTTTTATACAGACAAACTAAACAGGATGGATAATGGCATTGTGTAGTCGAAGGGATGGTCCTACACGCAGCATATATACAGAGAATAATATAAGTTCTGTTTTATTCTTATCTCCTTTTACGATTTTTTGCTTCACTTTCTTTTCCCCCTCACAATCAAATCAATTGTCAGTATGTATAGTCTGCTATTGCTTTGTATCTTCAATTTTGTATGACGATATTATATTATTTGTTTTGGTATATAAATCAAAGATCGGGTCATGTTTCCAGCAGGCTTGTTCTGTACCAAACTTATTGCTTGTTATTTGTTAATTATGATGAATGAGGTCTGCTGATATTAAGTAAGTGTTAGGTTAAGATTAACATTGGACAGCAGCTAGGTTAATGAATTGCCTGGACCAGTTGAGCTACTTGAATGTGCCTCACCATTTTGTTTTGGTAGAAAGACATCTTTTTGAATTAGACGTGAATACAGCAGCTAGGTTAATGAATTGCCTGAACCAGTTGAGCTACTTGAATGTACCTCACCATTTTGTTTTGGTAGAAAGACATCTTTTTGAATTAGACATGTGAATACATTGATCTATATACTGAATATTTAACTTTCCCACTGATCCTACAACTACTAGGTAGCTAGTGATAACTAATTTGTTTTAGTATATAAATCAAAGATCGGGTCATGTTGGACATTTTGGCTTGTAAATTGAGTTGCTTATCTGCCTAGCAGCATCAGAATGCAGAAGCGCGCAACCTTGTGGCAAGCGCTGCTAATCACTGTTGTAAATTGAAGGAAATAAATTGCCACTTTGTTGAGAAGGAAAGGTAACATAAATTTGAAATTGACGCTACCTGTGAGCCCAATGCTGCAGTCCATTTTTATTTACAAGGCGTATTTCTTTTCGTTAGAAAGACTTTTAACTGACAGTTACTCTATTAGTATTTCATTTTATGTGGTCCAAAATTATAATATTGAGCAAGTATTTTTTTTAACAGAAAACAAATGGCATCAATTTTGTGCCAGAAAAAATATGTATTAGTAGAGTAATTGTTTGCCAAAGGCTTGTCCTAGGGAAACAAAATAAGCCCTGTAATTTCAAACGAGGGATGTTTAGAAAAAGAATATTATGCAAGTTAATATCATAAAAAAATTATTATGCAAGTCAAATCTGCGAGCAGCACAAGTAGTTAAAATTGGTTAGCTTTATAGTGACTGCACTGCTGCTACTGATGCAGGAGAGACTTATATTTTTCTGAACGTAAGGAGAGACTTATAAAAACTCTTGTACTGCTGCATTTCTTGAATAACTTGAATGAGGGTATAGTTTGACATCTAAGTACTTCCATTTTATTGCTTATTGCAGGTCCAGTGCCCTTGGAAGTCCTTGAGTAGCCTGTTAGACAAGATGAAGTATATGCATTGGTGAAAAATGTGGATGGAGATCTTGCTGCTATATAATGTAAATAAATTCGTTTCAATCTTTCGGCTCTGCAAATCCACACCTCTGACAATTTCAGAAGTTGATTTATCAAGGGAGCAAACCAGAAAGCTATTGGCCATGGTCAGGCTCTGCTTTGACATGAAGAGATGTTACTTATATCCTTACAGGTTATACTCACATCTTGCTTGTGCTCAAATGCAAAAGGTACTGTTTGATGGTCCAGATGCAACCAAATAATGCGAGCATTCAGGGATCCTTGCAACTTGCAAAGCTGCATGCTGATGCTCTGTTTCTGCAGTGCCATGCCATTCTAATTTGTAATGATGTAATTCAGCGTGCGCTACTGCCGCCACTTGGCAGCGGAGAGGTTCTGTCAAAGTTTGAGCCTTCTTCTCTCCGTAGCACTGCGCTAGTATTAGTCACAATGGTCCACCATAACATCACATCATCACTTGGCTTCAATGGCTCCCTGACCACTAGTAGATGCTGCGGTTGCTGCAGCCAGCTCAAAAACAAGTCTTGTGCTAAAAGTAAATTTATCATAACCAGATAGAGATTACAGAGCATTCATATGGGTATTACGCTAGAAGATTAACATGCACACAGAGGAAGAGAGAGTAAAGATTAACAATTGTGATTAAGTGTACAGGTTGGTAGACAAGTATACGTAGAATGGAATTTCAATCTAATTTGAATGTGCTAGCGATTTCGATTCCTACTAGCTAATATCAGGTTCTTCGGCTGACGCTCTTCGCTGGACAGCCTGCGAGCTCTGATGATTGCCCGTGTGCTGCAATTTCTATCTGTCTGTCCGTCTCCTCTTCGTAGTGCGAAGGAACCTTGGTTTGCCTGCGGCCTTGCGGTAGTTGTCCCTGTCCGCTTTTTCGTTGGCTTCGTAGTTTGAGCCAGGGTGGTCAGGGTACCAAGGCCGTATGTACTTACACCTAGGCACCGTTTGTTCCAAAACCACCGGTGGCGCAGATCTTTTGGACACATCTGTATGACGACGGTGTTCTGTGGCAGCAGCGACGACCGGCAAGTTGGCGTGTTTGGCCATAAGCCACGCGATGGTGACGAGTTCTCCACCAGAGCTGAGTTGCCTGGCATGGGACTCCCTGCTGCAATGGTTAGCAACAAAGCAGAGCATCTCCACCCACACCCCAAAAATCACCTGCAGCCTTTCGGGACGGTTGCGGAGCTCTTGGGCAATGGCAAATCCTCCTACTGCAGGGTTATCATCTGCTGGGGGAAACTCAGGCAGGAAAGAATCCATGAAACGGTCCTGTAGGCAGCTTAGAGGTAGTTTCTTCAAACTCTTCCCGAAAGTGCGCAGAACCCAGTCAAACCGGTGTTTCTCTGTAATGGCCTTGGCCCCCCGTTCTTCCTCCTCCTCCTCCTTGGTAGTAATGTCCCAGGCCTTCGTGTATGCCTTCTTTATGGCTTTGTTCAAGAGATCACATGCCCTGCCGTATTGGCTCCGCCGTACAGGCCCGGGCAGCATGTAGGGGCGTACCACAAAGAGAAACATCATGTATCTGGAGAGCTCCTGGCTCGCCTGCAGCATGTCTTCCACTTTGTTGTCAGCAGCACGGTAGTACAGATCTGTGGCGACATGCCAGGCGATGATACTTCCCTCAATGTCAGACTCCTCAACACTCCAGCCAAAATGAGTAGCCAGTTGGTGTTGCTGCAGCGCGAGGAGACCTGGCCGAGAGCTCACATTGCGGCGGTCAGCACCCATCTCGAATATCTCTCTCAGCATCAGCTCCTTGGTAGTGCCTGAGATCTGGTCGGAACTCGAGTGGTGCAACCACCACCACAAGTGTTCCAACCCCATCCACCTTGCCATGCAGCTGCCGTCAGGCTTTGCCATGTCGTGGCCCCAGGACTGCAGCAGACTGTACTGCCCAATAGTGCCGGACCACCTTCTGTAGCTTGCAGCCCTTAGGAAGACGCGGAAATCCTGAAACTCGTAAAGATGGCCCCATCTCTTGGCATGCAGGAATGCAACTGCCCAGGTCGACCCTGCCGCCCTGAGCAGCGAGGCCGTCTCCAGGAGCAAGGCCCCGGCCAGCAAGACATAGGTGATGACGACATCCTTCTCCTTGTGACCACCTTTGCTGGTGATCCAGAACAGCAGGAACGCAATGGCTGTGGCGACTGGCGAGATCACGCGGATGCAACAACCCCACCAGGTGTGGATCACGGCTGCCTTGGTGTACATGATATCGTACATCAGTGACAGCTCCATCTCCATCAGCATGTCCAGGCGATCTTCCTGCCGGCAGCGCCACATGACGCGTTCTATGCAGTCTGCAGCTCCACCACGTTCTCGTTGCGAGCCGATGAATATTCCTTTGCAAACGTCGAGCAGGCCATGTGATGCCATCAGGATGTCCTCATCATCCAGGGGGTTCCACCTCTTATCCACCAACTCCAGGAGAATCCTGCGGCTTTCGCTCCTGCGGGCACTTGTCTCTGACTTGTCGTTGTCGAGAGAGCTCCAGATGCTGTCCATGCTGCCACTCCGGAGTGCCCATATCCTCTCCCCATACTTGAGACCACCCACGATGAATATCAGGATTGAAGCCACCCGGATCAATCTCTCACTGCCTGGGATATACTTGTACAGGATGTAGGCTGCCCCTAGGAACTGCACGACCAGAGTCTGCAGGTGGCGCAGCCATAGCCGGTTGTCCTCGAAGGAGTAGGCAGTGATGGTGTCCTGGCCACCAAGATGTACCAGCAGGAACGGCGCCCAGAACGCCATGAGCTGCTGCTCATCCGGTGACCGAGCTCTGATGGCCATATGGCCCAGGGTGAACAAGGCTGTGGAGTCAGCAAGCTGGTATGCCAGCCAAAGGGGTACCCTTGTCAAAATCGCCACGTTCTGCCGACGGGTCCAAGCGAACATGAGCAGGAGAACCTGCAGTGAGAAGCTGAAAAGGACCAGAGTCTGCACTGCCCATTCATTCTTCAGGTCCACCAGCAGTTGAGAAATTGCTCCCAATAAATATACTGACAATCCAGCCATTGCTCTGAACCCCCCTGAAATGCATACATTAGTAGTTCCTCATGTTAGTTGCACCGTTGGTCGGGTCAAAAACTCCAAAACACATCAGCTCAGAGTATGTATGTAAAACCCTATGGAAATAGTAGTTATAAAAAAAAGAACTGCAGAATCAGTACTTATTATAAGCCGTCTGCAAAATTGCATCCGTGCTGGAACATTTGTTGTGTTTTTCTCAAATACGCACGAGAACTGCAAGTTGTTATATTAAAACGTACAATGAATGGTCCCATTACATGCTGATTCCACAGCCTGGTTAGGTTTTTATAGAGTTTAATGAACTCTATAAGGCAACCTAGAATTCAAATAAATATAATTTCCTCAATAGTTGAATTGGATTGAATAATAAAATAAAAAAATTGGTTGAAGAAAACTCCAGATTGAAAAAATGGGACAAGTTCTTGAGATATAATCTGAGCAAACCCTAAATTTAAAACCAAGGAGTTGGGAATTAATACCAATATTTTCACTGAAATTCATGAGGGCATAAAGAATGTGTATAAATAAAAGTATCATGTGCTTCACTACAAGTTTAATGATACTACTAAATTTGCCCATGAACGTGCTAATCATATGAACTCACACTTGAATACTCTTGGGAATGAGGTCAATGGGTTATGTTTGAAACAGAATGGAGATGAGGAGGTGGCGAGAAGATCCTCCAAGCTCTCCGAAGCTACGATTATGGCTTGATCATCTACATCCCATGAATTATGAATGGGGATTGGAGCTTCTTCCTCAAACAGCGCAAAGAATTTTGATTCCACAAACAAAGAAGCATCTTACCCACACAAGCAACAGATGAAAAGGATGAGGAGGCAAGATCAAGAGTCAAGCTCAAGTGGAGATAATTGTGATGACGATGAAGAGAGCGGTAAATGATGAGCAAAGCACCTGAAGCTATGAATGAAGAGATACGGATCCTCAGGCCACCAAGGTTATCACAAAACTATACAAACCATCAAGAAGATCAATGTGGAGTGAAGATTGATCATCCAATCTTCACTGAAACTAGGTCAATAAAATAGATCAAATCAAAGACGAGAAGATGAAGAATTATAACAAAAAGAGCCAAATTAAATCGTTTGCAAGCATCGGTAAAGCATTTGCTAAAGCTGCAACTGCCTTAATCTTTATAAATCTAGAGCATCGCTTGGTTTGGCTTGGCCTATATATTGAAACTTGGTTACTCAAATCAGCAAAGAACCTTCAAAAAGGCCAGGGCACTACTGAAATTCACTTAGGAAGAAAGAATTGACTCTGTTTATGAGGGAAACTAGGCCCAACATTTACGAGTGACATATTTTATCTATCACTATCAGTAGCTATGTGTCTTTGTCTCCTTCAGAACTACTATTACGACTTTTAGCCTGAGGTCCTAGAACTTGGTTAGTAGGAAATCAGGACGCGCGGATGGGTGGGTGGCAGCGGCCCCGGCGGACGCGCGGGAATTTGGCGTCGTTCCAGCCCTTGAACCGCTCAGGATCCAGCAGCAGTCACCACAGGCTCAAGACCATCCTTCCCGAAAAGGAAGGGCTCGTGGCCACATCGCTACAGCTGGCGCAGCAACCCAAAGCGAAGCACCCAAAGCGAAGTAGAAGCAGATGAAAGCTTCTGTTGAAAGATGAGGCCTTAGTGCCCTACCTGTCGAACGCATGGGCCACGAGGAACGAGAGGAGCATCTTCATCGATTTCGTCCGCAGCGACACGCCGGAAGTCCCTGATTCAGGAAGCCGCGCGAGTCGCCGGAGCCGCCGCCACGCAGAGGGCACGGAGCTGCCGCTCTAATCGCATGGCGCCGCCGCTTGCCTCGCATGATGTCGCCACTCGGGGACCTGAACCGGATTCGATGGGGACGGCCTGGGCCTTCTTCTCTCTTCACCATCCGAGCTTGATTGGAGCAGAGAATCGACTCAGGCGAGCGGATTCGGAGGATTCGTGTCGCCAGTGTTGCGAGGGAAAGTAGGACAATCCCGTATGAGGGGGTGTTTCTTTGCCTATGTCACGTGCAGGTGCTGGATACAAGGGGTGTGATAGGGAAATAAAAATGAATAAATATCTAGGATTAAATAAGGTGTGAAGAATGGACGGCTGAGATACAATATTCCTTATCCCTATTTCTATCCCCATCCCCATCCAAATGTGCAACCAATGTTCCGAGGCTAATTAGGAGGCTAGACATTAGCTAATTATAAAACTAATTGTAGGTGAGCTAATTCGTGAGACAAATCTATTAAGCCTAATTAATCCATCATTAGCAAATATTTACTGTAGCATCATAATGTCAAATCATGGATTAATTAAAGTTAATATATTCGTTTCGTAAATTAGCCTCCATCTGTAATTAATTTTGTAATTAGTCTATGTTCAATACTCCTAATTGGTATCAAAGTTTCGATGAAATAGGGTTAAACTTTAGCCTAAAGGGAACAAACACCCCCTAAAGTATAAACTATACTCCCTCCATCCCAAACGCAACTTAAATCTTGATGAGGAGTCAAAGAATTTTAAGTTTAATTAAGTTTATTAAAATATAATCTATATTTGGATCACCAATTAGGTTTATTATAAAAATATAATTTATAATTAATCTAATGATGCTTATTATACATTATAAATATTAATAATTTTTAACTATTTGGTCAAAATTAAGAATCTTTGACTTTTTGGGAGGATTTATATTCTCTTTTGTGACGGAAGGATTAAGTCATATATATAATTTTTAATACTCATTTGGGTAGACATAATGTATATCTTGCATGGTAAAGGTTATCTAAAGAAAGTCAAAATAATTGTGAGAAAATTATTTCCTTGTCCTAAACAAAGTTCTGTTTCCTTCGTAGGGGTGAGTATGCATGCATGTTGTGGGCATCTACGTTGTACTGTGTAATTCTAAAAAAACCTATGTTTTCCTTCTGTAGTCTTCCTAGTTTTGAAGTTATCTGTTTGGACTAAAACATAACTTTGTTTTCTTGTATGGCCCTTCGGTTAAATTTAGCCACTAACGGTGTTAAGTGAGGTGTAAATGATAGTGTTATCTTTGGACGAGATAGGCAAAAGTGCAAATTCAATTTTGATATATCTTAATTCTGCAATCTTGTCTATCTCACACGGGATAAATAGTTCAATTCATGCCCCGCTTAACATGGTTAGTGATCAAATCTAACGGAAGGGCCCATATAAGGAAGCAAAGTTGAATTTTAGGCTAAATAGATAATTTCAAAACTAAAAGGTCCAAGGAAGAAAGTGGAGCTTTTTGAGGCCCAAGAAAGTAACCCTCTCTTTACAACTTGGAATGGGATGGAGGGTTTAGATATTGATATTGAAGCATGAAATTTGGAATTGGAACCAAGTTTTTCCAATTATGTTGTTTGGAGTTGAAAGCATCTAGGCCCCGAGAGTTGGTTTCGGCAATTGATGACAACGCATTATTACCATGACAAACGTGTGTTTTGCAGAAACTTTGGTAAGTTAGGTCATGAGGTTGATAACTGCTTTGGGCACTATGGTATTCATGCCCCTTAATGGAAATCGTTTCAGTTTTCAAAGGATCAACGACAAGATTAAGGACGGTTAGTTCCGGATGTCAAGGAGTTGAGTTACATTCGGAATAGTCGTTAGGATCTTCGCTTTTTTCCTTTGGCCGTACTATAAAGGGGGGCATGAGCGAGTAGCTTGACCTAGATGGATCTTTTGTTTAGGTGTGGTGCACACTTGTCAAACTTAGCACTAGGTAGCTCAGGAAAAGCTCAAAGTTCAGTTGGAAGCAACTTGGTTCAAGTTGCGTCGCGTTTCGGAGTCGTTTGAGCCGTTTTTCCCTTGACTGGACGCGGTCTCTATCTCGACTGGACGCGTCCGGTCAGTACTAACAGATACTGCGTTTCAGCACGGTTGACCGAACGCGGTGATCATGCTGACAAGTGTCTCAGAGGGTAAAACATCTAATCGGACGTGACTGGGAAGTGATCGGACGCGTCCGGTCACGTTCCAGTAAGGTACTTTGCTGACCGGACGCGTCCGGTCGTCACTGATCGGACGCGGTCGCGCGTCAGGTAAAAGTACAGTAAGCACCTTGCACGATCGGACGCGTCCGGTCACCCCTGATCGGTGCGTCCGGTCACTCAGCGAAGTTGTTTAGAATTTTGACCGTTACGTTCGACCGGCGCGTCCGGTCACGTCGACCGGCACGTCTGGTCAGTGCGTATTTTGCTGAGTTGGCAGGTAACGGTTGGATTTGACTGTAGGGTGTATAAATATATCCCCTCCACCTTTTTTAGAGGTCTCTTGCTCATTTGTTCAGCTGAGAAACACCTTTGAACTGCAAGGAAGTGCAAGAGCTCTAGTGAGGGTAGTGATTTGAGAATCAAAGTTTGGGAATCCCTCATTAGTGTCTAGGGAGTAGCAAGTGTGCATCCATCTTCTCATTAGGCTCGTTGTGGTTAAGTGAGAGTTCTAGCTTGTTACTCTTGGTGATCGCCATCACCTAGACGGCTTGGTGGTGATTGGGAGTTTCGTGATCATCCGGCGGAGCTTGTTGATGACCCAACTCATCTTGTGAGTGGTTTTGGGCGATTCACCGCGACGGAGTGTCAAAGAATAAGCCCGTAGAGAGCACTTGATCCTTGCACGGATCAAGGGGGAGCTACAGCCTTGTGCGGGTGCTCCAACGAAGACTAGTGGGGAGTGGCGACTCTTCGATACCTCGGGAAAACATCGCCGTGTTTCTTACCCTTACTTTCAAACATTTACTTTCTCGTATTACATTCATTGCTTGGTTTACTTTCCT
Source organism: Saccharum spontaneum (assembly GCA_022457205.1). Taxonomy (NCBI): domain Eukaryota; kingdom Viridiplantae; phylum Streptophyta; class Magnoliopsida; order Poales; family Poaceae; genus Saccharum; species Saccharum spontaneum. Next base: position 4,671,287 of record CM039597.1, on the reverse strand, counting down.
AGAATTGCCAGGCTAGACTAGGATTGGAACTTAGGGTGCAAAACTTTTTACCGATAGAATCACAAGGAACACAAGTAGGCACTAGGGGTGAACTTTGGCTAGTAGGATTTAATTTTTGTAATTATTTTTTAGAAAAGCCCAATTCACCCCCCTCTTGGGCATCTTGATCCTTTCAATTGGTATCGGAGCCGAGTTGCTCCTAATTTAGGCTTCACCGCCTAGAGCAAGAAGTCTAATGGGGAAGGACCACCTCCCATCTTTGAGGGAGACGATTTTCTATATTGAAAAATCTGAATGGAGACGTACCTCGAAGCCATAGATGTTGGGTGTCTTAGAGCCGCAACCGAAGGGCTTCCCGCTATCAAGGATCCCACCAACCCAAGTGGTGACGAGGAGAAGTACGACTGGTGGAATGCAAAGGCCAAAAATGCACTCTACCGGGGCTTAGGCAAGGATATCTTCAATCGTGTGCGTAATGCAAAAAACGCTCATGAATTGTGGAAAAACCTTTGTGCTCTCCATGAGGGAACTAAGAGTGAGCGTGAGGAACGCTATCATATTGCTTTAAAGAAAATTAATTCTTTTGAGATGCTTCCTAAAGAAAGTGTTAATGACATGTACACTCGATTGAATGTTCTTGTTGAAGATCTCAATGCTCGTGGGCTCACCCAAATGAGTCCATCGGATGTTGCAAGGAGGATCTTGAGCGTTCTTCCCGTTGAGAAGTATGGTCACATTGTCACCGTGCTTCATCAAAGTGATCTCTCCACCGCAACACCGACACAAGTATTGGGGAAGATCAATGCACATGAGATGTACATGCACATCACTCCGAAAGAGGGTTCATCATCTTCTAAGAAGAAGGACTTGGCCTTCAAAGCTAGCCATGACAAGAAGAAGAAGAAGGGCCAAGCCATGATGGTGCAAGAAAGCTCAAGTGAAAGTGATATTGATAATGCATCACTTGCACTCATGGTGAGGAAGACCACCAAGATGCTAAAGAAGCTCAATAAGAGTGGCATCAAGTTCGATGGCAAGAAGAAGAAATTCTTCACAAGTAGCAAAAGGAAGCCCATATTAGAGATGGATTGCTACAATTGTGGTGAACTTGGCCACTTAGCTCATCAATGCCCTAGGCCTCCAAAAGACAAGTACAAGAACAAGAACGAGGGCAAGAAAAATGATTCAAGTGATGAAGAAGATGAGAAGAAGAAAAACAAGCCATATAAGAAGAAGGATGGCAAGAGAAAAGAGTTTCACAAGAAGAAGAGGGAGGCAAAGCCTACATTGTTGGTGATTGACTCACCGACATTAAATTATCATGTGAGTCCTCCGGTGATGAGAGCGATGATGAGAAAGAGAAGGTTGCCGCATTTGTGATTGGGCCATCATCATCTTCACCGACATCTTCATCACCACCTTCACCGCCACCTTCACCATCATCGTCCACTACACACCTATGCCTTATGGCCAAGGCTGAATGAAAGGTACAAAACAATGATAGTGATGATGATGACAGTGATAGTGATGATGAATATGATGCACCTTCTTATGATGAACTTGTAAAATTGTTGAACAAATATTCTAAAGTCATAAGAAGAACTTGAAATGAAAATGATGAGCTCCAAAATGAAAATGACTCACTCTCATCTAAGCTTGAGAATGCACAAAAGACTAGTGATGAGCTCAAAGATCAAAATAAAATTATATCTTCTACTCTTAAGGAGCTCAAAACTTCTAACAAAGAGCTTAGATATCAACATGATGAACTTGAGAAGAAGCATGATGAGCTCAACACTAGGCACAACTCTCTAAAAGACAAATACACTACATTGAAAATCAATTATGATAGTCTTGTTGTTGCTAATGAGCTTTCTCTTGAGACACATGATGCTACTAACCAAGTTGTTAAGATTGATATAGCTACATCATGTGATGACTTGATCATTGAAAGCATTGAGCAAGGCTCTAGTGGCAAAGGCAAGAGTGTGGTTGAGTCCAACAACTATGATGATTATGCCAAGCTCAAGAGTGAAAATGAGATGCTTACAAATGAGAACAAGAAGCTAAAAGGGTTGATGGCTCTTGAAAAGCAAACATCAAATGAGTCACTTATTGAAGAGAACAAAAAGCTCAAGCAAGAGAAAGAGCATCTCAAGACCGGCCTAAGCAAGTTCACAAGAGGCCAATATTTGCAAAGTGAGCTACTCATGAACACCGTCATGAAGATTGATAGAAGTGGCATTGGTTACTTGGCAAATCAAGAGAAGAAGGCTAAAGCTCAACAACAACAAAGCAAGTCAAAGCCCAAGCCAAAGAGATGTGTTGAGTGTGGACAAGAGGGCCATTTTTCTCATGAGTGCAAAACTCCACCACCACAACCCTTGCCCAAGCATGCTAGACCCTTTGCCTTCAATGCTCATTACATGCTTAGAAAAGATTCAAGTGGAAAGATGAAAGTCATGTTCTTGGGTCCCCCAAACAAGAATAGGCCTAAGAAAATATAGGTTGCCAAGTCACTAGTTGAGAAAGTCAAGGGTCCCTCTCAAGTTTAGGTCCCTAAACAAAAAGCTTGATCTCTTATGTGTAGGTGAACTACAAGACCGGTGGATCTCATTGGGTTATTGATAGTGGTTGCACTCAATATATGACCGGTGACCCTCATATGTTCACCTCACTTGAAGAGAATGGGGTATGTCAAGAGAAGATCACATTTGGAGATAATTCAAAGAGCAAAGTCAAGGGTATAGGCAAGATTGCAATATCAAATGATCACTCTCTCTCAAATGTGCTCTATGTTGCTTCATTGAGTTTCAACTTGCTATCCGTTGGGCAACTTTGTGACCTTGGCTACCAATGCTTATTCACACCAAATGAAGTGGTAGTTTCAAAAATAGATGACAAGCAAATGATATTCAAAGGCTTTAGATACAACAATCTTTATCTTGTGGATTTCACCTCTGAAGATGTAAACTTGATGACATGCTTGTTCACCAAAACTTCACTTGGGTGGCTTTGGCATAGAAGGCTTGCTCATGTTGGAATGAACACTCTCAACAAGCTACTGAAGAAAGAATAAGTGAGAGGCTTGAAGGATGTAAAGTTTGAGAAGGACAAACCTTGTAGTGCATGTCAAGCCGGCAAACAAGTTACAAATACTCATCCAACCAAAGCCTACATGTCAACTTCAAGAGTGCTAGAACTTCTACACATGGATTTGTTTGGCCCTACAACTTACAAGAGCTTGGGTGGAAATCTCTATTGTCTTGTGATAGTGGATGACTACTCAAGATACACTTGGACTTTCTTCCTTTATGACAAATCTGAAGTGGTAAATGGCTTCAAAAAGTTTGCAAAGAGAGCTCAAAATGAATTTGAAGTCAAGATAAAGATGATTAGAAGTGATAATGGCAAAGAGTTTGACAACACAAACATTGAAGCTTATTGTGATGAGATCAGAATCAAGCACGAAGTTTCATCAACCTACACTCCACAACAAAATGGTGTAGTTGAGAGAAAGAACTGGACTTTGATCACCCTTGCAAGAACAATGCTAGATGAGTACAACACACTAGAGAAATTGTGGGCCGAGGCAATCAACACCGCATGCTATGCTTCAAATCGCCTCTTCCTACAAAAGTTTCTTGGCAAGATCCCCTATGAGTTGCTAAATGGGAAGAAGTCGGATGTCTCTTTCTTCCAGGTGTTGGGTTGCAAATGCTACGTCTACAAGAAGCGTCAACACCTAGGGAAGTTTCAAAGACGTTGTGATATTGGCTTTCTTGTTAGTTACTCATCAAAGTCCAAAGCATATAGAGTATTTAACCATGCCACCGATTTGGTTGAAGAAACATATGATGTGGAATTTGATGAATCTAACGGCTCCCAAGGAGCAATTGAGAATTGTGATGATGTAGGTGATGAACCATTGAGGGAGGCAATGAAGAACACGCTGGTGAGAGACATCAAGCCTAAAGATGATGAAGACGATGTACAAATTGTCGATCCACTATCTTCATCACATGTGCCTCAAGATGATGATAAGAATGAGAGAGTTGAAAATGAAGATACTCATGTCTCTCATGAACAAGCAGAGGCACAAGCTCAAGATGTTGATGCTCCCCAACCCTCTCCTCAAGTGGTTGATAGAAGAAACTCGCCTCTACTTCCAAGCACATCCACAAGATCTCATCATAGGGAGTCCTACAAAGGGTGTAATGACTCGATCTCAAAAGCTTGCTTCTTTTGTTGAACATCACTCTTTTATCTCTTGTCTTGAACCTAAGAATGTAGAAGAAGCTCTTCAAGATCCGGATTGGGTGAATGCAATGCATGAAAAATTGAACAACTTCACCCGCAATCAAATTTGGACACTTGAAGAGCATCCAAAAGGTGCAAGAGTCATTGGAACCAAGTGGGTGTTCCGCAACAAGCAAGATGACCAAGGCATAGTAGTGAGGAACAAGGCAAGACTAGTTGCAAAGGGGTTCTCTCAAGTTGAAGGGCTTGATTTTGGAGAGACCTTTGCACCCATTGCAGGACTTGAAGTCATTCGTATCCTTCTTGCATATGCATCGCATCATGAAATGAAACTATATCAAATGGATGTGAAAAGTGCATTCTTAAATGGCTTCATAAATGAACTTTTCTATGTTGATCAACCTCCCGGGTTTGAAGACCCTAGATATCCTAATCATGTTTATAGGTTGTCCAAGGCGCTATATGGGCTCAAGCAAGCCCCTAGAGCATAGTATGAGCGCCTCCAGGACTTCCTCATTGACAAGGGCTTCACCAAGAAGCTTAATGGAGAAATCTTCATTTGTCAAGTCTATGTTGATGATATTATCTTCGGATCAACAAATGAAGAATATTGCAAGGAATTTGGTGGATTGATGTCGAAGGAGTTCGAGATGTCTATGATTGGTGAGCTTACATTCTTCCTTGGTTTTCAAGTCAAGCAAATGAGAGAAGGAATTTTTATCTCTCAAAAAAAGTATACCAAGGATCTTCTCAAGAGATTTAAGATGGAAGAGTGTAAGCCAATCAAGACCCTAATGCCATCTAATGGACATCTCGACCTAGATGAGGGAGGTAAATCGGTTGATCAAACTCTCTACCGTTCTATGATTGGTAGCTTGTTGTACCTTACCGCATCTAGGCCCGATATCATGTTTAGTGTGTGCATGTGTGCCCGCTTTCAAGCGTGCCCTAAAGAACCTCATCTAAGTGCCATAAAAAGAATTTTAAGATATCTTAAGCACACACCAAGCATTGGTCTTTGGTATCGCAAAGGAGCTAGATTCCAACTAGTTGGATATTTTGATTCGGATTATGCCGGTTGTAAAATTGATAGAAAAAGCACATCCGGAGGGTGCCATTTGCTTGGGAGGTCTTTAGTATCTTGGTCATCTAAGAAGCAAAATAGTGTGGCCTTGTCCACCGCCGAGGTGGAATACATTGCCGCGGGGGCTTGTTGTGCACAAATCTTATACATGAAACAAACCCTCCTAGACTATAGAGTTGTTCTTGAAAAGGTGCCACTTTTATGTGACAATGAAAGTGCCGTTAAAATTGCTAATAATCCGGTACAACACTCACGCACCAAGCACATCGATATCCGCCACCACTTTCTAAGAGATTATGTTGCTAAAAATGATATATCACTAGAAGGTGTAAGAAGTGAAAATCAATTAGCGGATATCTTCACTAAACCTTTGGATGAGGCTACCTTTTGTAGGTTGAGAAGTGAACTAAATGTGCTTGATTCTAGTAACTTTAAAAAATGAGCTTGTGTTGTCCCTTGCATTGCATTGTATTATATGTCATGTTTATTTTTCCGCAATGCATCTAGGACTTGTCTAACACGGTTACGATAACCCTCCTTTGGAGGAGTGAAGAAGCCTAACCGTGGATCAAACTTGACAAGCAACCTAATCTTCCTTTCTCGCTTTGCATTGCATATGCATGGTTGTTACTTTGTCATTTCTTTTTGGTTTGACTTTGAGTAACCTCTATGTTCATCCATGAATAGAGAGAGCTTTTGAAGCTCCCAAGGGTTCATAAACTCTATTGCTTGGCCATACGTTGCTCCTCGGGTGTTTATTGCATATTTTCCTAAAAATAATACTAGCCTAAGGCAAATTATTTTGAAAAACTTGAGGGTTTGAGTGAGGTTACTCATATTAGGTTCCAATTGGTGTTTATTTGAGTCTTTTTGAATTGGAACTTGATTGGGAGAAGTTGCGTCGAAGATCGGGTTGAAGAAAGGCGTTAAACAGCGACCAGACGCTGGACCGGACGCTGAACCGGACGCAGTGCTGCTTCACCACTGCGTCCGGTCCCGACGACCACCAGTGCGTCCGGTCATCCCGAAGACTATCTCTTGGACCTGTGACCGGACGCGTCGTTGTGACCACTGCGTTCGGTCCCGGACCCCACCACCGCGTCCGGTCATGCGCTTGAGTTTCCCGGGTGATCTCCGCCGGAATCTATCCGCGTCCGGTCAGCCCTAACCGGACGCGTCCAGTCACTCCAGGAGCTTACTGGACTCTGACCGGACGCTGCCCCACCACGTCCGGTCAAGCGACCACCGCGTTCAGTCAGTGCGTTGAAGGCGGATCTGAGCCCTCATATAATATCTTCGTTCCGATCTCTTTTCTCTCATCCGTTTTTCCGCCGTACGCCATCGCAGCCACCACCGTTTGCCCTAGCTCCTTCTTGCCGTCTCGCCGCGCCACCGAGCATCCGCTGCACCTCCTCGCCGCGCACTCCTCCGCCGAGCCGCGCACTGCCAAGCCCGCCCATGCTCCACCGCTGCACCGAGCCACGCGCTGCCCCGCTGATTCATGCACCGCCGCCGCGCGTTGCCCCTACTCCTCGACGCTCCTCCGTAGGCCTTCACCGCCGCTCCTCGCCGCTCTCCCACGCCAGCGCTGCCGTGCACCGTCACCTCCTCCTCCATCACGCGCCACTGAGTTCTCCTCGCGAGGATTCCTCCTTGCCCTAACCCTAACCATTTCCGACCATCCTCCGTCCGCGAAGGTGACTTCATCTTCTTGTTTCTAGGGTTTGCCATGACGTTTTGTTCAAATTCTTATCATCCATTGCTTGTCTCGGTAATTTCAGCGCTCATCCGGCACTTTCGGGGAACTTCTCGTGCGTCCAGGTCCCTCATCTTCTCACCGGGTACTCGCCGATTGGAGGTAGCCATCGCATTCTATTCAAATCTTATCTCATATGCTTGCTATCTTTAGGATCTCTTATCTATTAGATAATATATGTTGCTTATAGTAGATCCATCTATTCTATCTTTACAGTGAGTCATGTCGGTGTTTTGGGTGGCAGTTGATCAGATTTGAATCCGAGGCCAAGCCTGCGGATACGGATTGAGGCCAAGCCTCACGAGTGTCAGTTCACCATCTTTCAGGGTTTTCTCAGTGGTTGGTCAGTATGGTTCATTGCAAGAATGCTGGTGGTGCACCTAGTGACGGGGACGAGAGTCCTCCCAGACTGACAGAGGTTGCCCGTGGCAAGCGCAAGAAGACCTCCGCCAAGAAGAGGAAGAGAACACTCACAGAGGCAGAGATAGCTCAGGCAGTTGCAGATGCAGCAGAATTGGCAGAGAGAGGTGGCAGGAGTAGTGGGATTCACATTGGCGAGCGTCGCTTTCATCTTGAAGGTCGACAGCTCGGTACTGAGGCCATCGAGGAGACAGAGGATATACCTATTGATCAGCCCACAGAGGATCCAGAGGAGACAGAGGAGCAGACAGTTCACTCTCCACCGCATCGTCGCTCAGGACGTACGCGAGCTCAGGTGACTCCTAGGCCAGAAGGCCAGCGTCGTGGAGGTCGTCCACCTCCCAGGGCTCGAGGTCACCCCCCAGTCGAGCACTTTGACTTGAGGGGAGCTACAGCACACCAGGTGCAGGCCCTTCGGTTCGTCGAGGTTGGTCGGTGGTTACCACCTCAGCGGGACCCCCGAGTGTCAGAGGGCTTCTACACACCTCTGCACGAGGATTTCTATAGAGCCTATGTTGACAGTGGGATTGCATTCAGACCATAGAGAGTCTGTCGACTTGAGGCTTTAGTTGAGGTGGTTGGTGAGCAGCTCCATCCGCACCTGTCCTTTCTTCCTGGCTTGTCAGATTTTCTTGGACGGACTGGAGACTACTACGGGACTTGGGTCAGAGAGTTCTACGCTTCACTTTGGATTGACCCTGCACATGAGTTCATACACTTTGCATTCCGAGGCCGTGACCGTAGACTCTACAGGACTAGGGTATGGGAGATTCTCAGACTCCCTGCTTCAGAGACGAAGATTCGCCAGCTGTGCTTCAGTCAGACTGCTCCACCTAGGCACCCTCACGGAGGTTCAGTGCCACCTACAGACCTGATCCGACCCTGCTTCCGTGAGCCATTTGGTGAGGGGTCCAGACGTACACCTGCTAGCTTGACACCCCTTGCTAGAGTGTTGGATGCTATTGTGAGGCGTACACTTCTTCCAAGGCTGGGATATAGAGAGGGATTGACTCGTATGCCGCTATGGGTGGTGCATCACCTCATCTCACAGACACTATTCGACATTTGGGATTTGATGCTATGTGAGATGGAGGATACCTTGGCAGAGGGATTCAAGGGTCACCGTCAGCTACCATATGCGCATTGGATATGCTTTATCATCAGATCTGCGTGTGACTTGCCTGCAGAGATTCAAGCTGAGATATCAGATACCACTACTGCTTTTCCAAAGTATGACATTCGTCAGTTGTGGGCTTCTGTTTCCCGAGAGCAGCCACCCAGGCTAGGACAGCGTGAGAGACCAGAGGTCCTAGAGACAGCAGCTGAGTAGGACGTGACCGTTCAGGGTCTTGCTGAGGCCGAGCTTGCAGATCTTGATGCTCAGCCTGCTGATCCAGTTGAGGATGATGCTACTGACAGCACAGACGAGGACTACCAGCCTATCCCCCGGTACCGCTCTCCTCGGTCTCACGACCATGAGGCCGGTGGTTCAGGCTCAGCCTCCCGCTCAGACCCAGCCATGGTGGCTATTCTTGAGAGGCTGACACAGGCACAGGAAAGACAGGAGATTCAGATGCAGCGACAGGCTCAGGACACAGCAGCTGCATTTGCTCAGATTCAGGCTCGTCAGGACGAGTTCTAGAGGCAGCAGCTTGAGCTTCAAAGGCAGCAGTTCGAGATGCACAGACAGCAGGCAGCCAACCAGCAGCAGTATCTTGAGCTCCTGCGACACCTAGTCATAGTTGGGGTTCCTCCTCCAGCGTCTGTCCTGACTCCAGCACTATAGTCCAGTGGACTTCAGAGTCAGGGACAGCTGAGCTTTCAGTTTACCTCTCCCTAGTAGCAAGTTCCTCAGTCCTTTCAGTCCTCGAGCTACACTCCCATTCAAACGGGGTTCACTCCACCAGTTCAGCCCAGACCTTACCTTCTGACAGGCACTCCTTTCACTGACTTGAGTGCCACCTACAGTGAGTTGACTGGTCAGCCGACACCCTCGCATACCACTGTTGTGTCTTCTTCAGGGTTGTCAGCTTCCGAGACTGTGGCTCCTCCAGTGACAGGGACTGGGACTACAGAGACTGTGTCATCGTCAGTTGCCTCGATCGATCCTCCGACAGTTGGCACTCTTCAGGCTCAGGTGACAGAGACTGCTCCTGTCGTTGCTACATCTTCATCAGTCCCTGCTCCCGCTCTATAGACCCAGACTACTTCTCAGCCACGTGCTTCTTTAGAGGGTCAGCCTGACAGTACAGAGTCTGAGGAGGATACTTCACAGTTCGAGATCACTCCACGCTCCTCAGCACCCGACACGACTGCTTCTGTTCCCCCGTCGGATCAGTAGTTTTGTTTTTTGGCATTTGATGCCAAAGGGGGAGAGAGTAGATTCAGGGGGAGTTTTGATAAAGGGGTTTCGTTTTCCTTTGTGTGCTACTTTCATGCATCATGTTTACCTTTCCGCACTTGCATTTTGTGACATGTGTGCTAGTGAGATACTTGAGTCATATGTGGTCTATCATGTCACTTAATTGGTTCTAGCTCATAAGGTTGTGCTTCCGTGCCTTACTCCGATTTCATATGAGCTATGTTTTATGTGTACTAATGCTTCATGTTTTATCTTATGACTACACCCCTGTTGGCTTGGAGCACATAAGCAATTCCTAACCCCTTGTGCTTATTGCTTTTTGCTTATGTGAACCAAGCATGTTTGAAAACCTCAACTCTTATCTTCTGAATCTAAGTGTTGTCATCAATCACCAAAAAGGGGGAGATTGAAAGCATCTAGGCCCCGAGAGTTGGTTTCGGCAATTGATGACAACGCATTATTACCATAACTAACGTGTGTTTTGCAGAAACTTTGGTAAGTTAGGTCATGGGGTTGACAACTGCTTTGGGCACTATGGTATTCATGCCCCTTAATGGAAATTGTTTCAGTTTTCAAAGGATCAACGACAAGATTAAGGACGGTTAGTTCCGGATGTCAAGGAGTTGAGTTACATTTGGAATAGTCATTAGGATTTTCGCTTTTTTCCTTTGGCCGTACTATAAAGGGGGGCATGAGCGAGTAGCTTGACCTAGGTGAGTCTTTTTGTTTAGGTGTGGTGCACACTTATCAAACTTAGCACTAGGTAGCTCAGGAAAAGCTCAAAGTTCAGTTGGAAGCAACTTGGTTCAAGTTGCGTCGCGTTTCGGAGTCGTTTGAGCTGTTTTTCCCTTGACCGGACGCGGTCTCTGTCTCGACTGGACGCGTCCGGTCAGTACTAACAGATACTGGGTTTTAGCACGGTTGACCGGACGCGGTCCTTGCGAGGACCGGATGCGGTGATCATGCTAACACGTGTCTCAGAGGGTAAAACATCTAATCGGACGCGACTGGGAAGTGATCGGACGCGTCCGGTCACGTTCCAGTAAGGTACTTTGCTGACCGGACATGTCCGGTCATCACTGATCAGACGCGGTCGCGCGTTAGGTCAAAGTATAGTAAGGACCTTGCACGATCGGACGCGTCTGGTCACCCCTGATCGGTGCGTCTAGTCACTCCGCGAAGTTGTTCAGAATTTCGACTGTTACGTTCGACCGGCGCGTCTGGTCACGTCGACCGGCGCGTCTGGTCAGTGCGTATTTTGCTGAGATGGCAGGTAACGGTTGGATTTGATTGTGGGGTGTATAAATACATCCCCTCCACCTCTTTTAGAGGTCTTTTGCTCATTTGTTCAGCTGAGAAACACCTTTGAAGTGCAAGGGAGTGCAAGAGCTCTAGTGAGGGTAGTGATTTGAGAATCAAAGTTTGAGAATCCCTCATTAGTGTCTAGGGAGTAGCAAGTGTGCATCCATCTTCTCATTAGGCTCGTTGTGCTCAAGTGAGAGTTCTAGCTTGTTACTCTTGGTGATTGCCATCACCTAGACAGCTTGGTGGTGATTGGGAGTTTGGTGATCATCCGACGGAGCTTGTGGATGACCTAACTCATCTTGTGAGCGGTTTTGGGCGATTCACCACGACGGAGTGTTGAAGAATTAGCCCGTAGAGAGCACTTGATCCTTGCACGGATCAAGGAGGAGCTACACCCTTGGGCGGGTGCTCCAACGAGGACTAGTGGAGAGTGGCGACTCTCCGATACCTCGGGAAAACATCGTTGTGTTCCTTACCCTTACTTTCAAGCATTTACTTTCTCGTATTACATTCATTGTTTGGTTTACTTTCCTAGAATTACCATGCTAGACTAGGATTTGAACTTAGGGTGCAAAACTTTTTACTGGTAGAATCACAAGGAACACAAGTAGGCACTAGGGGTGAACTTTGGCTTGTAGGATTTAATTCTTGCAATTAATTTTTAGAAAAGCCCAATTCACCCCCCTCTTGGGCATCTTGTTCCTTTCAGGAGTCTTTGGCATCGAGAGATGGAATTGAAGCCTATTTTCATGGTTTCTGGCGATAACCAAATCTGCTCACATCCAATACCAAGCTTAACCCCTCTCTATTTTACAGAATTCAGAGAACAAACCAATCTCAAACAAGATCAGATCTAAGATTGTCCCCGCCACCGAAGTGTCCTGCCCACCATCGTTGCTTAGGGCTCACCATAGACAAACCTGCCACTGCCCGAAGGCCACATCTACCCTTGCTAGTGTCTGGGATGGCTCGGATTGCCCACTTGAGCTAGCGCCGACTTTTTTCTCCATTCAATCCATCGTCGTCGTGTCCCTCTACTCCAGCCACCGCCCAGGCAGAGAGGACCTGTCGGTGTTTTGTAAACCGACCAGTGAATTTATACGTGTGTCGCACTGCTCTAGCTAGGAAGACGATGGTAGAACTCAAAGACACAAGGAATTATACTGGTTTAGGCCAGAGCCCTACATCCAGTCTCTGAGATGGTTCAAGTTCGTGTTTCTCGGTTCAAGTGCTCTGAAGTCTTACAATGGGGGTGTGTAAGCTAAGAGAATGAGGTAGGAGGAGTGAGGTGAATGAATGCCCGAATGAAATCTTTGAGAGTTCGTCCTCTTGGAAGGGAGGCCTGGCTCCCCTTATATAGAGTTCGAGGGCCAGGTTACATGTAGAGAGATGGGTTCTCCCGACCCGAGTGGTCGACGGGCCGACGGAGGGACAAACAAGTAAAATTGGCTAGCAAGCCATCCTGTCTTGTCCTGGCATTGTCGTACATTTAGGCATGGCCTGTCGTTGTGGTTATCACGGTCTTGTCCCCACGTCATGCCATGGCGTGGCATGATGCTGCAGTGCTGGTTGTGATGGCACTTTTGACATGGTGATGGTTCACCAACTATCCTGCACGACGTGGTCTTGCATGGCCTTCGTCATCATCTCTGTCAGAGATATGGGCTAGGGGTACCTGCACTGCCTGTCTATATAACTACCACCAAGCTATCAGCCCAGCAGCCATCAAGGAGGAGGCCCGCAAGGGCTGACACGATCAACCAATGTGGAAATCAAGGCAAACCAAGGTGGGCATATCTGGACGATAGCTAGGATCAATTTATTGCACATATTGTGTAACAAACTAGGAATACAATCTGTTAGCCCAATCACCTTCTCTGTAACCCTACCTCTCCTGCCTATATAAAGGAGGGTAGGGACCTCGGGCATAGGATCCAATCTTCCACCTATTCCATCCACCTCGTAGATAGGAGCAACATCCCCTATAACGAATACAAGAGCAGCTGCACCACTGGAGTAGGGTTTAGCGCACACTGTGCCTCGAACAAGTACAAATCTCTATATCTCGTGTGCTACCATCTAATTCCGTCTATGCGATCACATTGCTAGATATTGCCGGAGCAAAACAGTTTGACAGTTGGCGCGCCAGATAGGGGCCTTTCACGTTCAGACTAATCTTGTGTTTGAAATGGGAGTCATCTTCAACATCGGCGATGAACCGAAATAGGAGTAGTCAGGCAAGAGGATCACCTTTGGCAAGCTTGACTTCATCGTCGACCAATTCGGGGACCTGTGCCTTTAGGAACCCGAGCCGACCAAAGAAGGCGAATAGTCCCTCTAGATCCGTGCTTTCATCATCGGGCTAGAGAAAGCTGTGGACACCGGACCGGACACCCTCGCAGTGTACCTAAAGCATTACACTCATCCTTTCGTTGAAGATGGATGAGAAGGTGAGGTCGTCCCCACTTTTCACATCAACAAAACCATGGATTTAGACTCCGCTTCAGATCTGATACCCATACCTCACCGCCACGCACCCCAATCTTTGACAAGTTCAGGGCGTACAATGACTACTTGTGGCGAGACACTCTTGCAGGTTGCGATGGAACCCACCGAACCTCCCACAGAGGAACACCAGCCGCAGGAACTGACAGACCATGACAATGTTGACAACACCCGATCAACAAGATTGGTGGGACGACGCCGATGTATCCGGACTCATTGATCCAGAGGCCTTCCGCCGTTTTCTCTATAGTTGCGACCAGCTACTCGAGAACTTAGATTCTAACAGTGATGATGATGAAGCCATCCCACGTACATCGGGCACCAACGCTAAATTGTCACCGGACAAGCAGCTGAAACTCGGACAGTCCTCACCGATGAAAGGCTAAGACCTTTTCCATAACCGGAAAGGGTAATGGGACAGTGCAGTCGACTACTCGAGCACTAACTCTGCTTCAGGATACTCCCGATCCAAGCTACACACTTGCATCTGACGGCCAACGGCCATGGGTGAGAGAGGGTCATGGTCCCTCCCTCAACGAGAAGGGAACACCCATTAGGCAACAGATTGCCAAGCCAGATCACCCGAGGGGAGGGCCCGTACAACCGGTACCACCCCAAGCCAAGCTAGACCAAAAGCTCTACGAGTCCGCCTACAAGCATAACTGCACGGCTGCACCAGTCATCTTGTTATGTTCTTGCCTGCCAAAGGATCCGATCGCTCTCGACTCATCTTTTGTTCGAGGTGGGGAACCTAAATGGATCTCCCCGAAGAGGCTACCCTTAAGCAAGACGGTCGGTGAAGGGTCACCAGGATGGATCCAATGACGACTCCTGCCCCTAAGGGCACAACCTAGTAGCAAGAACTCAGCGAGCATTAGACAACAGTCGACAACCATCAGTTATGTCTAAATCACCCTTATTGTTTCATGTTTTTCCCATTGCATTACATTCTGCGAGAATTCACATATATCCATTTGATGCAAATGTATATCGATACCTCCCAGGCACCTCAAGGAGGGTATCCACGAACCACTCGGGGGCTGGCTGTATCAGACTAACCCAGTTACAAACATCTATAGTTGTTATGATCGAAGGTTACACTAACCTACCGTTATGATCAGGGAACTATAGAGGCCGTCCTACTGACCGCACACCTGTTTCCCTTTTCTTCCGCCGATTGAAGTCTCATAGGCCTTGAAATGGTATAAGTGACTTAACAAGACCTTGCGTGGACTCTACCAGGATAGTTCATTTTGGTCGAATAATCCCCAGGTAGTCGGTCTAAAAGTTTGCGGCGTGACATCAGTTGCCTCTCCTCCTAAGTGATATCACGGAGGGCTTCGCGAGTCACGTTGGCCTCTTGCACCATGGTAAGAACTCCTCTCTCGTCACTACCCTACCCTAATGGGACTCATGACGACGATAGAGCACCCCCATCAGCGGGGGGCCTTAGAGAAGGATGCACCGTCAAGACCACCCTGCAATGGATGACACGCTCAGATCCATCCTCCTGCCAACAAGATCAAGAGGCAGATCCATACTCACCCGAGTCACACCAGTGCCTCACCAAGAACGGGACCCTAGAACACGCACTTCCTGGCGATCTCCCCCTCCTCCGTCTCTGCCCTAGCATGTTTGTCGCCGGCCACGAGTGACGAACAGAAGCTTGAGGAAAATCACGGACCGCCACCGTAGGTCATGGATTAACCGTGACCTTTGATTGGAGGCGGTTGGATTGCCCGCCTCTATTAATCATTTTTGCCCGCCTCCAATAAAATTTCTGTAGTAGTGAATAAACTAGGATGGACCCGTCCCATCCCTACTTATCCCTAAAACAAATGCAACTTTAGAGGAATATTCCCTACTTATTTGGCTCTAACCCATCCCTACAAATCGAGAGGACAGGGGCATCCCTTGTTGGCGTAGTCATCACCGGGCGTGTCTTCTCAGCGCAGGTGTCGAGCTTGCTATCCATACAACGATTCTTAAGATGATAAAAAAGAAAAAAAATGTTAAAATAATGCCACATATGCTAAAACCCATACAACGGGACAATGCTTCATGCATATCCTGTTTTGTATGTACTAATTCGTTTGTTCTAAATTATAAGTTATTTTTGCTTTTAAAGAATACATAGTGTTTGGTTTAATCTAGACATAGTATATATTTAAATACATAGCAAAAGCTATGAATCTAGAAAATAGTTAAAACGACTTAGAACCTAGAACAATGGGAATATTTATTTGCAAAGCTTATGGCTTGCATAATTATTATTATATATACAGTGGCCTGTCGTATCCTTGAACTTTGCAAGATGGATGCTTGGTTGTTTAGAATGATTTTTTTTTCACAAACGTGACTTCACACGTTTTTCATTAAAAGGTTTAAATTGATATTTCATCCCTATCGACCCTAGCTGACTCCCTCTTGATGAATCAATGACAAAGCTCTGTCACTACTGTCAGACTGGATTTCAGAACACATTTGTAGAGCGCGTTTCATGGTTTAGACGATTCATGGGACATAAAGGAAGAAATTTGGATGGGATGCACATTTCGAACATCAAAATTTCAGAGAAGACAAACTGCGCATCTCAAAAAAATAAACAAATAAAATGATGTTTGAGCTAGGTTATGTTTATTTTCCTAAGGAATTGGGGCATACGAATGTGTATAATATCATCAATAGGAAATTGACTACTCCATTCCTATGTTCTACGGTAACTTTGATAGGAATAGCTCTTTTACGGTCACCTGAAAACTGGCACTAGTAAATCTATCCCCTATTATTCTTGTAGCTAGCTAGGCAGCAAAATTTGCAATTGGTATGTCACTGAAACTAACCTTATTGCGGCTGGAGCAAAACCCGGTGGGACGATGCACCCAATTAAATAAAGCCGATGCGCCGCCGACCTTTCTTTGGATGATGAGAAAACAAAATGGTTTACAAGCCGCAGCCCTCGCGTTATGCTTTTGTGGCCTTGTGGGTGGCGTGACCTCTAACCAGTAGTACAATATATATTTCACAATGCACGCATGCAATGATCTTTGTTGGGCTCTAGTATGCTTGTGGCCTCCCTCCTGAACCGGCTGCGGAGAATCTATGTATTCTTATATACAGTTTGCTTGTACAGCCGGTTTGGTATCCAGTTTTTCTGTAGGACCAGGGAACTTACCTATGTTTTGCCTACATTGCTTCTCCGTGTGGTAACCTCTGCGTCCGGGCAGTCTGCTAAGAAACGAATCCATCCTAAACTTGGAACACTCATATTAAGCCATGACATTTTAATCCTACGCAGGGATGGATCCAGCGGTGGGGCGGGTGGAGCTCAAGCCCCTCCTACCACCTCCACGACAATGGAGCCCCTCCTAATTTTTGTACACATGAAAGATAGAAAGGAGGCCGGGGCGCTCTCTAGATGTTGAGGATGACATCAGCCCCCTCTTCCATTAAATCTGATCCTACGCAGGATAAATCATGGCATAGTAAAGTGTAAGCAATGCACAAGCACGTACGTGTAACCAATGCAGCGACTTGTGTAAACAATATACATAGTGTAACCACTATTCAACAAGCTAGTGTAAACAAAACACTCTCTTCGAATCCTTCCCGGCGGAGAAAAAGAGCTCTCCTTTGTCGCTACGTGCATTGGGGCTACAACTACGTACTAGACCTCTATGTTACATCCATGTGCATACTTTTTTGACGCCTACATCCATGTGCATACTGCAGCTTTATCAGTGAAGCTATTTTTTTTATTTCAGCTATCTGAGCCGCTTTACTGTACTAATATAGGAATTTTTTTTTCTTTTTTTTTGCTAACGTTCAAAAACAGTTTTTAGTAAATCTATCCACTATTATTTTTTTAGACCGCGTCGTTACGCGTTTTTCATTAAGTAGAAGAGTTCAAGCAAATAATACACCCGACCGAGGGCCGGTAACCAAGGTTACCAGACCCCCGCCACCCACCACCCACGGCCCCGCATAAAGACGACTACATTGGAGTGAATTTGCTACAACCGAGCGGACGGGCGAGGTTATCCGAGGACTGCCTCCAGCACGCGCAGGTGCCGATTCCCAGCCAAGCACCACTGATCGAACTCGTCGAAGATGACAGACGCCAAGTCCCAAGCACAAGTGAAGGTCGCGCAGAACGTCCTGGCGTTCCTCTCTTTCCAGATGCACCATCCGACGAGGAAGAAGAGCGAGTCGAACCCCTGCCGCAGCTGCTTGGGCACCAGCTTCCTGTTGATGGTCCACCACTCCATGACAGTGGAGCCATCATCGGGAATGATGTGGTGCAAGTGAAACCGGGCCAGGCAGAGATGCCAAACCTCCCGGCTGTACACACATCCAAGGAGAAGGTGGTCCATGGTCTCCGAAGCTTGGTCACAAAGGATGCAGACGTCGGAGTCCTGCAGCCCGTGCCGGATATCCACTATTATTCTTGTAGGCAGCAAAATTTGCAATTGGTATGTCACTGAAACTAACCTTATTGCGGCTGGAGCAAAACCTGGACGATGCACCCAAGTAAAGCCGATGCTTGCCGACCTTTCTTCCGATGATCAGAAGACAAAATGCATGGTTTACAAGCCGCAGCTAGCCCTCCATATGTGGTTGTCGGTGGCGTGCTGCTCGTTAACCAGTAGTTCAATATTTCACACTGCAAGGATCTTTGTTGGCCTACCCTCCCGCATGAAGAACCGGCTGTGGAGAATCTATTCTTATATGCAGTTGCTTGTGCAGCCGGTTTGTTATCCATTTTGTTCTATACACTAATGTTTTGTCGCCACGATTTGCGTGCTGATAACAAAATACGTGCAACATTTATATTTCTAAATAAATTTATTAAAAAACTAGATTCAAATATCTATCAATGATATTAATTATATATCATAAATATTAATATTTTTAATATATATTTAGTTAAAGTTGTTTTTCGGAAAACGCAAACGACTGACATTTAGGGACGGAGGGAGTACCTTTGTTTTGCCTACGTTGCTTCTGGGCGCGGTAACCTTTATAGTGTCCGGATGTCTGCTAAGAAACGAATCCATCCTAAACTTGGAATGCTCATGTTAGATATTTAAGTAATTTCTGTATTTTTTTTATAAATCAAGAACCGTACGCATGATAAATCATGACATAGTAAAGTGTAAGCAATGCACAAGCATGTGCAACCAATGCATGCGGAAACATGTGTAAATTAATAATACTTCTTCCGCTCCAAATTATAAATCGTTAAAACTTTTCTTGATGTATATATAATTTTTGTTATGTATATAGCAAAAACTATATAAATCTAAAAGACCCCAGCGACTTGACTAATGTAGTGTGATTAATGGATGACAACTTGATTTAGTTTGGTTAATTATTAGAGGGTCCTTCCGAAAAAGGAACCGACATATTTTCCAAGGGGAAAGCATCACATCAAGGGATGGTACAACACGGACTGAAGGCTGAAGGCTGAAGGCTGAAGGGACAAGAGCAAGAGCCAGGGGCGAAGAAAAGAATAGAGCCGGGATGCCTTGCTTGTCGATATTGTGGTTCAGACTTCAGACAATCAGACTTGAGACCTCAAAAAATCCACCATGGCTGGTACGGTACTCCGTGTGCGTGCATGTAATTAAGTTTTTTTAGTTCTCCATTTATTTTAATTTCTTTTATAAGATGGTCTCTGATCGATCCCTGCCAACACAGTCAAGTTTGATCCGTGCTTATTAATTACACATTTAGGGCCTATTTGCTTGAGACCCTGGCAAAACTGCCTGGTCCAGGCAGCAAATCCAGGCCATCGATTTCGTCTGCCTGATGAGGTCCAGATTGCTGCCTGGCTATAGTTGCCTGGATCAAGCCACCATTTAAACACGCCCTTACACTGTCTTATATATGGTCTGCACAGGAAACAGAACACCCCGGTTTCACTAACTGAGTGCTTGAAATCCATCAAAGAGAACGCCTTTGTTGCATCTCCCTATCCCGTGATCATAACGCTTGAAGACAACCTTCGATCGTCTGACCTCCAGAAAAAAGCTGGCAAGGTCGTACGTCCGCCGGTCCCTCGATCTCTTTTTCTTTTTCTTTTTCGTTGCATGTGATGATGATGAATTTGTTGCCGTGCACTTTTGTTTATCAATATAATCTCCTCTTCTACCTAGTAGCTAGCTAGTTGCTGTTATTCATTCGTTCCCTAATAATTAGTGTCGTCGGTGCTTCTGGAAATTAATCTCGTTATTACCTACTAGGTTGTGCTTGATGTACTTGGCGACGTACTGTACTCGCCTCATGCCGATTACGTTGACGTACGTGGCTACGCTGTCAGTAATAATCCCCTCGAAGATTTCCCTTCGCCTGAAGAGCTCATGGGCCGTGTACTCCTCTCCACAAAGCCCCCAATAAGCCTTCTCAAAAAGAACAAAGGAAAGACCGTCGAGGTTGATTTGTCAAAGGTTCATGGCACCATTGAACAGGGCGACGACGAGCAGCTTCATGTTAGCAAAGGAGCTGACGACGATGACGATGCAGCATGGGGGCCTGAAGTACCGGTTTTTCAGAATGAAAAAATGCAGTCTGATCAAAAGGTAAATGGCTCGTAGTTTCTGCTCCTCTTTCCATGCATGCCACGACCTATATGTAGATGAGATGATAGAATCTATTCATCGAGATTTCACCCGCACAATATTAATTCTAATTGTGATTTACTCTAGCAGCATGATGGTGGTGTCTTATTACACCCAAGACGGAGTAACGACGACTGGTATGATGAAGATCAGAAAGAACAGAACATGCAACCACATGAATATCCACTGTATCACCACCTGTTTACAATTGGACCATATAAAATTTTGCCTAGTCGCAGAATTACGAATAAAACAATTGAGAGAGTGAGATTGAACCGGCCTTGCGGACTGAACCAGGTAAAGTTGGGCGTCTCAGTTGGAGTAACCAACGAACTGAGAAAGCGGCAGAGTATTGTGGCACCGACATTGTGAGGTAAACAAAACACACAACAACAACAACAACAACAACACAACAACATGCTCCCTTTGCATTTGCATCTTTACCCGTCGGTGGTGGCCGTCGACCTGCGGAAGGAGATGGTGGACTACATCACGCAGCGGAGCGACACGTTCATCGCGGACGCACTGATCGAGTCGGAGGCGAACCAGGACGGGCCGGAAGCCGAGATGCCTGACAACCCGTTCGAGATCGTCTCCATCTTCATGGACGACTTCAGCAGCACCAAGCGCAACATCATCGGCCATGTCTCCGGATGGCTGCTCAGCGACAGCCGCGACGACAAGATCGACGACTTCGTGCAGGAGATGGAGATGACCAAGTTCTGGCCGCTGGAGCGCCGGGAGGCCATCGCCGAGGTGCTGCTCAAGAACGTTGACCTCAAGACCAAGTTCCACTGCCCCGAGAAGTACGAGAACGAGGAGCGGTTGGCGGACCACAAGGAGCAGTGCAGCTTCAGGCCCGTGGTCTGCCCCAACGACGGCTGCCGGGCAAAGGTCTCGGTCCGGTGCATGAAGGACCATGATGCCGCATGCTTGTACAAGGTGCTTCAGTGCGAGCAGGGATGCGAGAAGCGGCTGCTGAGGCGGGATATGGATCGCCACTGCGTCACTGTCTGCCCCATGAGGCCCATGAAGTGCCCCTTTGGCTGTGATTCCTCGTTCCCTGATCGTGATCTTGAGAAGCACTGCGTGGAGTTTCTTCAGGAGCATTTGGTTAAGGTCCTTAAGGCGATTCATAAGAAAGGGCGTTCGGAAGAAGAGCTCAAGGAGATTGCTCAGAAGCTGGAAAAGGTTTGCCTGCCTTTTCACTGACCGTTGTGAATTAAATTAAATATATGCTTTTGAATTTAATTTGTGATGAAATTGAGTTAACAGGCCAATCTGGTCTAGTAACTTTGTTATCTTTTCAACTGATTATAGAATAACATTAGTTTTTTTTTGTCAAAAATAGGTGCCATTTTATTTGGTGACAAAATATATATGTTTACTGCAATTAGATGCACAGCTTGATCTGATAATCCCTTCCCACTTTTTTACCTGAACCTGACTGTCACATTCTACTTTCTGCAGTTTGATGCAGATGGTAAACTAGCTAAAGCTCTGGATGCAAGACCTCTTGCTAATGTTGTGAAGGACCTCGAGGCGAAGATGAAAGGTGAACACTCGAGTTAAAGGGCCGGGTCTTTTATGCAGACAGACTTCACAGGATGGATAATGGCATTGTTTAGTTGAAGGGATGGTCCTACGTGCAGCATATATACAGAGAAGAATATAAGTTTTGTTTTATTCTTATCTCCTTTTCAATTTTTTTGCTTCACTTTCTCCCCCTCACAATCAAATCAATTGTTAGTATGTATATTCCGCTATTGCTTTGTATCTTCAATTTTGTATGAGGATATTATTTATTTTGGTATATAAATCAAAGATCGGGTCATGTCTCCAGCAGGCTTGTTCTGTACCAAACTTATCACTCGTTAATTATATGATGAATGAGGTCTGCTTAGGCCGTCCACAGGTGCTCAGAAAAAAGCAGACGCCACGGTGGAAATGAGGTATCGCCCTAGCACAGCTGCAGTGTGGAAAGAAAAACGCATCGCAGCCATCCGTGACTCTTCAAATAAAATAATCAGTACATCACTCTTTCTCTCCAAACAAGGTACACTGCACTGACCAATGGTTGCAGAGACCGGACCAACAAATTAGTTTTTTTTTGTTGTGCGGGCAGCGCAACTTGTACACGCATCGCTCCTTCTTTTCTGGGCATCACTCGAATTTGGCATAATCGGTTGCAGTGGAAGGAGCGGTGCTCAAATCCTCTCTCCTCTCTTAGCTTCACTCCGGAAACAACACTACGGAAGGCCCAACAAGTGTTAGGTTAAGAATCTTAAGATTCAAATTGAACAGCAGCTAGGTTATATGTAGATGAGATGATAGAATCTATTCATCGAGATTTCACCCGCACAATATTAATTCTAATTGTGATTTACTCTAGCAGCATGATGGTGGTGTCTTATTACACCCAAGACGGAGTAACGACGACTGGTATGATGAAGATCAGAAAGAACAGAACATGCAACCACATGAATATCCACTGTATCACCACCTGTTTACAATTGGACCATATAAAATTTTGCCTAGTCGCAGAATTACGAATAAAACAATTGAGAGAGTGTCAACCTTGGAGATGGAGATGACCGTCGGTGGTGACCGTCGACCTGCGGAAGGAGATGGTGGACTACATCACGCAGCGGAGCGACACGTTCATCGCGGACGTGCTGATCGAGTCGGAGGCGAACCAGGACGGGCCGGAAGCCAAGATGCCCGACGACCCGTTCGAGATCGCCTCCATCTTCATGGACGACTTCAGCAGCACCAAGCGCAACATCATCGGCCACGTCTCTGGGTGGCTGCTCAGCGACAGCCGCGACGACAAGATCGATGACTTCGTGCAGGAGATGGAGATGACCAAGTTCTGGCCGCTGGAGCGCCGGGAGGCCATCGCCGAGGTGCTGCTCAAGAACGTCGACCTCAAGACTAAGTTCCACTGCCCCGAGAAGTACGAGAACGAGGAGCGGTTGGCGGACCACAAGGAGCAGTGCAGCTTCAGGCCCGTGGTTTGCCCCAACGACGGCTGCTGGGCAAAGGTCTCGGTGCGGTGCATGAAGGACCATGACGCCGCGTGCTTGTACAAGGTGCTGCAGTGCGAGCAGGGATGCGAGAAGCGGCTGCTGAGGAGGGATATGGATCGCCACTGCGTCACTGTCTGCCCCATGAGGCCCATGAAGTGCCCCTTTGGCTGTGATTCCTCGTTCCCTGACCGTAATCTTGAGAAGCATTGTGTGGAGTTTCTTCAGGCGCATTTGGTTAAAGTGCTTAAGGCGATTCATAAGAAAGGGCGTTCGGAAGAAGAGCTCAAGGAGCTTGCTCAGAAGCTGGAAAAGGTTTGCCTGCCTTTTCAATGACCTCTGTGAATTACAGATATGCTTTTGAATTGACGCCATTTGCTTCCCAAATATTTGTGATGAAATTGAGTTAACAGGATGCCAATCTGATCTAATCGCTTTGCCAGTCTTTTCATGTGATTATAGAATAAACTTTAGTTTTTTTTTTGTCAAAAACAGGTGCCATTTCATTTGGTGACAATTTTTTTTCATGAAATTAGATGCGCAGGTTGATCTGATATCCCGTCCCACATTTTTACCTTAACCTGACTGTCGATTCTACTTTCTGCAGTTTGATGCAGATGGTAAACTAGCTAAAGCTCTGGATGCAAGGCCTCTTACTAATGTTGTGAAGGACCTCGAAGCCAAGATGAAAGGTGAACACTCGAGTTAAATGGCCGGGTCTTTTATACGGACAAACTTCACAGGATGGATAATGGCATTGTTTCGTTGAAGGGATGGTCCTACCCGCAGCATATATATACAGAGAAGAACATAAGTTCTGATTTATTCTTATCTCCTTTTACGATTTTTTTGCTTCACTTTCTCCCCCTCACAATCAAATTAATTGTCAGTATTTATAGTCCCTATTGCTCTGTACCTTCAATTTTGTATGAGGATATTATTTGTTTTGGTATATAAATCAAAGATCGGGTCATGTTTCCGGCAGGCTTTTTTTGGCTTATAAATTGAGTTGCTTATCTGCCTAGGAGCATCAGAATTCAGAAGCGCGCACCTTGTGGCAAGCGCTGCTAACCCCTGTTATAATTGAAGGAAATAAATTGCCAATTTGTTGAGAGGGAAAGGTAACATAAATTTGAAACTGACGCTATTTGTGAGCCCATTGCTGCAGTCCGTTTTTATTTACAAGGGATATTTCTTTACATTAGAAAGACTTTGATCGACACTTACTCTATTAGTATTTCATTTATGTGGTCCATAATTATAATATTGAGCAAGTATTTTTTTTAACAGAAAACAAATGGCATCAATTTTGTGCCACAAAAATTATGTATTAGTAGAGTAACTGTTTTCCAAAGGCTTGTCCTAGGGAAACAAAATAAGCCCTGTAATTTCAAAGGGGATGTTTAGAAAAAGAACATTTTGAAGTCAAATCTGCGAGCACCACAAGTAGTTAAAATTGGTTAGCTTTATAGTGACTGCACTGCTGCTACTGATGGAAATGCAGAAGAAGAGACTTATATTTTTTTGAACGTAAGAAGGAGGCACTTATAGAAACTCTTGTACTGCTGCATTTCTTGAATAACTTGAATGCGGGTATAGCTTGACATTTAAGTACTTCCATGTTATTGCTTATTGCAGGTCCAGTGCCCTTGGAAGTTGGAAGTCCTTGAGTAGCCTGTCAGACAAGATGAAGGATATGCATTGGTGAAAGATGTGGATGGAGATCTTGCTGCTATATGGTGTAAATAAATTCGTTTCAATCTTTCGGCTCCGCATATTGTCACACCTATTTTAAGGATAAAATGGAATGCATAATCTTATGTGTGTCCAGAGATCGATTCACACATAAGCTGACAAATTAAAAGAGAGTATCATCACAATTGCTTATTACATCACGAATATTATCATAAAGTCTTTACATAAATCTAGCGGAAAAATAAAAGATAACTCTCGTGGTAGCTCCATCATAAGAATAGTCAACTGTTTGACAACAAGTCTAGTACTCATTGTGGTAGTCCTCATCCCGATCCTGATCTTGTGCCCAACCTGGTTTGTGTTGTAGATAGCAAAAGTGAGCACATATCGTACTCAACAAATATAACATGGGGTATTTGAGGCCCAACAAAGGTATGACACAGTTTAACTGCATTTAGCTTTTAGTTTGTCATAGTTGTGGCATATAAGTAGCATCAAGTTTGCAATAAATCCACCATAAATATATGATCAATGTAGATATGAGTAATAAATAGCAAAACACATAATACATTATTATATTCATCTATTCCATGAAGGTCCAAGTTCGCTCGTATCTATGAGCACGGCTAGTATACTAGTTTATTAAACTCTGCGCAGAGGTGTACACTTTCACTGTGAGTCATGATTTCCAAATGCATGGGTTAATTACTCCCAAAACACCGAAAATCATATAAAGCCATTTAAAAGTTCGTCTAACAAGGGCCATTAGATTCACTCGGCAAGCAGATATAGGAACCCCTTTTCACATGGCACATTCCTCCCCGGCTATACACATGGGACTAGAAGCTGTCATATACCCGAATCGTCAAGCTATTCTTACGCCAATGAAGGTTACCACTAACAAGCTAGAAAAGGTCTTTCAAACAACTAGAGCCAGAGCCATATAGCCCCCACAGCTGTATTGTATGTCCCGGATGTTCGTTCATAGATAAGTTCTTATGGAGAGAAACTTAGAGCAGCAAAACATCCCCATGCTCTAGCCCTCTTAAACAATAATTGAAAGAAATCATATTTTTAGTATTGTTGCATATTCTATTAATCATATTACAAGATCATAGTTTATATTAGCACTAGCAAAGCTACCGAGAAGTTTATATTAGCACTAGTCATGGCTCGGCCCAAGACGGACACAGAGCGGGGCAGCCTGGTGCGGGAGAGGGAGGCGGGACTAGACCAGGCCGGCGCGAGCGGCTGCTGGGCCACTCGGGCCGGAAGCAGAGAAGTAGGGAGGAGCTTTGCCTTTTTTTTCTCTTTTTCAAAGCATATTTTTTAAATGGATTTTTGAATTCTCTTTTGAAATTGAATCAATCAATCACTCAGTATAAAAAAAATCCAATGCAACAGCATGAATGCACATTCATGTAACTATACCTTATAGTTGCTTTTAATTTAGCAAAAAATATTACTTCTATGATTCAAATGCTCACAAAAATACATAATTAAATCAAAATTTTTCTATTTTGAAAAGAAGCAAATTTTAGGATGTTACAATTTGCATATCCACACCTCTGACAAATTCAGAAGTTGATTTATCAAGGGAGCAACCCAGAAAGCTATTGGCAATGCTCAGGCTCTGCTTTGACATGAAGAGATGTTACTTACAGTTACAGGTTACTACTCACATCTTGCTTGTGCTCAAATGCAAACGGTTTGTTTGATGGTCCAGGTGCAACCAAATAATGCGAGCATTCAGGGATCCTTGCAAGTTGCAAAGCTGCATGCTGATGAAACAGTGCCATGCCATTCTAATTTGGAATCCAGCGTGCGCTACCGGCGCCACTCGACAGCGGAGAGGTTCTCTCAAAGTTTGAGCCTTCTTCTCTCCGTAGCGCTGCGCTAGTATTAGTCACATTGGTCCACCATAACATCACATCATCACTTGGCTTCAATGGCTCCCTGACCACTAGTAGATGCTGCGGTTGCTGCAGCCAGCTCAAAAACAAGTCTTGTGCTAAAAGTAAATTTATCATAACCAGATAGAGATTACAGAGCATTCATATGGGTATTACGCTAGAAGATTAACATGCACACAGAGGAAGAGAGAGTAAAGATTAACAATTGTGATTAAGTGTACAGGTTGGTAGACAAGTATACGTAGAATGGAATTTCAATCTAATTTGAATGTGCTAGCGATTTCGATTCCTACTAGCTAATATCAGGTTCTTCGGCTGACGCTCTTCGCTGGACAGCCTGCGAGCTCTGATGATTGCCCGTGTGCTGCAATTTCTATCTGTCTGTCCGTCTCCTCTTCGTAGTGCGAAGGAACCTTGGTTTGCCTGCGGCCTTGCGGTAGTTGTCCCTGTCCGCTTTTTCGTTGGCTTCGTAGTTTGAGCCAGGGTGGTCAGGGTACCAAGGCCGTATGTACTTACACCTAGGCACCGTTTGTTCCAAAACCACCGGTGGCGCAGATCTTTTGGACACATCTGTATGACGACGGTGTTCTGTGGCAGCAGCGACGACCGGCAAGTTGGCGTGTTTGGCCATAAGCCACGCGATGGTGACGAGTTCTCCACCAGAGCTGAGTTGCCTGGCATGGGACTCCCTGCTGCAATGGTTAGCAACAAAGCAGAGCATCTCCACCCACACCCCAAAAATCACCTGCAGCCTTTCGGGACGGTTGCGGAGCTCTTGGGCAATGGCAAATCCTCCTACTGCAGGGTTATCATCTGCTGGGGGAAACTCAGGCAGGAAAGAATCCATGAAACGGTCCTGTAGGCAGCTTAGAGGTAGTTTCTTCAAACTCTTCCCGAAAGTGCGCAGAACCCAGTCAAACCGGTGTTTCTCTGTAATGGCCTTGGCCCCCCGTTCTTCCTCCTCCTCCTCCTTGGTAGTAATGTCCCAGGCCTTCGTGTATGCCTTCTTTATGGCTTTGTTCAAGAGATCACATGCCCTGCCGTATTGGCTCCGCCGTACAGGCCCGGGCAGCATGTAGGGGCGTACCACAAAGAGAAACATCATGTATCTGGAGAGCTCCTGGCTCGCCTGCAGCATGTCTTCCACTTTGTTGTCAGCAGCACGGTAGTACAGATCTGTGGCGACATGCCAGGCGATGATACTTCCCTCAATGTCAGACTCCTCAACACTCCAGCCAAAATGAGTAGCCAGTTGGTGTTGCTGCAGCGCGAGGAGACCTGGCCGAGAGCTCACATTGCGGCGGTCAGCACCCATCTCGAATATCTCTCTCAGCATCAGCTCCTTGGTAGTGCCTGAGATCTGGTCGGAACTCGAGTGGTGCAACCACCACCACAAGTGTTCCAACCCCATCCACCTTGCCATGCAGCTGCCGTCAGGCTTTGCCATGTCGTGGCCCCAGGACTGCAGCAGACTGTACTGCCCAACAGTGCCGGACCACCTTCTGTAGCTTGCAGCCCTTAGGAAGACGCGGAAATCCTGAAACTCGTAAAGATGGCCCCATCTCTTGGCATGCAGGAATGCAACTGCCCAGGTCGACCCTGCCGCCCTGAGCAGCGAGGCCGTCTCCAGGAGCAAGGCCCCGGCCAGCAAGACATAGGTGATGACGACATCCTTCTCCTTGTGACCACCTTTGCTGGTGATCCAGAACAGCAGGAACGCAATGGCTGTGGCGACTGGCGAGATCACGCGGATGCAGCAACCCCACCAGGTGTGGATCACGGCTGCCTTGGTGTACATGATATCGTACATCAGTGACAGCTCCATCTCCATCAGCATGTCCAGGCGATCTTCCTGCCGGCAGCGCCACATGACGCGTTCTATGCAGTCTGCAGCTCCACCACGTTCTCGTTGCGAGCCGATGAATATTCCCTTGCAAACGTCGAGCAGGCCATGTGATGCCATCAGGATGTCCTCGTCATCCAGGGGGTTCCACCTCTTATCCACCAACTCCAGGAGAATCCTGCGGCTTTCGCTCCTGCGGGCACTTGTCTCCGACTTGTCGTTGTCGAGAGAGCTCCAGATGCTGTCCATGCTGGCACTCCGGAGTGCCCATATCCTCTCCCCATACTTGAGACCACCCACGATGAATATCAGGATTGAAGCCACCCGGATCAATCTCTCACTGCCTGGGATATACTTGTACAGGATGTAGGCTGCCCCTAGGAACTGCACGACCAGAGTCTGCAGGTGGCGCAGCCATAGCCGGTTGTCCTCGAAGGAGTAGGCAGTGATGGTGTCCTGGCCACCAAGATGTACCAGCAGGAACGGCGCCCAGAACGCCATGAGCTGCTGCTCATCCGGTGACCGAGCTCTGATGGCCATATGGCCCAGGGTGAACAAGGCTGTGGAGTCAGCAAGCTGGTATGCCAGCCAAAGGGGTACCCTTGTCAAAATCGCCACGTTCTGCCGACGGGTCCAAGCGAACATGAGCAGGAGAACCTGCAGTGAGAAGCTGAAAAGGACCAGAGTCTGCACTGCCCATTCATTCTTCAGGTCCACCAGCAGTTGAGAAATTGCTCCCAATAAATATACTGACAATCCAGCCATTGCTCTGAACCCCCCTGAAATGCATACATTAGTAGTTCCTCATGTTAGTTGCACCGTTGGTCGGGTCAAAAACTCCAAAACACATCAGCTTAGAGTATGTATGTAAAACCCTATGGAAATAGTAGTTATAAAAAAAGAACTGCAATCAGTACTTATTATAAGCCGTCTGCAAAATTGCATCCATGCTGGAACATTTGTTGTGTTTTTCTCAAATACGCACGAGAACTGCAAGTTGTTATATTAAAACGTACAATGAATGGTCCCATTACATGCTGATTCCACAGCCTGGTTAGGTTTTTATAGAGTTTAATGAACTCTATAAGGCAACCTAGAATTCAAATAAATATAATTTCCTCAATAGTTGAATTGGATTGAATAATAAAATAAAAAAATTGGTTGAAGAAAACTCCAGATTGAAAAAATGGGACAAGTTCTTGAGATATAATCTGAGCAAACCCTAAATTTAAAACCAAGGAGTTGGGAATTAATACCAATATTTTCACTGAAATTCATGAGGGCATAAAGAATGTGTATAAATAAAAGTATCATGTGCTTCACTACAAGTTTAATGATACTACTAAATTTGCCCATGAACGTGCTAATCATATGAACTCACACTTGAATACTCTTGGGAATGAGGTCAATGGGTTATGTTTGAAACAGAATGGAGATGAGGAGGTGGCGAGAAGATCCTCCAAGCTCTCCGAAGCTACGATTATGGCTTGATCATCTACATCCCATGAATTATGAATGGGGATTGGAGCTTCTTCCTCAAACAGCGCAAAGAATTTTGATTCCACAAACAAAGAAGCATCTTACCCACACAAGCAACAGATGAAAAGGATGAGGAGGCAAGATCAAGAGTCAAGCTCAAGTGGAGATAATTGTGATGACGATGAAGAGAGCGGTAAATGATGAGCAAAGCACCTGAAGCTATGAATGAAGAGATACGGATCCTCAGGCCACCAAGGTTATCACAAAACTATACAAACCATCAAGAAGATCAATGTGGAGTGAAGATTGATCATCCAATCTTCACTGAAACTAGGTCAATAAAATAGATCAAATCAAAGACGAGAAGATGAAGAATTATAACAAAAAGAGCCAAATTAAATCGTTTGCAAGCATCGGTAAAGCATTTGCTAAAGCTGCAACTGCCTTAATCTTTATAAATCTAGAGCATCGCTTGGTTTGGCTTGGCCTATATATTGAAACTTGGTTACTCAAATCAGCAAAGAACCTTCAAAAAGGCCAGGGCACTACTGAAATTCACTTAGGAAGAAAGAATTGACTCTGTTTATGAGGGAAACTAGGCCCAACATTTACGAGTGACATATTTTATCTATCACTATCAGTAGCTATGTGTCTTTGTCTCCTTCAGAACTACTATTACGACTTTTAGCCTGAGGTCCTAGAACTTGGTTAGTAGGAAATCAGGACGCGCGGATGGGTGGGTGGCAGCGGCCCCGGCGGACGCGCGGGAATTTGGCGTCGTTCCAGCCCTTGAACCGCTCAGGATCCAGCAGCAGTCACCACAGGCTCAAGACCATCCTTCCCGAAAAGGAAGGGCTCGTGGCCACATCGCTACAGCTGGCGCAGCAACCCAAAGCGAAGCACCCAAAGCGAAGTAGAAGCAGATGAAAGCTTCTGTTGAAAGATGAGGCCTTAGTGCCCTACCTGTCGAACGCATGGGCCACGAGGAACGAGAGGAGCATCTTCATCGATTTCGTCCGCAGCGACACGCCGGAAGTCCCTGATTCAGGAAGCCGCGCGAGTCGCCGGAGCCGCCGCCACGCAGAGGGCACGGAGCTGCCGCTCTAATCGCATGGCGCCGCCGCTTGCCTCGCATGATGTCGCCACTCGGGGACCTGAACCGGATTCGATGGGGACGGCCTGGGCCTTCTTCTCTCTTCACCATCCGAGCTTGATTGGAGCAGAGAATCGACTCAGGCGAGCGGATTCGGAGGATTCGTGTCGCCAGTGTTGCGAGGGAAAGTAGGACAATCCCGTATGAGGGGGTGTTTCTTTGCCTATGTCACGTGCAGGTGCTGGATACAAGGGGTGTGATAGGGAAATAAAAATGAATAAATATCTAGGATTAAATAAAGTGTGAAGAATGGACGGCTAAGATACAATATTCCTTATCCCTATTTCTATCCCCATCCCCATCCAAATGTGCAACCAATGTTCCGAGGCTAATTAGGAGGCTAGACATTAGCTAATTATAAAACTAATTGTAGGTGAGCTAATTCGTGAGACAAATCTATTAAGCCTAATTAATCCATCATTAGCAAATATTTACTGTAGCATCATAATGTCAAATCATGGATTAATTAAAGTTAATATATTCATTTCTTAAATTAGCCTCCATCTGTAATTAATTTTGTAATTAGTCTATGTTCAATACTCCTAATTGGTATCAAAGTTTCGATGTAATAGGGTTAAACTTTAGCCTAAAGGGAACAAACACCCCCCTAAAGTATAAACTATACTCCCTCCGTCCCAAACGCAACTTAAATCTTGATGAGGAGTCAAAGAATTTTAAGTTTAATTAAGTTTATTAAAATATAATCTATATTTGGATCACCAATTAGGTTTATTATAAAAATATAATTTATAATTAATCTAATGATGCTTATTATACATTATAAATATTAATAATTTTTAACTATTTGGTCAAAATTAAGAATCTTTGACTTTTTGGGAGGATTTATATTCTCTTTTGTGACGGAAGGATTAAGTCATATATAATTTTTAATACTCGTTTGGGTAGACATAATGTATATCTTGCATGGTAAAGGTTATCTAAAGAAAGTCAAAATAATTGTGAGAAAATTATTTCCTTGGCCTAAACAAAGTTCTGCTTCCTTCGTAGGGGTGAGTATGCATGCATGTTGTGGGCATCTACGTTGTACTGTGTAATTCTAAAAAAACCTATGTTTTCCTTCTGTAGTCTTCCTAGTTTTGAAGTTATCTGTTTGGACTAAAACATAACTTTGTTTTCTTGTATGGCCCTTCGGTTAAATTTAGCCACTAACGGTGTTAAGTGAGGTGTAAATGATAGTGTTATCTTTGGACGAGATAGGCAAAAGTGCAAATTCAATTTTGATATATCTTAATTCTGCAATCTTGTCTATCTCACACGGGATAAACAGTTCAATTCATGCCCCGCTTAACATGGTTAGTGATCAAATCTAACGGAAGGGCCCATATAAGGAAGCAAAGTTGAATTTTAGGCTAAATAGATAATTTCAAAACTAAAAGGTCCAAGGAAGAAAGTGGAGCTTTTTGAGGCCCAAGAAAGTAACCCTCTCTTTACAACTTGGAATGGGATGGAGGGTTTAGATATTGATATTGAAGCATGAAATTTGGAATTGGAACCAAGTTTTCCAATTATGTTGTTTGGAGTTGAAAGCATCTAGGCCCCGAGAGTTGGTTTCGGCAATTGATGACAACGCATTATTACTATGACTAACGTGTGTTTTGCAGAAACTTTGGTAAGTTAGGTCATGGGGTTGATAACTGCTTTGGACACTATGGTATTCATGCCCCTTAATGCACCTTCTTATGATGAACTTGTAAAATTGTTGAACAAATACTCTAAAGTCATAAGAAGAACTAGAAATGAAAATGATGAGCTCCAAAATGAAAATGACTCACTTTCATCTAAGCTTGAGAATGCACAAAAGACTAGTGATGAGCTCAAAGATCAAAATGAAATTATGTCTTCTACTCTCAAGGAGCTCAAAACTTCTAACAAAGAGCTTAGAGATCAACATGATAAACTTGAGAAGAAGCATGATGAGCTCAACACTAGGCACAACTCTCTAAAAGACAAATATACTACATTGAAAATCAATTATGATAGTCTTGTTGTTGCTAATGATCTTTCTCGTGAGACATATGATACTACTAACCAAGTTGTTAAGATTGATATAGCTACATCATGTGATGACTTGATCATTAAAAGCATTGAGCAAGGCTCTAGTGGCAAAGGCAAGAGTGTGGTTGAGTCCAAAAACTACGATGATTATGCCAAGATCAAGAGTGAGAATGAGATGCTTATAAGTGAGAACAAGAAGCTAAAAGGGTTTATGGCTCTTGAAAAGCAAACTTCAAATGAGTCACTTATTGAAGAGAATAAAAAGCTCAAGCAAGAGAAAGAGCATCTCAAGACCGGCCTAAGCAAGTTCACAAGAGGCCAATATTTGCAAAGTGAGCTACTCATGAACACCGTCATGAAGATTGATAGAAGTGGCATTGGTTACTTGGCAAATCAAGAGAAGAAGGCTAAAGCTCAACAACAACAAAGCAAGTCAAAGCCCAAGCCAAAGAGATGTGTTGAGTGTGGACAAGAGTGCCATTTTGCTCATGAGTGCAAAACTCCACCACCACAACCCTTGCCCAAGCATGCTAGACCCTTTGCCTTCAATGCTCATTACATGCTTAGAAAAGATTCAAGTGGAAAGATGAAAGTCATGTTCTTGGGTCCCCCAAACAAGAATAGGCCTAAGAAAATATGGGTTGCCAAGTCACTATTTGAGAAAGTCAAGGGTCCCTCTCAAGTTTGGGTCCCTTAACAAAAAGCTTGATCTCTTATGTGTAGGTGAACTACAAGACCGGTGGATCTCATTGGGTTATTGATAGTGGTTGCACTCAACATATGACCGGTGACCCTCGTATGTTCACCTCACTTGAAGAGAATGGGGTATGTCAAGAGAAGATCACATTTGGAGATAATTCAAAGAGCAAAGTCAAGGGTATATGCAAGAATGCAATATCAAATGATCACTCTATCTCAAATGTGCTCTATGTTGCTTCATTGAGTTTCAACTTGCTATCCGTTGGGCAACTTTGTGACCTTGGCTACCAATGCTTATTCACACCAAATGAAGTGGTAGTTTCAAAAATAGATGACAAGCAAATGATATTCAAAGGCTTTAGATACAACAATCTTTATCTTGTGGATTTCACCTCCGAAGATGCAAACTTGATGACATGCTTGTTCACCAAAACTTCACTTGGGTGGCTTTGGCATAGGAGGCTTGCTCATGTTGGAATGAACACTCTCAACAAGCTATTGAAGAAAGAATTAGTGAGAGGCTTGAAGGATGTAAAGTTTGAGAAGGACAAACCTTGTAGTGCATGTCAAGCCGGCAAACAAGTTACAAATTCTCATCCAACCAAAGCCTACATGTCAACTTCAAGAGTGCTAGAACTTCTACACATGGATTTGTTTGGCCCTACAACTTACAAGAGCTTGGGTGGAAATCTCTATTGTCTTGTGATAGTGGATGACTACTCAAGATACACTTGGACTTTCTTCCTTCATGACAAATCCAAAGTGGCAAATTGCTTCAAAAAGTTTGCAAAGAGAGCTCAAAATGAATTTGAAGTCAAGATAAAGAAGATTAGAAGTGATAATGGCAAAGAGTTTGACAACACAAACATTGAAGCTTATTGTGATGAGATCGGAATCAAGCATGAAGTTTCATCAACCTACACTCCACAACAAAATGGTGTAGTTGAGAGAAAGAACCGGACTTTGATCACCCTTGCAAAAACAATGCTAGATGAGTACAACACACCGGAGAAATTGTGGGCCGAGGCAATCAACACCGCATGCTATGCTTCAAATCACCTCTTCCTATAAAAGTTTCTTGGCAAGATCCCCTATGAGTTGCTAAATGGGAAGAAGTCAGATGTCTCTTTCTTCTGGGTGTTTGGTTGCAAATGCTACATCTACAAGAAGCGTCAACACCTAGGGAAGTTTCAAAGACGTTGTGATATTGGCTTTCTTGTTGTTTACTCATCAAAGTCCAAAGCATATAGAGTATTTAACCATGCCACCGGTTTGGTTGAAGAAACATATGATGTGGAATTTGATGAATCTAACGGCTCCCAAGGAGCAATTGAGAATTGTGATGATGTAGGTGATGAACCATTGAGGGAGGCAATGAAGAACATGCCAGTGGGAGACATCAAGCCTAAAGATGATGAAGACGATGTACAAATTGTCGATCCACCATCTTCATCACATGTGCCTCAAGATGATAATAAGAATGAGAGAGTTGAAAATGAAGATACTCATGTCTCTCATGAACAAGCAGAGGCACAAGCTCAAGATGTTGATGCTCCCCAACCCTCTCCTCAAGTGGTTGATAGAAGAAACTCGCCTCTACTTCAAGCACATCCACAAGATCTCATCATTGGGAGTCCTACAAAGGGTGTAATGACCCGATCTCAAAAGCTTGCTTCTTTTGTTAAACATCACTCTTTTGTCTCTTGTCTTGAACCTAAGAATATAGAAGAAGCTCTTCAAGATCCGGATTGGGTGAATGCTATGCTTGAAGAATTGAACAACTTCACCCGCAATCAAGTTTGGACACTTGAAGAGCATCCAAATGGTGCAAGAGTCATTGGAACCGAGTGGGTGTTCCGCAACAAGCAAGATGACCAAGGCATAGTAGTGAGAAACAAGGCAAGACTAGTTGCAAAGAGGTTCTCTCAACTTGAAGGGCTTGATTTTGGAGAGACCTTTGCACCCGTTGCAAGACTTGAAGTCATTCGTATCCTTCTTGCATATGCATCGCATCATGAAATTAAACTATATCAAATGGATGTGAAAAGTGCATTCTTAAATGGCTTCATAAATGAACTAGTCTATGTTGATCAACCACCCGGGTTTAAAGACCCTAGATATCCTAATCATGTTTATAGGTTGTCCAAGGCGCTATATGGGCTCAAGCAAGCCCCTAGAGCGTGGTATGAGCGTCTCCGGGACTTCCTCATTGACAAGGGCTTCACTATTGGGAAGGTCGACACCACACTATTCACCAAGAAGCTTAATGGAGAAATCTTCATTTGTCAAGTCTATGTTGATGATATTATCTTCGGATTAACAAATGAAGAATATTGTAAGGAATTTGGTGGATTGATGTCGAAGGAGTTCGAGATGTCTATGATTGGTGAGCTTACCTTCTTCCTTGGTTTTCAAGTCAAGCAAATGAGAGAAGGAATTTTCATCTCTCAAGAAAAGTATACCAAGGATCTTCTCAAGAGATTCAAGATGGAAGAGTGTAAGCCAATCAAGACCCTAATGCCATCTAATGGACATCTCGACCTAGATGAGGGAGTTAAATCGGTTGATCAAACTCTCTACCGTTCTATGATTGGTAGCTTGTTGTACCTTACTGCATCTAGGCCCGATATCATGTTTAGTGTGTGCCCACTTTCAAGCGTGCCCTAAAGAACCTCATCTAAGTGCCGTAAAAAGAATTTTAAGATATCTTAAGCACACACCAAGCATCGGTCTTTGGTATCCCAAAGGAGCTAGATTCCAACTAGTTGGATATTTCAATTTGGATTATGCCGGTTGCAAAATTGATAGGAAAAGCACATCCGGAGGGTGCCATTTGCTTGGGAGGTCTTTAGTATCTTGGTCATCTAAGAAGCAAAATAGTGTGGCCTTGTCCACCGCCGAGGCGAAATACATTGCCGCGGGGGCTTGTTGTGCACAAATCTTATACATGAAACAAACCCTCCTAGACTATTGAGTTGTTCTTGAAAAGGTTCCACTTTTATGTGACAATGAAAGTGCCGTTAAAATTGCTAATAATCCGGTACAACACTCACGCACCAAGCACATTGATATCCGCCACCACTTTCTAAGAGATCATGTTGCTAAAAATGATATATCACTAGAAGGTGTAAGAAGTGAAAATCAATTAGCGGATACCTTCACTAAACCTTTGGATGAGGCTACCTTTTGTAGGTTGAGAAGTGAACTAAATGTGCTTGATTCTAGTAACTTTAAAAAATGAGCTTGTGTTGTCCCTTGCATTGCATTGTATTATATGTCATGTCTATTTTTCCGCAATGCATCTAGGACTTGTCTAACACGGTTACGATAACCCTCCTTTGGAGGAGTGAAGAAGCCTAACCGTGGATCAAACTTGACAAGCAACCTAATCTTCCTTTCTCGCTTTGCATTGCATATGCATGGTTGTTGCTTTGTCGTTTCTTTTTGGTTTGGCTTTGAGTAACCTCTGTGTTCATCCATGAATAGAGAGAGCTTTTGAAGCTCCCAAGGGTTCATAAACTCTATTGCTTGGCCATACGTTGCTCCTCGGGTGTTTATTGCATATTTACCTAAAAATAATACTAGCCTAAGGCAAATTATTTTGAAAAACTTGAGGGTTTGAGTGAGGTTACTCATATTAGGTTCCAATTGGTGTTTATTTGAGTCTTTTTGAATTGGAACTTGATTGGGAGAAGTTGCGTCGAAGATCGGGTTGAAGAAAGGCGTTAAACAGCGATCGGACGCTGGACTGGACGCTAAACCGGACGCGGTGCTGCTTCACCACTATGTCCGGTCCCGGCGACCACCAGTGCGTCCAGTCATCCCGAAGACTGTCTCTTGGACCTGTGACTGGACGCTCAACCGGACGCATCGTTGTGACCACCGCGTCCGGTCCTGGACCCCACCACCGCGTCCGGTCATGCGCTTGAGTTTCCCGGGTGATCTCCGCCGGAATCTGTCCGCGTCCGGTCAGCCCTAACCGAACGCATCCGGTCACTCCAAGATCTTACTGGACTTTGACTGAACGCTGCCCCACCACATCCGGTCAAGCGACCACCGCGCTCGGTCAGTGCGTTGAAAGCGGATCTGAGCCCTCATATAATATTTTTGTTTCGATCTCTTTTCTCTCATCCATTTTTCCGCCGTACGCCGTCGCAGCCGCCACCATTTGCCCTGGCTCCTTCTCGCCATCTTGCCGCGCCACCGAGCATCCGTTGCACCTCCTCCTCACCGCGCACTCCTCCGCCGAGCTGCGCACTACCGAGGCCGCCCCTGCTCCAACGCTGCACCGAGCCACACGCTGCCCCGCTGATTCGTGCGCCACCGCCGCGCGTTGCCTGTGCTCCTCGACGCGCCTCTGTAGGCCTTCACCGCCGCTCCTCGCCGCTCTCCCACACCAGCGCTGCCGTGCACCGTCACCTCCTCCTCCATCACGCGCCACTGAGTTCTCCTCGCGAGGATTCCTCCTTGCCCTAACCCTAACCATTTCTGGCCGTCCTTCGTCCACAAAGGTGACTTCATCTTCTTGTTTCTAGGGTTTGCCATGATGTTTCGTTCAAATTCTTATCATCCATTGCTTGTCTCGGTAATTTCAGCGCTCATCCGGCGCTTCCGGGGAACTTCTCGTGCGTCCAGGTCCCTCATCTTCTCACCGGGTACTCGCCGATTGGAGGTAACCATTGCATTCTATTCAAATCTTATCTCATATGCTTGCTACCTTTAGGATCTCTTATCTATTAGATAATATATGTTGCTTACAGTAGATCCATCTATTCTATCTTTACAGTGAGTCCTGTCGGTGTTTTGGGTGGCAGTTGATCAGATTTGAATCCGAGGCCAAGCCTGCGGATATGGATTGAGGCCAAGCCTCACAAGTGTCAGTTCACCATCTTTTAGGGTTTTCTCAGCGGTTGGTCAGTATGGTTCGTTGCAAGAATGCTGGTGGTGCACCTAGTGATGGGGACGAGAGTCCTCCCAGACTTACAGAGGTTGCCCGTGGCGAGCGCAAGAAGACCTCCGCCAAGAAGAGGAAGAGAACACTCACAGAGGCAGAGATAGCTCAGGCAGTTGCAGATGCAGCAGAGTTGGCAGAGAGAGGTGGCAAGAGTAGTGGGATTCACATTGGCGAGCGTCGCTTTCATCTTGAAGGTCGACAGCTCGGTACTGAGGCCACCGAGGAGACAGAGGATATACCTATTGATCAGCCCATAGAGGATCCAGAGGAGACAAAGGAGCAGACAGTTCACTCTCCACCGCATCGTCGCTCAGGACGTACGCGAGCTCAGGTGACTCCTAGGCCAGAGGGCCAGCGTCGTGGAGGTCTTCCACCTCCCAGGACTCGAGGTCACCCCCCTAGTCGAGCACTTTGACTTGAGGGGAGCTACAGCACGCCAGGTGCAGGCCCTTCGGTTCGTCGAGGTTGGTCGGTGGTTACCACCTCAGCGGGACCCCCGAGCGTCAGAGGTCTTCTACACACCTCTGCACGAGGATTTCTATAGAGCCTATGTTGACAGTGGGATTGCATTCAGACCATAGAGAGTCTGTCGACTTGAGGCTTTAGTTGAGGTGGTTGGTGAGCAGCTCCGTCCGCACCTGTCCTTTCTTCCTGGCTTGTCAGATTCTCTTGGACGGACTGGAGACTACTGCAGGACTTTGGTCAGAGAGTTCTACTCTTCACTTTGAATTGACCCTGCACATGAGTTCATACACTTTGCATTCCGAGGCCGTGACCGTAGACTCTACAGCACTAGGGTATGGGAGATTCTTAGACTCCCTGCTTCAGAGACGAAGATTCGCCAGCTGTGCTTCGGTCAGACTGCTACACCTAGGCACCCTCATGGAGGTTCAGTGCCACCTACAGACATGATCCGACCCTGCTTCCGTGAGCCATTTGGCGAGGGGTCTAGACGTTCACCTGCTAGCTTGACACCCCTCGCTAGAGTGTTGGATGCTATTGTGAGGCGTACACTTCTTCCGAGGCTGGGATATATAGAGGGATTGACTTGTATGCAGCTATGGGTGGTGCATCACCTCATCTCATAGACACCATTCGACATTTGGGATTTGATGCTATGTGAGATGGAGGATACCTTGGCAGAGGGATTCAAGGGTCACCGTCAGCTACCTTATGCGCATTGGATATGCTTTATCATCAGATCTGCGTGTGACTTGCCTGCAGAGATTCAAGCTGAGATATCAGATACCACTACTGCTTTTTCCAGAGTATGACATTCGTCAATTGTGGGCTTCTATTTCCCGAGAGCAGGCACCCAGGCTAGGACAGCGTGAGAGACCAGAGGTCCTAGAGACAACAGCTGAGCAGGACGAGACCGTTCAGGGTCTTGCTGAGGCCGAGCTTGCAGATCTTGATGCTCAGCCTGCTGATCCAGTTGAGGATGATGCTACTGACAGCACAGACGAGGACTACCAGCCTATCCCCCGGTATCACTCTCCTCAGTCTCACGACCGTGAGGCCGGTGGTTCAGGCTCAGCCTCCCGCTCAGACCCAGCTGTGGTGGCTATTCTTGAGAGGCTGACATAGGCACAGGAGAGACAGGAGATTCAGATGCAGCGACAGGCTCAGGACACAGCAGCTGCATTTGCTCAGATTCAGGCTCGTCAGGACGAGTTCCAGAGGCAGCAGCTTGAGCTTCAGAGGTAGCAGTTCGAGATGCAGAGACAGCAGGCAGCCAACCAGTAGCAGTATCTTGAGCTCCTGCGACACCTAGTCACAGTTGGGGTTCCTCCTCCAGCATCTGTCCTGACTCCAGCACTATAGTCCAGTGGACTTCAGAGTCAGGGACAGCCGAGCTTTCAGTTTACCTCTCCCCAGTAGCAGGTTCCTCAGTCCTTTCAGTCCCTGAGCTACACTCCCATTCAGATGGAGTTCACTCAACCAGTTCAGCCCAGACCTCACCTTCTGACAGGCACTCCTTTCACTGACTTGAGTACCACCAACAGTGAGTTGACTGGTCAGCCGACACCCTCGCATACCACTGTTGTGTCTTCTTCTGGGTTGTCAGCTTCCGAGACTATGGCTCCTCCAGTGACAGGGACTGGGACTACATAGATTGAAATGGGGAGATTGAAAGCATCTAGGCCCCGAGAGTTGGTTTCGGCAATTGATGACAACGCATTATTACCATGACTAACGTGTGTTTTGCAGAAACTTTGGTAAGTTAGGTCATGGGGTTGATAACTGCTTTGGGCACTATGGTATTCATGCCCCTTAATGGAAATCATTTTGGTTTTCAAAGGATCAACGACAAGATTAAGGACGGTTAGTTTCGAATGTCAAGGAGTTGAGTTACATTTGGAATAGTCATTAGGATCTTCGCTTTTTTTCCTTTGGCCATACTATAAAGGGGGGCATGAGCGAGTAGCCTGACCTAGGTGAGTCTTTTTGTTTAGGTGTGGTGCACACTTGTCAAACTTAGCACTAGGTAGCTTAGGAAAAGCTCAAAGTTCAGTTGGAAGCAACTTGGTTCAAGTTGCGTCGCGTTTCGGAGTCGTTTGAGCCATTTTTCCCTTGACCGGACGCGGTCTCTGTCTCGACTGGACGCGTCCAGTCAGCACTAACAGATACTGCGTTTCAGCACGGTTGATCGGACACGGTCCTTGCGAGGACCGGGCGCGGTGATCATGCTGACACGTGTCTCAGAGGGTAAAACATCTAATCGGACGCGACTAGGAAGTGATCGGACGTGTTCGGTCATGTTCCTATAAGGTACTTTGCTGACCAGATGTGTCTGGTCATCACTGATCGAACGCGGTCACGCGTCTGGTCAAAGTACAGTAAGCACCTTGCACGATCGGACGCGTCCGGTCACCCCTGATCGGTGCGTCCAGTCACTCAGCGAAGTTGTTCAGAATTTCGACCGTTATGTTCGACTGGCGCGTCTGGTCAGTGCGTATTTTGCTGAGTTGGGAGGTAATGGTTGGATTTAACTGTGGGATGTATAAATACATCCCCTCCACCTCTTTTAGAAGTCTCTTGCTTATTTGTTCAGCTGAGAAACACCTTTGAAGTGCAAGGGAGTGCAAGAGCTCTAGTGAGGGTAGTGATTTGAGAATCAAAGTTTGAGAATCCCTCATTAGTGTCTAGGGAGTAGCAAGTGTGCATCCATCTTCTCATTAGGCTCGTTGTGGTCAAGTCAGAGTTCTAGCTTGTTACTCTTGGTGATCGCCATCACCTAGACGGCTTGGTGGTGATTGGGAGTTTGGTGATCATCCGGCGGAGCTTGTAGATGACCCAACTCATCTTGTGAGCGGTTTTGGGCGATTCACCGCGATGGAGTGTTGAAGAATCAGCCCGTAGAGAGCACTTGATCCTTGCGCGGATCAAGGGGGAGCTACACCCTTGCGCGGGTGCTCCAACGAGGACTAGTGGGGAGTGGCGACTCTCCGATACCTCGGGAAAACATCGTTGTGTTCCTTACCCTTACTTTCAAGCATTTACTTTCTCGTATTACATTCATTGTTTGGTTTACTTTCCTAGAATTGCCATGCTAGACTAGGATTGGAACTTAGGGTGCAAAACTTTTTACTGGTAGAATCACAAGGAACACAAGTAGGCACTAGGGGTGAACTTTGGCTTGTAGGATTTAATTCTTGCAATTAATTTTTTAGAAAAGCCCAATTCACCCCCCCTCTTGGGCATCTTGATCCTTTCAGGAGTCTTTGGCATCGAGAGATGGAATTGAAGCCTATTTTCATGGTTTCTGGCGATAACCAAATCTGCTCACATCCAATACCAAGCT
This sequence comes from Saccharum spontaneum, assembly GCA_022457205.1. Lineage (NCBI taxonomy): Eukaryota > Viridiplantae > Streptophyta > Magnoliopsida > Poales > Poaceae > Saccharum > Saccharum spontaneum. The sequence goes on along the minus strand of CM039597.1, from coordinate 4,628,392 downwards.
TAACCCCTCTCTATTGGATAGAATTCAGAGAACAAACCAATCTCAAACAAGATCAGATCCAAGATTGTCCCCGCCACCGAAGCGTCCTGCCCACCATCGTTGCTTATGGCTCACCATAGACAAACCTGCCACTGCCCGAAGGCCACATCTACCCTTGCTAGTGTCTGGGATGGCTTGGATTGCCCACTTGAGCTAGCGCCGACTTTTTTCTCCATTCCATCCATCGTCGTCGTGTCCCTCTACTCCAGCCACCGCCCAGGCAGAGAGGACCTGTCGGTGTTTTGTAAACCGACCAGTGAATTTATACGTGTGTCGCACTGCTCTAGCTAGGAAGACGATGGTAGCACTCAAAGACACAAGGAATTATACTAGTTCAGGCCAGAGCCCTACATCCAGTCTCTGAGATGGTTCAAGTTTGTGTTTCTCGGTTCAAGTGCTCTGAAGTCTTACAATAGGGGTGTGTAAGCTAAGAGAATGAGGTAGGAGGAGTGAGGTGAATGAATGCCTGAATGAAATCTTTGAGAGTTCGTCCTCTTGGAAGGGAGGCCTGGCTCCCCTTATATAGAGTTCGAGGGCCAGGTTACATGTAGAGAGATGGGTTCTCCCGACCCGAGTGGTCGACGGGCATGGCCTGTCGTTGTGGTCATCACGGTCTTGTCCCCACGTCATGCCATGGCGTGGCATGATGCTACAGTGCTGGTCGTTGAAAGGTCTTGATGGCTAGAGGGGGGTGAATAGCCTTTTAAAAATTTCTAAAAAGACAAGCTAAACAAGTTTATCAATACAACAAATAGCGAGATGCAAGTTTTGCTTAGCCTACAGGGTGTTTTCAAGCCACCTATCCAATTCACAATTCTAGTATAATGACACTCAACCGCACAAGTCAAACCGAGAAGGTAACTACAACTAGCAAGGTACACAAAAGAGCTACTCTAGCAAAGCTAACTAGCTAGCAAAGATAACTAAGAAAGTAATGCGGGTTGAGTTAGGAGGGTTTCACCGAGGGGCGAAGTATTGAGCCAACCAATATGATCAACAATGAATACAAAGACAACCGAACACCGGGATCAATCAATCACAATATGAAAGTGATGACACGAAGATTTATCCCGAGGTTCACGTGCTTGCCGGCACGCTAGTCCCCATTGTGTCCCTCTTTACCACGTGGTTCGGTGGCTAATCGGTCTCACACCGAGCCTCTCAAAAGGCGCCACAAGAACCTACCAAATGGCAAAAGGTTGCAATGACACGAGCAATTTACTAATGTTGCCTTTTGGCACTTCGCCGAGGTAGACACAAACCCCTCACAATCACCGGAGGTGGCCAAGAACAATCACCAACTCTTGCCAACACCTCCAAGCTGCTCCAAGCCGTCTAGGTGGCGGCAACCACCAAGAGAAACAAGAATCCCGCAGCAAATCAACCACCAAGTGCCAACTAAATGCTATCTCACAATGCAAATGCACTTGGATCACTCAATCTCACTTCGAATATGCAAAGAAGCAAGAGAGATGAGTGGGAGGGGAGTTGCTTAGCTCAAAGTGCTCACAAGTATGTCAAAATGTCCAAGTATGGGAGCCTTGAGCCGGCCAACGAGTATTTATAGACGTACCCCTTCGAATATAGCCGTTAGAAACTTGATTCAGCAGCAGTCGCGCTGACCGGACGCGCTGGTCCAACTGACCGGACGCGCCGGTCACGCAACGGCTCTTTTTCGAAACGCTGACCGGACGCGCTGGTCGCAACGACCGGACGCGCTGGTCACGACCGGACGCGCCGGTCCCGTGACTGACCGGACGCGCTGGTCAACTCTGAGCCGCGCACAACGAAACATCGACCGGACGCGCCGGAGAACTGACCGGACGCCACAGTGCCCGCGTCCGGTCGGAGTCCAGTAAGCTCCCTGGACGACCAGACGCGTCCGGTCGCCTGTGACCGGACGCGCCTCGCGTCCGATCAAACAACTGAAAAACGCGCAGACACTGGACACTGACCGGACGCGTCCGGTCAAACAGTGACCGCGTCCGGTCCAGCGTCCGGTCACCACTGTGACCTCCGTTCGCCTCTGTTTCTTTTTCCGACTTCCGGCGTAGTGGAAAATAGGCATTTCATTTCCCCGAAATCGCCTGAATCCCGCGCTCGCACGCTCGGCGGGAGGGAGAGAGGACCCCAAACCCTCTCTACCGCTTAAACTCCAATGCCATCGCAAATGTGCTAACACCACCAAGTGATCATGTCATGTGCGAGTGTGTTACCATTTTCACAATCATTTTTCGAGGCGTTATTAGTTCTATCCAAATGCATATGATCATGAAATGCACACCTAGAGGCACTTAGGAGTTCAATAGCCACGTAATTCCCCTCTTTATAGTACGGCTATCTATCCTATAATGTAACCACACCCACTAGGTGTCTTGGTTACTAAAACACAACCCTTAAGCATATACCTTTGCCTTGATCACGTAGGGTTGCGTCCAAATCCAGGTGTGGCCACTCATGATCACCATGTCCATCTTGCCACCAACCTTGGAATGTACTAATCCTCATATGCTACATACAACTTAGGCATAGGATTAGTACTTAGGCATTGTCACTAATTACCAACACCAAACATAGGACTTTCAGTCGTGATGGCACTTTTGACATGGTGATGGTTCACCAACTATCCTGCGTGACATGGTCTTGCCATGGCCTTCGTCATCATCTCTGTCAGAGATATGGGCTAGGGGTACCTGCACTGCCCGTCTATATAACTACCACCAAGCTATCAGCCCAGCAGCCGTCAAGGAGGAAGCCTGCAAGGGCTGACGCGATCAACCAATGTGGAAATCAAGGCAAACCAAGGTGGGCATATCTGGACGATAGCTAGGATCAATTTATTGCACGTATTGTGTAACAAACTAGGAATACAATCTGTTAGCCCAATCACCTTCTCTGTAACCCTACCTCTCCTACCTATATAAAGGAGGGTAGGGACCTCGGGCATAGGATCCAATCTTCCACCTATTCCATCCACCTCGTAGATAGGAGCAACAACCCCTATAATGAATACAAGAGTAGCCGCACCACTAGAGTAGGGTTTAGTGCGCACTGTGCCTCGAACAAGTACAAATCTCTGTATCTCGTGTGCTACCATCTAATTCCATCTATGCGATCACGTTGCTAGATATTGCCGGAGCAAAACAGTTTGACAGTTGGCGCGCCAGATAGGGGCCTTTCACGTTCAGACTAATCTTGTGTTTCAAATGGGAGTCATCTTCAACATCGGCGACGAACCGAAATAGGAGCAGTCGGGCAAGAGGATCACCTTTGGCAAGCTTGACTTCATCGTCGACCAATTCGGGGACCTGTGCCTTTAGGAACCTGAGCCGACCAAAGAAGGCGAACAGTCCCTCTAGATCCGTGCTTTCATCGTCGGGCTAGAGAAAGCTGTGGACACCGGACCGGACACCCTCGCAGTGTACCTAAAGCATTACACTCATCCTTTTGTTGAAGATGGATGAGAAGGTGTGGTCGTCCCCACTTTTCACATCAGCAAAACCATGGATTTGGACTCCGCTTCAGATCTGATACCCATACCTCACTGCCACGCCCCCCAATCTTCGACAAGTTCGGGGCGTACAATGACAACTTGTGGCGAGACACTCTTGCAAGCTGCGATGGAACCCATCGAACCTCCCACAGAGGAACACCAGCCGCAAGAACTGACAGACCATGACAATGTTGACAGCACCCCGATCAACAAGATTGGTGGGACGACGCCGATGTATCTGGACTCATTGATCCAGAGGCCTTCCGCCGTTTTCTCTATAGTTGCGACCAGCTACTCGAGAACTTAGATTCTAACAGTGATGATGATGAAGCCATCCCACGTACATCTGGCACCAACACTAAATTGTCACCGGACAAGCAGCTGAAACTCGGACAGTCCTCACCGATGAAAGGCTAAGACCTTTTCCATAACCGGAAAGGGTAATGGGACAGCGCAGTCGACTACTCGAGCACTAACTCTGCTTCAGGATACTCCCGATCCAAGCTGCACACTTGCATCTGACGGCCAACAGGCATGGGTGAGAGAGGGTCGTGGTCCCTCCCTCAACGAAAAGGGAACACCCATTAGGCAACAGATTGCCAAGCCAGATCACCCGAGGGGAGGGCCCGTACAACCGGTACCACCTCCAAGCCAAGCAAGGCCAAAAGCTCTACGAGTCGGCCTACATGCATAACTACACGGCTGCACCAATCATCTTGTTATGTTCTTGCCTGCCAAAGGATCCAATCGCTCTCGACTCATCTGTTGTTCGAGATGGGGAACCTAAATGGATCTCCCCGAAGAGGCTACCCTTAAGCAAGACGGACGATGAAGGGTCACCAGGATGGATCCAATGACGACTCCTTCCCCTAAGGGCTCAACCTGGTAGCAAGAACTTAGCGAGCATTAGACAACAGTCGACAACCATCAGTTATGTCTAAATCACCCTTATTGTTTCATGTTTTTCCCATTGCATTACATTCTGCGATAATTCACATATATCCATTTGATGCAAATGTATATCGATACCTCCCGGGCACCTCAAGGAGGGTATCCCCGAACTAGTCGGGGGCTGGCTATATCAGACTAACCCAGTTACAAACATCTATAGTTGTTATGATCGAAGGTTACACTAACCTACCGTTACGATCAGGGAACTATAGAGGCCGTCCTACTAACCGCACACATGTTCCCCTTTTCTTCCGCCGATTGAAGTCTCATAGGCCTTGAAATGGTATAAGTGACTTAACAAGACCTTGCGTGGACTCTACCAGGATAGTTCATTTTGGTTGAATAATCCCCAGGTAGTCGGTCTAAAAGCTTAAACTAACATCAAACACTAAAGACAAAGAAAGATGGGAAATGAAAAGGTGCGCAGGCTATACCGAACAAGAACTTGCTCCAAGCAATACTGTTCTGCCCTAAACGAGTCGGGTGAACCACTCGAATTTGATCAAAACTCACTATGAACCAAAGCTTCACGCTCTCCCTGGATTGAGTAAAGCCTTGGTCCTACGTGACAAACACCTTCAAGCATCTCGACCTTGAAAGTATCATGAGATATCTTTGGGTCATGATGCCAATATCGATGCAGCTACACTAACCGATCAGCATGCCACTTGAAGTTCGATGATAACCAGTCGAATGACGCTCGAGAAAACCGCTCGGGGGCTATACGTGCATGACAATACTTGTCACCGAATCAAAAGACGGTCTCAGGACGTCAACTACCCTATGGGTTCATGACAATTTTGATGTGACTCCAACCCTTGGGTGTGCCACGCTGACCCATCTGAGCGTTCGGGGGCTACATACCATCACACGCAATCACCATGCATAGAGCATCTAATTTGCAGAGACTTCGAATAACTGCAAATCCAAATTTTATTACACCATCTTTTACAAAGAGGTACAAAATCTACTCCAAAAGAGGGCATCCTTGATGACCTATTCCACACCAACAATGGTGGCAATCGCCTCAGCATAATCACTGAACTCGGTAATCAACCAACGGATGTCGACGTCGTCGGGAATCTCGTTCGCCGTCGGGAACCCGGGTACCATCTCATGCAGATCCATCTTATGACTAAGACGGAGATGAGCCACAGTCAAGGCTCCTATGGCCCCATGGTGGACTCCATGAGCCACTACCTCCCGGACCTGCACCGGGAGGCATCGGAGCCGATCGAGAACACTCGTCCTCACTAGTAGCACCATCATAATGGCAGTGATCGCTGCCTTGTGAAGCGCTGAGTGATGCTCACTGCTAGACTATACCAGGGCAGTAGAGGGACATGCTCAAGCAGCCACACTATACCGCTCATGGGCAGCCTCCACCAACTGCCCGGCCAGACCTTCACTGGCCCATCACAACTCCACCATCTCGGCCTGCACGGTGGCTAGTTGTTCTCTAACACCTGAAAAAAAGAAGGGGAAACTCAGAACCGCCCCCATCGAGATCGGATAAAACCTGAAGAAGGCGAAATCCAACCTACTGGTGAGCTCCACCTGGGCCGCCACTACCACAGCCTTGGCCTCGCTGGCCTCCTCATTTGCGGTGTCAAGCACCGCCCTTGCGATCGAGGTATACTCCCTCAGTTGCCTCTCCTCCTAAGTGACATCATGGAGGGCTTCGCGAGTCACGTCGGCCTCTTGCACCATGGTAAGAACTCCTCTCTCATCACTACCCTACCCTAATGGGACTCATGACGACGATAGAGCACCCCCATCAGTGGGGGGCCTTAGAGAAGGATGCACCGTCAAGACCACCCTGCAATGGATGACACGCTCAGATCCATCCTCCTGCCAACAAGATCAAGAGGCAGATCCATACTCACCCGAGTCACACCAGTGCCTCAGCAAGAACGGGACCCTAGAACACGCACTTCCTGGCGATCTCCCCCTCCTCCGTCTCTGCCCTAGCATGTTTGTCGCCGGCCACGGGTGACGAACAGAAGCTTGAGGAAAATCATGGCAAACGACGGAAGGTAAGAATACAAAAGCTACAACACAGGCATACTAACCCGCCTTCGCTTCCTCTGTTTTTATAGACAAGCGATGCCCACGGCCGATGGGATCCCAGTAATCTCTCCGAGCAGTGGTGTCGTTAAGGCCGCGCCATGTCCCCCGATTTTCGGAGGGACATCTCCTGAGAGACATATGTGGGGAAACGGGCCACCGAAACCAATGCCTCAGCTTCACCGAGAAGGAACCCATCTCTACAACCGTAGAAACCATGGGGCCTCTTGGCCTAAAATTTGATGCACCATCATCCGAGCCGATGCAGGCGAGTGATCTGACACTCAGATCATGTACTCGACCCGGCTCACCCCCTCATCGGGTGTAAGCGGTGGTGATTCATTCACTATCGACCCTGCCCCTCCAGAGTTAGGGGGTATTTGGGAGGGTCACCAGTCTGATCCAAAAACCTCTGACACTCCATGTCATGTAAATCTCCCAATAACCGGACGAGCTCGAAGTATCTTATTTCAGCGGATGTGTGCCCCTTCAGGGGAAAAAGGAAAAATGGTTGAACCATGGCCGTAACCAAAGTACAAGCTCCTGAAATCTGGAAAAAGAGTTTTATGACGTGCCCTCGCTGGTCAAGCTTAACTCTGCCGCTTCCTTTCAGTGCTAGCGGACGTTCACTCGTTCTACCCGTTACCAGCTCAAAGAGTAATAAATGCAACTGCCGATAGCTGCTCACGTGTTTGTTACTCGCCCACAGTGGTGCCCGCACTGGGACACTGTTATATTGGCCTCAAGGCTCTAGGACAACATCCTCACTCTTCCATAAATGAGGTTCACAAAAATTCATATCACGTTACTTGATGGATCTCAAAGAAAAACGTGACACCCTTATTGCTCATCCTACAACAGGTCACCCTAAAAATCAACTGGCTTAGTGACATGCGGGCGATGGAGGCACACCTACCCGATCCTCATTATTGTTTTACCCTAGCATGGCATCTATGATGTCCTGGGAGCTACGCTTCTAGTTATCGGGTACACCACCCGATCGCGACGTTAACAACGTCCTAAGGGCTATGCCTAGGAAACTACATTTCTCGATATGGGGTGCACCACCCGAGCCAGGCACTTATAGCTGCCAGGGAACAATGTTCCTTGATGTACGATGTACCACTGCCTCACTCGATGCTTGAAGAAGATTCTTGCTACCTAAGAAATGCTCTTGGTACTCGAATGGCAACATACTGGCTCCCTAATACATGGGAATCCAAGCACACTGCTCAGAGCTTCGGCACCTGAAGATGCTCACTATGTGCTCATAGTACACAGAACTTATAGGGGAGACTGCGTTGCCTCGAGGGCTTAAAGCTACATGCTAGCTTATCATTAAGTCCTATAGGGGCTACTATCAGAGATATGGGCCAGGGGTACCTACACCGCTCGTATATATGACTACCACCAAGCTATCGGCCCAGCAGCCGTCAAGGAGGAGGCTCGTAAGGGCTGATGCAATCACTCAATGTGGAGATCAAGGCAAACCAAGGTGGACGTATCTGGACGATAGCTAGGATCAATCTATTGTGCGTATTGTGTAACAAACAAGGAACACAATCTGTTAGCCCGATCGTCCTCTCTGTAACCCTACCTCTCCTACCTATATAAAGGAGGGTAGGGACCTCGGGCATAGGATTCAATCTTCCACCTATTCCATCCACCTCGTATCTAGGAGCAACAACCCCTGTAATTGAGCATACGAATACAAAGAGTAGCCGCACCACTGGGGTAGGGTTTAGCACGCACCGCACCTCAAACTAGTATAAATCTCTGTGTCTCGTATGCTACCATCTGATTCCGTCTACACGATCATGGTGCTGGATATTGTCGGAGCAAAACAATCCAACAGTCTCCCGTCCTCCAGATGGCGTCACGGCGATAGTGAGGGAGCCGATGTCTGCTCTTGGGTCAGCGGTCGTCGATCGCCTTTCCTAGTCATGCTGCCTCGGGCCTCGACCGTGGGAGGCCAGGTCAAGGCCCCCGACGGTCTAATTGATCTTGTGAAGTCAAGGTCGGGGTCATGCGACCCATCCCGTAGCGGGTAGGGCCGTACACCCATCTTGTCGGTCTGGCTTTGGACGGTGTTGTGCCGTACCTGCTATCACCGCCTCGTGGTGTTGTCTTGTCTACGTAGGGGCATGTAGGGATGGCGTCCATCCTAAGGTCCCATCCTTCGAGAGATGGTCATCTTCTCTGTCCTAGTGGAGTGAGTGGAGCGTGCCTATCTCTGTCAGGGCAGGTGTACATGGTGGCATCTAGCCTCTCTCTGTCCTTACCTAGAGGTCGAGTTAGGAGAGAGGTCGAGTGCAACGGTGTAGCGTGTAGGAGAAGGATAAGGGAGAGGTCGTGGTTGGCCCGCCTGACTTAGTGCTTGGCCTAGGGCCTATGTGGCTTGGGCGGCCATGGTTGCTAGGCCTTGGCCAGCTAGACCACCTGAGCGGCTAACTAATTAGTGTCTTAAGATACTAGGGGTATCTTGACCCCGACAGGACCTCATAGGTGTAGAGCTCGAGCAAAGGCAACGCGGAGAGGGAGAGCGGAGGGGATCTTGCTAGAAGAGAGGAGATGGGAGGGTGAAAGCCCTAGTTTACTTTTGGATAATTGATGAAACCTAGTGTACTAACCCTTGTCATTAAGTGTTGTGATTGAGATAGGGTGGTACACACCAAGTGATGGAGCTAGATGAAGGTCATGATGATGGTGGTGACCAAAAGAGATGATCAAGTGCTTTGACTTGGAAAAGAAGAAAGAGAAAAACAAAAACCAAGTGTTGATCAAGGCAAAGGTATCAAATAGGTTTTTGTTTTGGCACTCAAGATACCATAGAGGGTGTGACTACATTTAGGATAGATAGCCGTACTATTAAGAGGGGTGATTTCAACTCAAATACGGTTATCTAAGTGTCACTAGGTGAACTAACACTTGCATTTGTATTAGGACCTAGTGAGTGCTAACATCCCTTGGACAACTTGTTTGTAAAATGCTAACTCACGTGCACAAGTGATGAAACTTGGTGGAGTTAACACATTTGCACAAGGGATGAAGTTGGAAGTTGGATTTGAGATCACTGGGGTGACCAGACGTGCTCCTTAGGAGGACCGAACGCGTCCGGTGTGTGACCCTGGGCTTGGCCTAGTTGATCGATGTGACCGAATGCTACCCCCTAGGAGTGACCAGACTCGACTGGAACACTGTTCCCAACTAACACACGCGAGGCAGAGCGATAGGACGCACGGTCATCAGTGATCGGACATGTCTGATGTGGTTTTAGGTGCTCTCTGTCTTGGCAAAATAATTCGTCGGACTCTGGCAGTGTCTGGTCAGCGTGACCGGACGCGTCCGGTTGTTCGGTCATCTCAGAGCAGCTCGACTCACGGTGGTGGAGTGTCTGTTTGTTTGAACGTCATGCCCGATCAAGTGCTAACTGTGCGCGTGAGAATAGCTGTTGGGCACCAATGGTTCTATTCAAACGCTCGAGACACATGGCGCTGAAGGAGCGACTAGACGCAGGGACCGGACGTGTCCAGTTGGCTCGAACTGCGCGTCCGGTCATCGCGCAGAAAGTTGGGGTGAGTGGCCAACGGCTATTTGAGCAGTTGGGGCTCTATAAATATGTGTTGGCCAGCTCTTGCTCACTCTCTTGGCTCTCTAACTTATTGATACACCTTGTAATCTTACTCCAACACCTCCCACTCATCTAGCTCTTGATTTGTTCATCCAAGTTGAGATTGGGAGAGATCTTAGTGCATTTGCTTAGTGGTTGAGCATCTAGTGGCACTAGTGATCATGTGAGCTACGGGATTGCTTGTTACTCTTGGTGGTTGTTCCCACCTAGACGGCTTGGAGCAGCGGAGGAGCATTGGCACAAGTTGGTGATTGTTCGTGGCCATCTCTCGATGATTTCTGCGAGTTTTTGGCCTTCTCCCAGCGAAGAGTCAAAAGGTACTCTAGTAAATTGCTCGTGTCATTGAGTTACCCCCACTTTGGGTAGGTTCTTGCAGTGCCCTAGTGTGGGCTTGGTGTGGTGCCAATTAGCTCGCAAACCACCTAATGTGTAGTCGACACAACGGGGACTAGCGTGTCGGCAAGCATGTGAACCTCGGGAGAAAAATCGTGTGTCACTTCTCTCTTTGGATATCTCCTGGTGTTCATTTGGCATTCATATTGTGATTGATCATCTCTTGCCACGTGTAGTATAATCACCTTACTCATCTCCCTTGTATTACATTGTTTCATTCTTGTTGTAGTTTGAGTAGAGTAGCTCTCTTGCTAGTTAGTTGAGTAGCTTGTTTAATCTCTTGTTATTTGTTAGCTAGCTCAACTAGAGTAAGAGCAGTGACATAGCATTTGTGTGTGCCTAGAGATTGTAAAGAACTAGAATTGTTGGTATAGGTGGCTTGCAACCCTTATAGAGCTAGAGCAAAATTAGATTTCACCATTTAGGTTACTAACCCTTTGCTCTAGTGTATTTGTAGTGAATTTTTATAGGCTATTCACCCACCTCTAGCCATTTAAGACCTTTCAGAGGGGATCTTGTTGACGATGAAGAAGGGTGGGGCAACATGGAGAGGTAGAGAGGGAGGGCGGAGGGGCTCCGGCAGAGAGCTCGAGTAGAGGTGATGCGAAAAAGGAGGACAGATAGGATCTTGCCGACAGAGAGAGAGAGGACGGAGCGGACCTCGCCGATGGAATGGTAGGACGGATGCAATGTGGATAGGCAGAGAGGAAGGATGAAGACGACCTCACCGGCAGAGAGGGAGGACATAGGGGACTCATTGTTGAGGAGATCTAGCCAGTGGAAAGCCCGGCGGAGGAGATCTCCGATGCAGAGATGCAAGTAGTGGAGGGAGGGAGAGAGATGGTCATTCAATTCACGCGTGGACACCCAAACACGAATTGGTATCGTAACTTCACTCAATTCTAGCTAACAATTATATCTATAACTAAACAATAGATTCGGTATTGAACCTATTTCCACTCTAAGGCTAAATTGGTATTGGCACTAAATTCAATTCCTCCAACCCAGTATCTACATCCAAAGAGAGCTTTACTTTATTTTTTAATTAAACACTATCATCAACGTAATTAATAGAATTTGTTAATAAATACTACTTCTATTAAGGCACAACTTGACATGACATAATCTCCCAAATTGTGTTTTGACCATTTATTTTATATTATATTAAACTACAAATCTAACCGTATCAAATTTATATAAAAATTTTTAGTCAAATTGTTGGTCAAAGATTCTAAAGTTTGAACCTTAATATGTCTGTACACTTTATGACAGATGAAAGTTTAGGCCTCCTACAACTTTGCTTCACTACCGGAGTAGGCCTTTTGTCTTCGCTCTATGAACAGCTCCACTAGTGAAAGCCAAAGGCCTAAACCTATTTTGGAAAAAAAAAGTTTGGTAAAACAGCTTCTCGTAGTATATCTTGGAGAGGGAGCCAGGAGAAACTAATATTTTCAGCTCCATCTGGGTCCACCCAGTGAGACCAGGTTTTGAGGAGCTATTCCATTTTAACCCGTTTAGCAAAAAATCAGCTCCAAACAACTTTTGAAGCTGCTGGTGAAGCTGTGTCAAACGGACGTTAGTTGTTTAAGCATTTGTTTGGTTCCATGGATAAAAAAGGATGGGTTAGGGAGATCATTTTTTTGTAGTGTTTGGTTCGAAGTTATCTAGGATAGGGTCATCTCCAGGTGGCGTTCAGCTGACAGGAAACTACATGATGGAACAGCGCTCTTTTTTGTGGTGTTTGGTCTAGAGACAGGTGGGATAGAACCCTCCCTAAGAGGGAATATTCCTCTTAGTTGTCGTCTCTTCTTGTCCTAGAAAAGGGAGGTATTGCATTGTCCCTTGCTGGTGGCGTCTTCCTACACATCCAAGCTACTAGCCTTATTTTGCGCCTCCGCCTTTGCATGGTCCCAGCCATGCCGCCCCGGTGGGTTTGCTATGCACTTGGCTGCCCCACCCCGATAGGCCTCCTCAACGTCATGCCACCCTGCTCCACATCTAGCCGCGTCGCCCCAGCCGCTCCGCTTCGGTGGGACTCCTCTATGCCCAGTGTGCCTCCTGCATACCGCGCCGGTGAGCCACCTTCGTGTCGTGCCCGTGGGTATTCTCCATGCATGGCTGCTTCACAGTTGCCATACATTTTGTCCCTTGCCTTGGCTCCTATGAAACACAAAACAGGGACGCCGCCATCACCTCAACTAAACACATATATAATAATATAAGATCATTCGTCGCAATCACTACTACACAAATGATTTTGGAAGACAGTGCTCTTTTATTAACCGAGGCGATCACAAAATCCAACCGCCTTAGTTAATGCCTATGATTAACGGAGGCGGTCATTTTTGTTATTTACCGAGGCGGTCAGAAAGTGCCCGCCTCCATAAATGGATTTACGGATGCGGGCATCTTAAGACAACCGCCTTTGGAGGAGGTGGTTTTCTTAAGATGCCCGCCTCCATAAATCCATTTATGGAGGCAGGCACACTATAAGGCTTGCCTCTTAAAAGGTTGAGGCCCAACAGGCCCAGCAAGGCCTGATAGCCGTCTTCAACAATAAATATAGAGACTTTAGGGTTTCTTCACTCCTCTCTCTCTGTCTCACCGCCTCCCTCTCCCACCGAGCGAGCGACCGAGCGCCTCCCTCTCCGATAGCCCTGCGTGACCGAGCGCCTCCCTCTTTGAGACCAAGCGGCTCCCTCTCCACTCCAACCTCCGTCCCCCTCTCCACTCTGGCCTCCCACTCCCTCTCCCTCTCCACTCCGGCCTCCCTCTGCCTCTCGCGGTGGAGCGTGGGGCAACCCCCAGCGGCGGCGGCAGTGCACGGGGCGGCCACACCTGCTGCCGGTGGGGCTCCTCGCGTCTTGGTGGTGGCGCCTAGGCGGATCTGCGAGGAGGCACGGCTAGGGTGGATCTGCGAGGAGGTCCGACGGCGGCGGCGCACGTGGGTCGAGCGGGCTCCGTCAGCAAGCCCTAGAAGCGCTCGGGGGTGGGCCTCCTTCACCTCCGAAGACAGCGGGCAAGATCTGGCGTCCACGGGCGAGATCCGGCATCGGTGGGCCGCTCTACGCATCCAGGTGCAGATCTAGCGGTGGTGGGCCACTCAGCTCGTCCAGGAGGAGGTCCGGCGACGGCGGATCCAGGACGGCGACGGCGTGGCTGGGATTGACGTCGGGCCCATATGGGCTGGCATTGGGCTTAGCTGTTTTTTATTATTTTAATTTGATTTACGGAGGCGGGCAAAGCAACCGCCGCCAACCGCCTCCAATCAAAGGTCACGGACCGCCGCCGTAGGTCACGGATTAACCGTGACCTTTGATTGGAGGCGGTTGGATTGCTCGCCTCTATTAATCATTTTTGCCCGCCTCCAATAAAATTTCTGTAGTAGTGAATAAACTAGGATGGACCCGTCCCATCCCTACTTATCCCTAAAACAAATGCAACTTTAGAGGAATATTCCCTACTTATTTGGCTCTAACCCATCCCTATAAATCGAGAGGACAGGGGCATCCCTTGTTGGCGTAGTCATCACCGGGCGTGTCTTCTCAGCGCGGGTGTCGAGCTTGCTATCCATACAACGATTCTTAAGATGATAAAAAAGAAAAAAATGTTAAAATAATGCCACATATGCTAAAACCCATACAACGGGACAATTGTTCATGCATATCCTGTTTTGTATGTACTAATTCGTTTGTTCTAAATTATAAGTTATTTTTGCTTTTAAAGAATACATAGTGTTTGGTTTAATCTAGACATAGTATATATCTAAATACATAGCAAAAGCTATGAATTTAGAAAATAGTTAAAACGACTTAGAACCTAGAACAATAGAAATATTTATTTGCAAAGCTTATGGCTTGCATAATTATTATTATATATACAGTGGCCTGTCGTATCCTTGAACTTTGCAAGATGGATGCTTGGTTGTTTAGAATGATTTTTTTTTCACAAACGTGACTTCACACGTTTTTCATTAAAAGGTTTAAATTGATATTTCATCCCTATCGACCCTAGCTGACTCCCTCTTGATGAATCAATGACAAAGCTCTGTCACTACTGTCAGACAGGATTTCAGAACACATTTGTAGAGCGCGTTTCATGGTTTAGACGATTCATGGGACATAAAGGAAGAAATTTGGATGGGATGCATATTTCGAACATCAAAATTTCAGAGAAGACAAACTGCGCATCTAAAAAAAATAAACAAATAAAATGATGTTTGAGCTAGGTTATGTTTATTTTCCTAAGGAATTGGGGCATACGAATGTGTATAATATCATCAATAGGAAATTGACTACTCCATTCCTATGTTCTACGGTAACTTTGATAGGAATAGCTCACCTGAAAACTGGCACTAGTAAATCTATCCCCTATTATTCTTGTAGCTAGCTAGGCAGCAAAATTTGCAATTGGTATGTCACTGAAACTAACCTTATTGCGGCTGGAGCAAAACCCGGTGGGACGATGCACCCAATTAAATAAAGCCGATGCGCCGCCGACCTTTCTTTGGATGATCAGAAAACAAAATGGTTTACAAGCCGCAGCCCTCGCGTTATGCTTTTGTGGCCTTGTGGGTGGCGTGACCTCTAACCAGTAGTACAATATATATTTCACAATGCACGCATGCAATGATCTTTGTTGGGCTCTAGTATGGTTGTGGCCTCCCTCCTGAACCGGCTGCGGAAAATCTATGTATTCTTATATACAGTTTGCTTGTACAGCCGGTTTGGTATCCAGTTTTTCTGTAGGACCAGGGAACTTACCTATGTTTTGCCTACGTTGCTTCTCCGTGTGGTAACCTCTGCGTCCGGGCAGTCTGCTAAGAAACGAATCCATCCTAAACTTGGAACACTCATATTAAGCCATGACATTTTAATCCTACACAGGGACAGATCTAGCGGTGGGGCGGGTGGAGCTCAAGCCCCTCCTACCACCTCCACGACAATGGAACCCCTCCTAATTTTTGTACACATGAAAGATAGAAAGGAGGCCGGGGTGCTCTCTTGATGTTGAGGATGACATCAGCCCCCTCTTCCATTAAATCTGATCCTACGCAGGATAAATCATGGCATAGTAAAGTGTAAGCAATGCACAAGCACGTACGTGTAACCAATGCAGCGACTTGTGTAAACAATATACATAGTGTAACCACTATTCAACAAGCTAGTGTAAACAAAACACTCTCTTCGAATCCTTCCCGGCGGAGAAAAAGAGCTTTCCTTTGTCGCTACGTGCATTGGGGCTACAACTACGTACTAGACCTCTATGTTACATCCATGTGCATACTTTTTTGACGCCTACATCCATGTGCATAGTGCAGCTTTATCAGTGAAGCTATTTTTTTGTTTCAGCTATCTGAGCCGCTTTACTGTACTAATATAGGAATGTTTTTTCTTTTTTTTTTGCTAACGTTCAAAAACGGTTTTTAGTAAATCTATCCACTATTATGTTTTTAGACCGCGTCGTTACGCGTTTTTCATTAAGTAGAAGAGTTCAAGCAAATAATACACCCGACCGAGGGCCGGTAACCAAGGTTACCAGAACCCCGCCACCCACCACCCACGGCCCCGCACAAAGACGACTACATTGGAGTGAATTTGCTACAACCGAGCGGACGGGCGAGGTTATCCGAGGACTGCCTCCAGCACGCGCAGGTGCCGATTCCCAGCCAAGCACCACTGATCGAACTCGTCGAAGATGACAGACGCCAAGTCCCAAGCACAAGTGGAGGTCGCGCAGAACGTCCTAGCGTTCCTCTCTTTCCAGATGCACCATCCGGCAAGGAAGAAGAGCGAGTCGAACCCCCGCCACAGCTGCTTGGGCACCAACTTCCTGTTGATGGTCCACCACTCCATGACAGTGGAGCCATCATCGGGAATGATGTGGTGCAAGTGAAACCGGGCCAGGCAGAGATGCCAAACCTCCCGGCTGTACACACATCCAAGGAGAAGGTGGTCCATGGTCTCCGAAGCTTGGTCACAAAGGATGCAGACGTTGGAGTCCTGCAGCCCGTGCCGGATATCCACTATTATTCTTGTAGGCAGCAAAATTTGCAATTGGTATGTCACTGAAACTAACCTTATTGCGGCTGGAGCAAAACCTGGACGATGCACCCAAGTAAAGCCGATGCTTGCCGACCTTTCTTCCGATGATCAGAAGACAAAATGCATGGTTTACAAGCCGCAGCTAGCCCTCCATATGTGGTTGTCGGTGGCGTGCTGCTCGATAACCAGTAGTTCAATATTTCACACTGCAAGGATCTTTGTTGGCCTACCCTCCCGCATGAACCGGCTGTGGAGAATCTATTCTTATATGCAGTTGCTTGTGCAGCCGGTTTGTTATCCATTTTGTTCTATACACTAATGTTTTGTCGCCACGATTTGCGTGCTGATAACAAAATACGTGCATCATTTATATCTCTAAATAAATTTATTAAAAAACTAGATTCAAATATCTATCAAATGATATTAATTATATATCATAAATATTAATATTTTTAATATATATTTAGTTAAAGTTGTTTTTCGGGAAGCGCAAACGACTGACATTTAGGGACGGAGGGAGTACCTTTGTTTTGCCTACGTTGCTTCTGGGCGCGGTAATAACCTTTATAGTGTCCGGATGTCTGCTAAGAAACGAATCCATCCTAAACTTGGAATGCTCATGTTAGATATTTAAGTAATTTCTGTATTTTTTTTTATAAATCAAGAACCGTACGCATGATAAATCATGGCATAGTAAAGTGTAAGCAATGCACGAGCATGTGCAACCAATGCATGCGGAAACATGTGTAAATTAATAATACTTCTTCCGCTCCAAATTATAAATCGTTAAAACTTTTCTTGATGTATATATAATTTTTGTTATGTATGTAACAAAAACTATATAAATCTAAAAGACCCCAGCGACTTGACTAATGTAGTGTGATTAATGGATGACAACTTGATTTAGTTTGGTTAATTATTAGAGGGTCCTTCCGAAAAAGGAACCGACATATTTTCCAAGGGGAAAGCATCACATCAAGGGATGGTACAACACGGACTGAAGGCTGAAGGCTGAAGGCTGAAGGGACAAGAGCAAGAGCCAGGGGCGAAGAAAAGAATAGAGCCGGGATGCCTTGCTTGTCGATATTGTGGTTCAGACTTCAGACAATCAGACTTGAGACCTCAAAAAAGGCAGCTTCGTTCCGTTGATCGACTTGGCATGTGCGATGTTTTGTTTTCCTTGACATTTGGCATAACTTGTTGGCACCCTAGCTTCTCCGATCCCATGCTTCCATTCTCTTCTCCTTCACCGCCTCGCGTCCGATCAAGCCTCGCTACATGCATGTGCACTGCAGCGAGAGGAGATGGGGATGGTGTACAAGTGCTGCCTCATCTCCAAACCGCGCCGCTTGCACTCTCGTAACACGCCACCGCCACCTGACTCCCCGCCACCACCCGAGGACGTTGGCGCCCTCTTCTGCCTCCACGCCGGGGGGCTCCTCACATGGATGAAGATGGTCTCCGCTATTACCTCGGCGCCTCCCAAGGCGAAGGCGAAGGAATCCATGACGACGACACCAAAGACGTGGAACGCCTGCTTGAGCAGATCCGCAGCACCGGCGGCGGCCCACGCATCCCACGCCAGCTCTTCACCCTCGACGACTTCCACCGCATCCGCTTCTCGCACGACCTCAACCCGCCCATCCGGCATCACCAGCGTGTCCACCACGACATGACCCTGCTTCTCTCCCATTACTTCATCTACTCGGGCCACAACCCCTACTACACAAGGCCGCCGGACCAACGGCGGTGCAGCGGCCGTGGCGGCCGCAGTGACGAACCCATCATCATGGCGCTCAAGATGGGGGTAAGGGCCATCGAGGTAGCCATGTGGCCCAATTCAAAAGAGGATGACATCAAAATCCACCATGGCTGGTACGGTACTCCGTGTGCGTGCATGTAATTAAGTTTTTTTAGTTCTCCATTTATTTTAATTTCTTTTATAAGATGGTCTCTGATCGATCCCTGCCAACACAGTCAAGTTTGATCCGTGCTTATTAATTACACATTTAGGGCCTATTTGCTTGAGACCCTGGCAAAGCTGCCTGGTCCAGGCAGCAAATCCAGGCCATCGATTTCGTCTGCCTGATGAGGTCCAGATTGCTGCCTGGCTATAGTTGCCTGGATCAAGCCACCATTTAAACACGCCCTTACACTGTCTTATATATGGTCTGCACAGGAAACAGAACACCCCGGTTTCACTAACTGAGTGCTTGAAATCCATCAAAGAGAACGCCTTTGTTGCATCTCCCTATCCCGTGATCATAACGCTTGAAGACAACCTTCGATCGTCTGACCTCCAGAAAAAAGCTGGCAAGGTCGTACGTCCGCCGGTCCCTCGATCTCTTTTTCTTTTTCTTTTTCGTTGCATGTGATGATGATGAAATTGTTGCCGTGCACTTTTGTTTATCAATATAATCTCCTCTTCTACCTAGTAGCTAGCTAGTTGCTGTTATTCATTCGTTCCCTAATAATTAGTGTCGTCGGTGTTTCTGGAAATTAATCTCGTTATTACCTACTAGGTTGTGCTTGATGTACTTGGCGACGTACTGTACTCGCCTCATGCCGATTATGTTGACGTACGTGGCTACGCTGTCAGTAATAATCCCCTCGAAGATTTCCCTTCGCCTGAAGAGCTCATGGGCCGTGTACTCCTCTCCACAAAGCCCCCAATAAGCCTTCTCAAAAAGAACAAAGGAAAGACCGTCGAGGTTGATTTGTCAAAGGTTCATGGCACCATTGAACAGGGCGACGACGAGCAGCTTCATGTTAGCAAAGGAGCTGACGACGATGACGATGCAGCATGGGGGCCTGAAGTACCGGTTTTTCAGAATGAAAAAATGCAGTCTGATCAAAAGGTAAAGGGCTCGTAGTTTCTGCTCCTCTTTCCATGCATGCCACGACCTATATGTAGATGAGATGATAGAATCTATTCATCGAGATTTCACCCGCACAATATTAATTCTAATTGTGATTTACTCTAGCAGCATGATGGTGGTGTCTTATTACACCCAAGACGGAGTAACGACGACTGGTATGATGAAGATCAGAAAGAACAGAACATGCAACCACATGAATATCCACTGTATCACCACCTGTTTACAATTGGACCATATAAAATTTTGCCTAGTCGCAGAATTACGAATAAAACAATTGAGAGAGTGTCAACCTTGGAGATGGAGATGACCGTCGGTGGTGGCCGTCGACCTGCGGAAGGAGATGGTGGACTACATCACGCAGCGGAGCGACACGTTCATCGCGGACGTGCTGATCGAGTCGGAGGCGAACCAGGACGGGCCGGAAGCCAAGATGCCCGACGACCCGTTCGAGATCGCCTCCATCTTCATGGACGACTTCAGCAGCACCAAGCGCAACATCATCGGCCACGTCTCCGGGTGGCTGCTCAGCGACAGCCGCGACGACAAAATCGATGACTTCGTGCAGGAGATGGAGATGACCAAGTTCTGGCCGCTGGAGCGCCGGGAGGCCATCGCCGAGGTGCTGCTCAAGAACGTCGACCTCAAGACTAAGTTCCACTGCCCCGAGAAGTACGAGAACGAGGAGCGGTTGGCGGACCACAAGGAGCCGTGCAGCTTCAGGCCCGTGGTTTGCCCCAACGACGGCTGCCGGGCAAAGGTCTCGGTGCGGTGCATGAAGGACCATGACGCCGCGTGCTTGTACAAGGTGCTGCAGTGCGAGCAGGGATGCGAGAAGCGGCTGCTGAGGAGGGATATGGATCGCCACTGCGTCACTGTCTGCCCCATGAGGCCCATGAAGTGCCCCTTTGGCTGTGATTCCTCGTTCCCTGACCGTAATCTTGAGAAGCATTGTGTGGAGTTTCTTCAGGCGCATTTGGTTAAGGTGCTTAAGGCGATTCATAAGAAAGGGCGTTCGGAAGAAGAGCTCAAGGAGCTTGCTCAGAAGCTGGAAAAGGTTTGCCTGCCTTTTCAATGACCTCTGTGAATTACAGATATGCTTTTGAATTGACGCCATTTGCTTCTCAAATATTTGTGATGAAATTGAGTTAACAGGATGCCAATCTGATCTAATCGCTTTGCCAGTCTTTTCATGTGATTATAGAATAAACTTTAGTTTTTTTTGTCAAAAACAGGTGCCATTTCATTTGGTGACAATTTTTTTTTCATGAAATTAGATGCGCAGGTTGATCTGATATCCCGTCCCACATTTTTACCTTAACCTGACTGTCGATTCTACTTTCTGCAGTTTGATGCAGATGGTAAACTAGCTAAAGCTCTGGATGCAAGGCCTCTTACTAATGTTGTGAAGGACCTCGAAGCCAAGATGAAAGGTGAACACTCGAGTTAAATGGCCGGGTCTTTTATACGGACAAACTTCACAGGATGGATAATGGCATTGTTTCGTTGAAGGGATGGTCCTACGCGCAGCATATATATACAGAGAAGAACATAAGTTCTGATTTATTCTTATCTCCTTTTACGATTTTTTTGCTTCACTTTCTCCCCCTCACAATCAAATTAATTGTCAGTATTTATAGTCCCTATTGCTCTGTACCTTCAATTTTGTATGAGGATATTATTTGTTTTGGTATATAAATCAAAGATCGGGTCATGTTTCCGGCAGGCTTTTTTTGGCTTATAAATTGAGTTGCTTATCTGCCTAGGAGCATCAGAATTCAGAAGCGCGCACCTTGTGGCAAGCGCTGCTAACCCCTGTTGTAATTGAAGGAAATAAATTGCCAATTTGTTGAGAGGGAAAGGTAACATAAATTTGAAACTGACGCTATTTGTGAGCCCATTGCTGCAGTCCGTTTTTATTTACAAGGGATATTTCTTTACATTAGAAAGACTTTGATCGACACTTACTCTATTAGTATTTCATTTATGTGGTCCATAATTATAATATTGAGCAAGTATTTTTTTTAACAGAAAACAAATGGCATCAATTTTGTGCCACAAAAATTATGTATTAGTAGAGTAACTGTTTTCCAAAGGCTTGTCCTAGGGAAACAAAATAAGCCCTGTAATTTCAAAGGGGATGTTTAGAAAAAGAACATTTTGAAGTCAAATCTGCGAGCACCACAAGTAGTTAAAATTGGTTAGCTTTATAGTGACTGCACTGCTGCTACTGATGGAAATGCAGAAGAAGAGACTTATATTTTTTTGAACGTAAGAAGGAGGCACTTATAGAAACTCTTGTACTGCTGCATTTCTTGAATAACTTGAATGCGGGTATAGCTTGACATTTAAGTACTTCCATGTTATTGCTTATTGCAGGTCCAGTGCCCTTGGAAGTTGGAAGTCCTTGAGTAGCCTGTCAGACAAGATGAAGGATATGCATTGGTGAAAGATGTGGATGGAGATCTTGCTGCTATATGGTGTAAATAAATTCGTTTCAATCTTTCGGCTCCGCATATTGTCACACCTATTTTAAGGATAAAATGGAATGCATAATCTTATGTGTGTCCAGAGATCGATTCACACATAAGCTGACAAATTAAAAGAGAGTATCATCACAATTGCTTATTACATCACAAATATTATCATAAAGTCTTTACATAAATCCAGCGGAAAAATAAAAGATAACTCTCGTGGTAGCTCCATCATAAGAATAGTCAACTGGTTGACAACAAGTCTAGTACTCATTGTGGTAGTCCTCATCCCGATCCTGACCTTGTGCCCAACCTGGTTTGTGTTGTAGATAACAAAAGTGAGCACATATCGTACTCAACAAATATAACATGGGGTATATGAGGCCCAACAAAGGTATGACACAGTTTAACTGCATTTAGCTTTTAGTTTGTCATAGTTGTGGCATATAAGTAGCATCAAGTTTGCAATAAATCCACCATAAATATATGATCAATGTAGATATGAGTAATAAATAGCAAAACACATAATACATTATTATATTCATCTATTCCATGAAGATCCAAGTTCGCTCGTATCCATGAGCACGGCTAATATACTAGTTTATTAAACTCTGCGTAGAGGTGTACACTTTCATTGTGAGTCATGATTTCCAAATGCATGGGTTAATTACTCCCAAAACACCGAAAATCATATAAAGCCATTTAAAAGTTCGTCTAACAAGTTAGGGCCATTAGATTCACTCGGCAAGTAGATATAGGAACCCCTTTTTACATGGCACATTCCTCCCCGGCTATACACATGGGACTAGAAGCTGTCATATACCCGAATCGTCAAGCTATTCTTACGCCAATGAAGGTTACCACTAACAAGCTAGAAAAGGTCTTTCAAACAACTAGAGCCAGAGCCATATAGCCCCCACAGCTGTATTGTATGTCCCGGATGTTCGTTCATAGATAAGTCCTTATGGAGAGAAACTTAGAGCAGCAAAACATTCCCATGCTCTAGCCCTCTTAAACAATAATTGAAAGAAATCATATTTTTAGTATTGTTGCATATTCTATTAATCATATTACAAGATCATAGTTTATATTAGCACTAGCAAAGCTACCGAGAAGTTTATATTAGCACTAGTCATGGCTCGGCCCAAGACGGACGCAGAGCGGGGCGGCCTGGTGCGGGAGAGGGAGGCGGGACAAGACCAGGCCGGCGCGAGCGGCTGCTGGGCCACTCGGGCCGGAAGCAGAGAAGTAGGGAGGAGCTTTGCCTTTTTTTCTCTTTTTCAAAGCATATTTTTCAAATGGATTTTTGAATTCTCTTTTGAAATTGAATCAATCAATCAATCACTCAGTATAAAAAAATCCAATGCAACAGCATGAATGCACATTCATGTAACTATACCTTATAGTTGCTTTTAATTTAGCAAAAAATATTACTTCTATGATTCAAATGCTCACAAAAATACATAATTAAATCAAAATTTTTCTATTTTGAAAAGAAGCAAATTTTAGGATGTTACAATTTGCATATCCACACCTCTGACAAATTCAGAAGTTGATTTATCAAGGGAGCAACCCAGAAAGCTATTGGCAATGCTCAGGCTCTGCTTTGACATGAAGAGATGTTACTTACAGTTACAGGTTACTACTCACATCTTGCTTGTGCTCAAATGCAAACGGTTTGTTTGATGGTCCAGGTGCAACCAAATAATGCGAGCATTCAGGGATCCTTGCAAGTTGCAAAGCTGCATGCTGATGAAACAGTGCCATGCCATTCTAATTTGGAATCCAGCGTGCGCTACCGGCGCCACTCGACAGCGGAGAGGTTCTCTCAAAGTTTGAGCCTTCTTCTCTCCGTAGCGCTGCGCTAGTATTAGTCACATTGGTCCACCATAACATCACATCATCACTTGGCTTCAATGGCTCCCTGACCACTAGTAGATGCTGCGGTTGCTGCAGCCAGCTCAAAAACAAGTCTTGTGCTAAAAGTAAATTTATCATAACCAGATAGAGATTACAGAGCATTCATATGGGTATTACGCTAGAAGATTAACATGCACACAGAGGAAGAGAGAGTAAAGATTAACAATTGTGATTAAGTGTACAGGTTGGTAGACAAGTATACGTAGAATGGAATTTCAATCTAATTTGAATGTGCTAGCGATTTCGATTCCTACTAGCTAATATCAGGTTCTTCGGCTGACGCTCTTCGCTGGACAGCCTGCGAGCTCTGATGATTGCCCGTGTGCTGCAATTTCTATCTGTCTGTCCGTCTCCTCTTCGTAGTGCGAAGGAACCTTGGTTTGCCTGCGGCCTTGCGGTAGTTGTCCCTGTCCGCTTTTTCGTTGGCTTCGTAGTTTGAGCCAGGGTGGTCAGGGTACCAAGGCCGTATGTACTTACACCTAGGCACCGTTTGTTCCAAAACCACCGGTGGCGCAGATCTTTTGGACACATCTGTATGACGACGGTGTTCTGTGGCAGCAGCGACGACCGGCAAGTTGGCGTGTTTGGCCATAAGCCACGCGATGGTGACGAGTTCTCCACCAGAGCTGAGTTGCCTGGCATGGGACTCCCTGCTGCAATGGTTAGCAACAAAGCAGAGCATCTCCACCCACACCCCAAAAATCACCTGCAGCCTTTCGGGACGGTTGCGGAGCTCTTGGGCAATGGCAAATCCTCCTACTGCAGGGTTATCATCTGCTGGGGGAAACTCAGGCAGGAAAGAATCCATGAAACGGTCCTGTAGGCAGCTTAGAGGTAGTTTCTTCAAACTCTTCCCGAAAGTGCGCAGAACCCAGTCAAACCGGTGTTTCTCTGTAATGGCCTTGGCCCCCCGTTCTTCCTCCTCCTCCTTGGTAGTAATGTCCCAGGCCTTCGTGTATGCCTTCTTTATGGCTTTGTTCAAGAGATCACATGCCCTGCCGTATTGGCTCCGCCGTACAGGCCCGGGCAGCATGTAGGGGCGTACCACAAAGAGAAACATCATGTATCTGGAGAGCTCCTGGCTCGCCTGCAGCATGTCTTCCACTTTGTTGTCAGCAGCACGGTAGTACAGATCTGTGGCGACATGCCAGGCGATGATACTTCCCTCAATGTCAGACTCCTCAACACTCCAGCCAAAATGAGTAGCCAGTTGGTGTTGCTGCAGCGCGAGGAGACCTGGCCGAGAGCTCACATTGCGGCGGTCAGCACCCATCTCGAATATCTCTCTCAGCATCAGCTCCTTGGTAGTGCCTGAGATCTGGTCGGAACTCGAGTGGTGCAACCACCACCACAAGTGTTCCAACCCCATCCACCTTGCCATGCAGCTGCCGTCAGGCTTTGCCATGTCGTGGCCCCAGGACTGCAGCAGACTGTACTGCCCAACAGTGCCGGACCACCTTCTGTAGCTTGCAGCCCTTAGGAAGACGCGGAAATCCTGAAACTCGTAAAGATGGCCCCATCTCTTGGCATGCAGGAATGCAACTGCCCAGGTCGACCCTGCCGCCCTGAGCAGCGAGGCCGTCTCCAGGAGCAAGGCCCCGGCCAGCAAGACATAGGTGATGACGACATCCTTCTCCTTGTGACCACCTTTGCTGGTGATCCAGAACAGCAGGAACGCAATGGCTGTGGCGACTGGCGAGATCACGCGGATGCAGCAACCCCACCAGGTGTGGATCACGGCTGCCTTGGTGTACATGATATCATACATCAGTGACAGCTCCATCTCCATCAGCATGTCCAGGCGATCTTCCTGCCGGCAGCGCCACATGACGCGTTCTATGCAGTCTGCAGCTCCACCACGTTCTCGTTGCGAGCCGATGAATATTCCCTTGCAAACGTCGAGCAGGCCATGTGATGCCATCAGGATGTCCTCGTCATCCAGGGGGTTCCACCTCTTATCCACCAACTCCAGGAGAATCCTGCGGCTTTCGCTCCTGCGGGCACTTGTCTCCGACTTGTCGTTGTCGAGAGAGCTCCAGATGCTGTCCATGCTGGCACTCCGGAGTGCCCATATCCTCTCCCCATACTTGAGACCACCCACGATGAATATCAGGATTGAAGCCACCCGGATCAATCTCTCACTGCCTGGGATATACTTGTACAGGATGTAGGCTGCCCCTAGGAACTGCACGACCAGAGTCTGCAGGTGGCGCAGCCATAGCCGGTTGTCCTCGAAGGAGTAGGCAGTGATGGTGTCCTGGCCACCAAGATGTACCAGCAGGAACGGCGCCCAGAACGCCATGAGCTGCTGCTCATCCGGTGACCGAGCTCTGATGGCCATATGGCCCAGGGTGAACAAGGCTGTGGAGTCAGCAAGCTGGTATGCCAGCCAAAGGGGTACCCTTGTCAAAATCGCCACGTTCTGCCGACGGGTCCAAGCGAACATGAGCAGGAGAACCTGCAGTGAGAAGCTGAAAAGGACCAGAGTCTGCACTGCCCATTCATTCTTCAGGTCCACCAGCAGTTGAGAAATTGCTCCCAATAAATATACTGACAATCCAGCCATTGCTCTGAACCCCCCTGAAATGCATACATTAGTAGTTCCTCATGTTAGTTGCACCGTTGGTCGGGTCAAAAACTCCAAAACACATCAGCTCAGAGTATGTATGTAAAACCCTATGGAAATAGTAGTTATAAAAAAAGAACTGCAGAATCAGTACTTATTATAAGCCGTCTGCAAAATTGCATCCATGCTAGAACATTTGTTGTGTTTTTCTCAAATACGCACGAGAACTGCAAGTTGTTATATTAAAACGTACAATGAATGGTCCCATTACATGCTGATTCCACAGCCTGGTTAGGTTTTTATAGAGTTTAATGAACTCTATAAGGCAACCTAGAATTCAAATAAATATAATTTCCTCAATAGTTGAATTGGATTGAATAATAAAATAAAAAAATTGGTTGAAGAAAACTCCAGATTGAAAAAATGGGACAAGTTCTTGAGATATAATCTGAGCAAACCCTAAATTTAAAACCAAGGAGTTGGTAATTAATACCAATATTTTCACTGAAATTCATGAGGGCATAAAGAATGTGTATAAATAAAAGTATCATGTGCTTCACTACAAGTTTAATGATACTACTAAATTTGCCCATGAACGTGCTAATCATATGAACTCACACTTGAATACTCTTGGGAATGAGGTCAATGGGTTATGTTTGAAACAGAATGGAGATGAGGAGGTGGCGAGAAGATCCTCCAAGCTCTCCGAAGCTACGATTATGGCTTGATCATCTACATCCCATGAATTATGAATGGGGATTGGAGCTTCTTCCTCAAACAGCGCAAAGAATTTTGATTCCACAAACAAAGAAGCATCTTACCCACACAAGCAACAGATGAAAAGGATGAGGAGGCAAGATCAAGAATCAAGCTCAAGTGGAGATAATTGTGATGACGATGAAGAGAGTGGTAAATGATGAGCAAAGCACCTGAAGCTATGAATGAAGAGATACGGATCCTCAGGCCACCAAGGTTATCACAAAACTATACAAACCATCAAGAAGATCAATGTGGAGTGAAGATTGATCATCCAATCTTCACTGAAACTTGGTCAATAAAATAGATCAAATCAAAGACGAGAAGATGAAGAATTATAACAAAAAGAGCCAAATTAAATCATTTGCAAGCATCGGTAAAGCATTTGCTAAAGCTGCAACTGCCTTAATCTTTATAAATCTAGAGCATCGCTTGGTTTGGCTTGGCCTATATATTGAAACTTGGTTACTCAAATCAGCAAAGAACCTTCAAAAAGGCCAGGGCGCTACTGAAATTCACTTAGAAAGAAAGAATTGACTCTGTTTACGAGGGAAACTAGGCCCAACATTTACGAGTGACATATTTTATCTATCACTATCAGTAGCTATGTGTCTTTGTCTCCTTCAGAACTACTATTACGACTTTTAGCCTGAGGTCCTAGAACTTGGTTAGTAGGAAATCAGGACGCGCGGATGGGTGGGTGGCAGCGGCCCCGGCGGACGCGCGGGAATTTGGCGTCGTTCCAGCCCTTGAGCCGCTCAGGATCCAGCAGCAGTCACCACAGGCTCAAGACCATCCTTCCCGAAAAGGAAGGGCTCGTGGCCACATCGCTACAGCTGGCGCAGCAACCCAAAGCGAAGCACCCAAAGCGAAGTAGAAGCAGATGAAAGCTTCCGTTGAAAGATGAGGCCTTAGTGCCCTACCTGTCGAACGCATGGGCCACGAGGAACGAGAGGAGCATCTTCATCGATTTCGTCCGCAGCGACACGCCGGAAGTCCCTGATTCAGGAAGCCGCGCGAGTCGCCGGAGCCGCCGCCACGCAGAGGGCACGGAGCTGCCGCTCTAATCGCATGGCGCCGCCGCTTGCCTCGCATGATGTCGCCACTCGGGGACCTGAACCGGATTCGATGGGGACGGCCTGGGCCTTCTTCTCTCTTCACCATCCGAGCTTGATTGGAGCAGAGAATCGACTCAGGCGAGCGGATTCGGAGGATTCGTGTCGCCAGTGTTGCGAGGGAAAGTAGGACAATCCCGTATGAGGGGGTGTTTCTTTGCCTATGTCACGTGCAGGTGCTGGATACAAGGGGTGTGATAGGGAAATAAAAATGAATAAATATCTAGGATTAAATAAGGTGTGAAGAATGGACGGCTGAGATACAATATTAATTTGGTCAAAATTAAGAATCTTTAAGAATGGACGGCTGAAATAATGCTTATTATACATTATAAATATTAATAATTTTTAACTATTTGGTCAAAATTAAGAATCTTTGACTTTTTGGGAGGATTTATATTCTCTTTTGTAACGGAAGGATTAAGTCATATATAATTTTTAATACTCGTTTGGGTAGACATAATGTATATCTTGCATGGTAAAGGTTATCTAAAGAAAGTCAAAATAATTGTGAGAAAATTATTTCCTTGGCCTAAACAAAGTTCTGTTTCCTTCGTAGGGGTGAGTATGCATGCATGTTGTGGGCATCTACGTTGTACTGTGTAATTCTAAAAAAACCTATGTTTTCCTTCTGTAGTCTTCCTAGTTTTGAAGTTATCTGTTTGGACTAAAACATAACTTTGTTTTCTTGTATGGCCCTTCGGTTAAATTTAGCCACTAACGGTGTTAAGTGAGGTGTAAATGATAGTGTTATCTTTGGACGAGATAGGCAAAAGTGCAAATTCAATTTTGATATATCTTAATTCTGCAATCTTGTCTATCTCACACGGGATAAATAGTTCAATTCATGCCCCGCTTAACATGGTTAGTGATCAAATCTAACGGAAGGGCCCATATAAGGAAGCAAAGTTGAATTTTAGGCTAAATAGATAATTTCAAAACTAAAAGGTCCAAGGAAGAAAGTGGAGCTTTTTGAGGCCCAAGAAAGTAACCCTCTCTTTACAACTTGGAATGGGATGGAGGGTTTAGATATTGATATTGAAGCATGAAATTTGGAATTGGAACCAAGTTTTTCCAATTATGTTGTTTGGAGTTGAAAGCATCTAGGCCCCGAGAGTTGGTTTCGGCAATTGATGACAACGCATTATTACTATGACTAACGTGTGTTTTGCAGAAACTTTGGTAAGTTAGGTCATGTGGTTGATAACTGCTTTGGACACTATGGTATTCATGCCCCTTAATGGAAATCGTTTCGATTTTCAAAGGATCAACGACAAGATTAAGGACGGTTAGTTCCGGATGTCAAGGAGTTGAGTTACATTCGGAATAGCCATTAGGATCTTCGCTTTTTTCCTTTGGCCGTACTATAAAGGGGGCATGAGCGAGTAGCTTGACCTAGGTGGATCTTTTGTTTAGGTGTGGTGCACACTTGTCAAACTTAGCACTAGGTAGCTCAGGAAAAGCTCAAAGTTCAGTTGGAAGCAACTTGGTTCAAGTTGCGTCGCGTTTCGGAGTCGTTTGAGCCGTTTTTCCCTTGACCGGACGCGGTCTCTGTCTCGACCAGACGCGTCTGGTCAGTATTAACAGATACTGCGTTTTAGCATGGTTGACCGGACGCGGTCCTTGCGAGGACCGGACGCAGTGATCATGCTAACACG
The DNA here is from genome assembly GCA_022457205.1 of Saccharum spontaneum. NCBI lineage: Eukaryota > Viridiplantae > Streptophyta > Magnoliopsida > Poales > Poaceae > Saccharum > Saccharum spontaneum. The sequence continues at coordinate 4,598,409 of CM039597.1, read as the reverse complement.
TGTCTCAGAGGGTAAAACATCTAATCGGACGCGACTGGGAAGTGATCGGACGCATCCGGTCATGTTCCAGTAAGGTACTTTGCTGACCGGACGCGTCCGGTCATCACTAATCGGACGCAGTCGTGCATCAGGTAAAAGTACAGTAAGCACCTTGCACGATCGGACGCGTCCGGTCACCCCTGATCGATGCGTCCGGTCACTCGGCGAAGTTGTTCAGAATTTCGACCGTTACGTTCGACCGGCGCGTCCGGTCAGTGCGTATTTTGCTGAGTTGGCAGGTAATGGTTGGATTTGACTATAGGGTGTATAAATACATCCCCTCCACCTCTTTTAGAGGTCTCTTGCTCATTTGTTCAGCGGAGAAACACCTTTGAAGTGCAAGGGAGTGCAAGAGCTCTAGTGAGGGTAGTGATTTAAGAATCAAAGTTTAGGAATCCCTCATTAGTGTCTAGGGAGTAGCAAGTGTGCATCCATCTTCTCATTAGGCTCGTTGTGGTTAAGTGAGAGTTCTAGCTTGTTACTCTTGGTGATCGCCATCACCTAGACGGCTTGGTGGTGATTGGGAGTTTGGTGATCATCCGGCGGAGCTTGTTGATGACCCAACTCATCTTGTGAGCGGTTTTGGGCGATTCACCATGACAGAGTGTCGAAGAATCAGCCCGTAGAGAGCACTTGATCCTTGCGCAGATCAAGGGGGAGCTACAGCCTTGCGTGGGTGCTCCAACGAGGACTAGTGGGGAGTGGCGACTCTCTGATACCTCGGGAAAACATCGCCGTGTTCCTTACCCTTACTTTCAAACATTTACTTTCTCGTATTACATTCATTGCTTGGTTTACTTTCCTAGAATTGCCATGCTAGACTAGGATTGGAACTTAGGTTGCAAAACTTTTTACCGGTAGAATCACAAAGAACACAAGTAGGCACTAGGGGTGAACTTTGGCTTGTAGGATTTAATTTTTGCAATTAATTTTTAGAAAAGCCCAATTCACCCCCCTCTTGGGCATCTTGATCCTTTCAATTGGTATCGGAGCCGAGTTGCTCCTAATTTAGGCTTCACCGCCTAGAGCAAGATGTCTAATGGGGAAGGACCACCTCCCATCTTTGAGGAAGACGATTTTCTATATTGGAAAATCCGAATGGAGGCGTACCTCGAAGCCATAGATGTTGGGTGTCTTAGAGCCGCAACCGAAGGACTTCCCGCTATCAAGGATCCCACCAACCCAAGTGGTGACGAGGAGAAGTACGACCGGTGGAATGCAAAGGCCAAAAATGCACTCTACCGGGGCTTAGGCAAGGATATCTTCAATCGTGTGCGCAATGCAAAAAATGCTCATGAATTGTGGGAAAACCTTTGTGCTCTCCATGAGGGAACTAAGAGTGAGCGTGAGGAACGCTATCATATTGCTTTAAAGAAAATTAATTCTTTTGAGATGCTTCCTAAAGAAAGTGCTAATGACATATACACTTGATTGAATGTTCTTGTAGAAGATCTCATTGCTCTTGGGCTCACCCAAATGAGTCAATCGGATGTTGCAAGGAGGATCTTGAGCGTTCTTCCCGTTGAGAAGTATGGTCACATTGTCACCGTGCTTCATCAAAGTGATCTCTCCACCGCAACACCGACACAAGTATTGGGGAAGATCAATGCACATGAGATGTACATGCACATCACTCTGGAAGAGGGCTCATCATCTTCCAAGAAGAAGGACTTGGCCTTCAAAGCTAGCCATGACAAGAAGAAGAAGGGCCAAGCCATGATGGTGCAAGAAAGCTCAAGTGAAAGTGATATTGATGATGCATCACTTGCACTCATGGTGAAGAAGACCACCAAGATGCTAAAGAAGCTCAACAAGAGTGGCATCAAGTTCGATGGCAAGAAGAAGAAATTCTTCACAAGTAGCAAATGGAAGCCCATTTTGGAGATGGATTGCTACAATTGTGGTGAACTTGGCCACTTAGCTCATCAATGCCCTAGACCTCCAAAAGACAAGTACAAAAAACAAGAACAAGGGCAAGAAAAATGATTCAAGTGATGAAGAAGATGAGAAGAAGAAAAACAAGCCATACAAGAAGAAGGATGGCAAGAGAAAAGAGTTTCACAAGAAGAAGGGAGGCAAAGCCTACACTGTTGGTGATTGGCTCACTGACATTGAATCATCATGTGAGTCCTCCGGTGATGAGAGCGATGATGAGAAGGAGAAGGTTGCCGCATTTGTGATTGGGCCATCATCATCTTCACCGACATCTTCATCACCACCTTCTCCGCCACCTTCACCATCATCGTCCACTACTCACCTATGCCTTATGACCAAGGGTGAACGGAAGGTACAAAACAATGATAGTGATGATGAATATGATGCACCTTCTTATGATAAACTTGTAAAATTGTTGAACAAATACTCTAAAGTCATAAGAAGAACTAGAAATGAAAATGATGAGCTCCAAAATGAAAATGACTCACTTTCATCTAAGCTTGAGAATGCACAAAAGACTAGTGATGAGCTCAAAGATCAAAATGAAATTATGTCTTCTACTCTCAAGGAGCTCAAAACTTCTAACAAAGAGCTTAGAGATCAACATGATAAACTTGAGAAGAAGCATGATGAGCTCAACACTAGGCACAACTCTCTAAAAGACAAATATACTACATTGAAAATCAATTATGATAGTCTTGTTGTTGCTAATGATCTTTCTCTTGAGACATATGATACTACTAACCAAGTTGTTAAGATTGATATAGCTACATCATGTGATGACTTGATCATTAAAAGCATTGAGCAAGGCTCTAGTGGCAAAGGCAAGAGTGTGGTTGAGTCCAACAACTACGATGATTATGCCAAGATCAAGAGTGAGAATGAGATGCTTATAAATGAGAACAAGAAGCTAAAAGGGTTTATGGCTCTTGAAAAGCAAACTTCAAATGAGTCACTTATTGAAGAGAACAAAAAGCTCAAGCAAGAGAAAGAGCATCTCAAGACCGGCCTAAGCAAGTTCACAAGAGGCCAATATTTGCAAAGTGAGCTACTCATGAACACCGTCATGAAGATGGATAGAAGTGGCATTGGTTACTTGGCAAATCAAGAGAAGAAGGCTAAAGCTCAACAACAACAAAGCAAGTCAAAGCCCAAGCCAAAGAGATGTGTTGAGTGTGGACAAGAGTGCCATTTTGCTCATGAGTGCAAAACTCCACCACCACAACCCTTGCCCAAGCATGCTAGACCCTTTGCCTTCAATGCTCATTACATGCTTAGAAAAGATTCAAGTGGAAAGATGAAAGTCATGTTCTTGGGTCCCCCAAACAAGAATAGGCCTAAGAAAATATGGGTTGCCAAGTCACTATTTGAGAAAGTCAAGGGTCCCTCTCAAGTTTGGGTCCCTAAACAAAAAGCTTGATCTCTTATGTGTAGGTGAACTACAAGACCGGTGGATCTCATTGGGTTATTGATAGTGGTTGCACTCAACATATGACCGGTGACCCTCGTATGTTCACCTCACTTGAAGAGAATGGGGTATGTCAAGAGAAGATCACATTTGGAGATAATTCAAAGAGCAAAGTCAAGGGTATAGGCAAGATTGCAATATCAAATGATCACTCTATCTCAAATGTGCTCTATGTTGCTTCATTGAGTTTCAACTTGCTATCCGTTGGGCAACTTTGTGACCATGGCTACCAATGCTTATTCACACCAAATGAAGTGGTAGTTTCAAAAATAGATGACAAGCAAATGATATTCAAAGGCTTTAGATACAACAATCTTTATCTTGTGGATTTCACCTCCGAAGATGCAAACTTGATGACATGCTTGTTCACCAAAACTTCACTTGGGTGGCTTTGGCATAGGAGGCTTGCTCATGTTGGAATGAACACTCTCAACAAGCTATTGAAGAAAGAATTAGTGAGAGGCTTGAAGGATGTAAAGTTTGAGAAGGACAAACCTTGTAGTGCATGTCAAGCCGGCAAACAAGTTACAAATACTCATCCAACCAAAGCCTGCATGTCAACTTCAAGAGTGCTAGAACTTCTACACATGGATTTGTTTGGCCCAACAACTTACAAGAGCTTGGGTGGAAATCTCTATTGTCTTGTGATATTGGATGACTACTCAAGATACACTTGGACTTTCTTCCTTCATGACAAATCCGAAGTGGCAAATTGCTTCAAAAAGTTTGCAAAGAGAGCTCAAAATGAATTTGAAGTCAAGATAAAGAAGATTAGAAGTGATAATGGCAAAGAGTTTGACAACACAAACATTGAAGCTTATTGTGATGAGATCGGAATCAAGCATGAAGTTTCATCAACCTACACTCCACAACAAAATGGTGTAGTTGAGAGAAAGAACCGGACTTTGATCACCCTTGCAAAAACAATGCTAGATGAGTACAACACACCAGAGAAATTGTGGGCCGAGGCAATCAACACCGCATGCTATGCTTCAAATCACCTCTTCCTACAAAAGTTTCTTGGCAAGATCCCCTATGAGTTGCTAAATGGGAAGAAGTCGGATGTCTCTTTCTTCTGGGTGTTTGGTTGCAAATGCTACATCTACAAGAAGCGTCAACACCTAGGAAAGTTTCAAAGACGTTGTGATATTGGCTTTCTTGTTGGTTACTCATCAAAGTCCAAAGCATATAGAGTATTTAACCATGCCACTGGTTTGGTTGAAGAAACATATGATGTGGAATTTGATGAATCTAACGGCTCCCAAGGAGCAATTGAGAATTGTGATGATGTAGGTGATGAACCATTGAGGGAGGCAATGAAGAACATGCCGGTGGGAGACATCAAGCCTAAAGATGATGAAGACGATGTACAAATTGTCGATCCACCATCTTCATCACATGTGCCTCAAGATGATGATAAGAATGAGAGAGTTGAAAATGAAGATACTCATGTCTCTCATGAACAAGCAGAGGCACAAGCTCAAGATGTTGATGCTCCCCAACCCTCTCCTCAAGTGGTTGATAGAAGAAACTCGCCTCTACTTCAAGCACATCCACAAGATCTCATCATAGGGAGTCCTACAAAGGGTGTAATGACCCGATCTCAAAAGCTTGCTTCTTTTGTTGAACATCACTCTTTTGTCTCTTGTCTTGAACCTAAGAATATAGAAGAAGCTCTTCAAGATCCGGATTGGGTGAATGCTATGCTTGAAGAATTGAACAACTTCACCCGCAATCAAGTTTGGACACTTGAAGAGCATCCAAATGGTGCAAGAGTCATTGGAACCGAGTGGGTGTTCCGCAACAAGCAGGATGACCAAGGCATAGTAGTGAGAAACAAGGCAAGACTAGTTGCAAAGAGGTTCTCTCAACTTGAAGGGCTTGATTTTGGAGAGACCTTTGCACTCGTTGCAAGACTTGAAGTCATTTGTATCCTTCTTGCATATGCATCGCATCATGAAATTAAACTATATCAAATGGATGTGAAAAGTGCATTCTTAAATGGCTTCATAAATGAACTAGTCTATGTTGATCAACCTCCCGGGTTTAAAGACCCTAGATATCCTAATCATGTTTATAGGTTGTCCAAGGCGCTATATGGGCTCAAGCAAGCCCCTAGAGCGTGGTATGAGCGCCTCCGGGACTTCCTCATTGACAAGGGCTTCACTATTGGGAAGGTCGACACCACACTATTCACCAAGAAGCTTAATGGAGAAATCTTCATTTGTCAAGTCTATGTTGATGATATTATCTTTGGATCATCAAATGAAGAATATTGTAAGGAATTTGGTGGATTGATGTCGAAGGAGTTCGAGATGTCTATGATTGGTGAGCTTACCTTCTTCCTTGGTTTTCAAGTCAAGCAAATGAGAGAAGGAATTTTTATCTCTTAAGAAAAGTATACCAAGGATCTTCTCAAGAGATTCAAGATGGAAGAGTGTAAGCCAATCAAGACCCTAATGCCATCTAATGGACATCTCGACCTAGATGAGGGAGGTAAATCAGTTGATCAAACTCTCTACCGTTCTATGATTGGTAGCTTGTTGTACCTTACTGCATCTAGGCCCGATATCATGTTTAGTGTGTGCCCACTTTCAAGCGTGCCCTAAAGAACCTCATCTAAGTGCCGTAAAAAGAATTTTAAGATATCTTAAGCACACACCAAGCATCGGTCTTTGGTATCCCAAAGGAGCTAGATTCCAACTAGTTGGATATTTCGATTCGGATTATGCCGGTTGCAAAATTGATAGGAAAAGCACATCCGGAGGGTGCCATTTGCTTGGGAGGTCTTTAGTATCTTGGTCATCTAAGAAGCAAAATAGTGTGGCCTTGTCCACCGCCGAGGCGGAATACATTGCCGCGGGGGCTTGTTGTGCACAAATCTTATACATGAAACAAACCCTCCTAGACTATTGAGTTGTTCTTGAAAAGGTTCCACTTTTATGTGACAATGAAAGTGCCGTTAAAATTGCTAATAATCCGGTACAACACTCACGCACCAAGCACATTGATATCCGCCACCACTTTCTAAGAGATCATGTTGCTAAAAATGATATATCACTAGAAGGTGTAAGAAGTGAAAATCAATTAGCGGATACCTTCACTAAACCTTTGGATGAGGCTACCTTTTGTAGGTTGAGAAGTGAACTAAATGTGCTTGATTCTAGTAACTTTAAAAAATGAGCTTGTGTTATCCCTTGCATTGCATTGTATTATATGTCATGTCTATTTTTCCGCAATGCATCTAGGACTTGTCTAACACGGTTATGATAACCCTCCTTTGGAGGAGTGAAGAAGCCTAACCGTGGATCAAACTTGACAAGCAACCTAATCTTCCTTTCTCGCTTTGCATTGCATATGCATGGTTGTTGCTTTGTCGTTTCTTTTTTGTTTGGCTTTGAGTAACCTCTGTGTTCATCCATGAATAGAGAGAGCTTTTGAAGCTCCCAAGGGTTCATAAACTCTATTGCTTGGCCATACGTTGCTCCTTGGGTGTTTATTGCATATTTACCTAAAAATAATACTAGCCTAAGGCAAATTATTTTGAAAAACTTGAGGGTTTGAGTGAGGTTACTCATATTAGGTTCCAATTAGTGTTTATTTGAGTCTTTTTGAATTGGAACTTGATTGGGAGAAGTCGCGTCGAAGATCGGGTTGAAGAAAGGCGTTAAACAGCGACCGGACGCTGGACCGGACGCTGAACCGGACGCGGTGCTGCTTCACCACTATGTCTGGTCCCGGCGACCACCAGTGCATCCAGTCATCCCGAAGACTGTCTCTTGGACCTGTGACCTGATGCTCAACCGGACGCGTCGTTGTGACCACCGCGTCCGGTCCTGGACCCCACCACCGCGTCCGGTCATGCGCTTGAGTTTCCCGGGTGATCTCCGCCGGAATCTGTCCGCGTCCAGTCAGCCCTAACTAGACGCGTCCGGTCACTCCAAGAGCTTACTGGACTTTGACTGAACGCTGCCCCACCACATCCGGTCAAGCGACCACCGCGCTCGGTCGGTGCGTTGAAAGCGGATCTGAGCCCTCATATAATATTTTCGTTCCGATCTCTTTTCTCTCATCCATTTTTCCGCCGTACGCCGTCGCAGCCGCCACCATTTGCCCTAGCTCCTTCTCGCCATCTTGCCGCGCCACCGAGCATCCGTTGCACCTCCTCCTCGCCGCGCACTCCTCCGCCGAGCTGCGCACTACCGAGGCCGCCCCTGCTCCACCACTGCACCGAGCCACGCGCTGCCCCGCTGATTCGTGCGCCACCGCCGCGCGTTGCCCGTGCTCCTCGACGCGCCTCCGTAGGCCTTCACCGCCGCTCCTCGCCGCTCTCCCACGCCAGCGCTGCCGTGCACCGTCACCTCCTCCTCCATCATGCGCCACTGAGTTCTCCTCGCGAGGATTCCTCCTTGCCCTAACCCTAACCATTTCTGGCCGTCCTCCGTCCACAAAGGTGACTTCATCTTCTTGTTTCTAGGGTTTGCCATGATGTTTCGTTCAAATTCTTATCATCCATTGCTTGTCTCGGTAATTTCAGCGCTCATTCGGCGCTTCCGGGGAACTTCTCGTGCGTCCAGGTCCCTCATCTTCTCACCGGGTACTCGCCGATTGGAGGTAGCCATTGCATTCTATTCAAATCTTATCTCATATGCTTGCTACCTTTAGGATCTCTTATCTATTAGATAATATATGTTGCTTACAGTAGATCCATCTATTCTATCTTTACAGTGAGTCCTGTCGGTGTTTTGGGTGGCAGTTGATCAGATTTGAATCCGAGGCCAAGCCTGCGGATACGGATTGAGGCCAAGCCTCACGAGTGTCAGTTCACCATCTTTTAGGGTTTTCTCAGCGGTTGGTCAGTATGGTTCGTTGCAAGAATACTGGTGGTGCACCTAGTGACGGGGACGAGAGTCCTCCCAGACTGACAGAGGTTGCCCGTGGCAAGCGCAAGAAGACCTCCGCCAAGAAGAGGAAGAGAACACTCACAGTGGCAGAGATAGCTCAAGCAGTTGCAGATGCAGCAGAGTTGGCAGAGAGAGGTGGCAGGAGTAGTGGGATTCACATTGGCGAGCGTCGCTTTCATCTTGAAGGTCGACAGCTCGGTACTGAGGCCACCGAGGAGACAGAGGATATACCTATTGATCAGCCCATAGAGGATCCAGAGGAGACAAAGGAGCAGACAGTTCACTCTCCACCGCATCGTCGCTCAGGACGTACGTGAGCTCAGGTGACTCCTAGGCCAGAGGGCCAGCGTCGTGGAGGTCGTCCACCTCCCAGGGCTCGAGGTCACCCCCCCAGTCGAGCACTTTGACTTGAGGGGAGCTACAGCACGCCAGGTGCAGACCCTTCGGTTCGTCGAGGTTGGTCGGTGGTTACCACCTCAGCGGGACCCCCGAGCGTCAGAGGTCTTCTACACACCTCTGCACGAGGATTTCTATAGAGCCTATGTTGACAGTGGGATTGCATTCAGACCATAGAGAGTCTATCGACTTGAGGCTTTAGTTGAGGTGGTTGGTGAGCAGCTCCGTCCGCACCTGTCCTTTCTTCCTGGCTTGTCAGATTTTCTTGGACGGACTGGAGACTACTGCAGGACTTGGGTCAGAGAGTTCTACTCTTCACTTTGAATTGACCCTGCACATGAGTTCATACACTTTGTATTCCGAGGCCGTGACCGTAGACTCTACAACACTAGGGTATGGGAGATTCTTAGACTCCCTGCTTCAGAGACGAAGATTCGCCAGCTATGCTTCGGTCAGACTGCTACACCTAGGCACCCTCATGGAGGTTCAGTGCCACCTACAGACATGATCCGACCCTGCTTCCGTGAGCCATTTGGTGAGGGGTCTAGACATTCACCTGCTAGCTTGACACCCCTCGCTAGAGTGTTGGATGCTATTGTGAGGCGTACACTTCTTCCGAGGCTGGGATATATAGAGGGATTGACTTGTATGCAGCTATGGGTGGTGCATCACCTCATCTCATAGACACCATTCGACATTTGGGATTTGATGCTATGTGAGATGGAGGATACCTTGGCAGAGGGATTCAAGGGTCACCGTCAGCTACCATATGCGCATTGGATATGCTTTATCATCATATCTGCATGTGACTTGCCTGCAGAGATTCAAGCTGAGATATCAGATACCACTACTGCTTTTTCCAGAGTATGACATTCGTCAATTGTGGGCTTCTATTTCCCGAGAGCAGGCACCCAGGCCAGGACAGCGTGAGAGACCAGAGGTCCTAGAGACAACAGCTGAGCAGGACGAGACCATTCAGGGTCTTGCTGAGGCCGAGCTTGCAGATCTTGATGCTCAGCCTGCTGATCCAGTTGAGGATGATGCTACTGACAGCACAGACGAGGACTACCAGCCTATCCCCTGGTACCGCTCTCCTCGGTCTCACGACCATGAGGCCGGTGGTTCAGGCTCAGCCTCCCGCTCAGACCCAGCCGTGGTGGCTATTCTTGAGAGGCTGACATAGGCACAGGAGAGACAGGAGATTCAGATGCAGCGACAGGCTCAGGACACAGCAGCTGCATTTGCTCAGATTCAGGCTCGTCAGGACGAGTTCCAGAGGCAGCAGCTTGAGCTTCAGAGGTAGCAGTTCGAGATGCAGAGACAGCAGGCAGCCAACCAGTAGCAGTATCTTGAGCTCCTGCAACACCTAGTCACAGTTGGGGTTCCTCCTCCAGCATCTGTCCTGACTCCAGCACTATAGTCCAGTGGACTTCAGAGTCAGGGACAGCCGAGCTTTCAGTTTACCTCTCCCCAGTAGCAGGTTCCTCAGTCCTTTCAGTCCTTGAGCTACACTCCCATTCAGATGGGGTTCACTCAACCAGTTCAGCCCAGACCTCACCTTCTGACAGGCACTCCTTTCACTGGCTTGAGTACCACCTACAGTGAGTTGACTGGTCAGCCGACACCCTCGCATACCACTGTTGTGTCTTCTTCAGGGTTGTCACCTTCTGAGACTATGGCTCCTCCAGTGACAGGGACTGGGACTACATAGACTGTGCCGTCGTCAGTTGCCTCGACAGATCCTCCGATAGTTGTCACTCTTCAGGCTCAGGTGACAGAGACTGCTCCTATTGTTGCTACATCTTCATTAGTCCTGACTCCCGCTCTATAGACCCAGACTGCTTCTCAGCCACGTGCTTCTTCAGAGGGTCAGCCTGACAGTTCAGAGTCTGAGGAGGATACTTCACAGTTTGTGATCACTCCACGCTCCTCGGCACCTGACACGACTACTTCTGTTCCCCCGTCGGATCAGTAGTTTTGTTTTTTGGCATTTGATGCCAAAGGGGGAGAGAGTAGATTCAGGGGGAGTTTTGATAAAGGGGTTTTGTTTTCCTTTGTGTGCTACTTTCATGCATCATGTTTACCTTTCCGCACTTGCATTTTGTGACATGTGTGCTTGTGAGATACTTGAGTCATATGTGGTCTATCATGTCACTTAATTGGTTCTAGCTCATAAGGTTGTGCTTCCATGCCTTACTCCGATTTCATATGAGCTATGTTTTATGTGTACTAATGCTTCATGTTTTATCTTATGAGTACACCCCTATTGGCTTGGAGCACATAAGCAATTCCTAACCCCTTGTGCTTATTGCTTTTTGCTTATGTGAACCAAGCATGTTCGAAAACCTCAACTCTTATCTTCTGAATCTAAGTGTTGTCATCAATCACCAAAAATGAGGAGATTGAAAGCATCTAGGCCCCGAGAGTTGGTTTCGGCAATTGATGATAACGCATTATTACCATGACTAACGTGTGTTTTGCAGAAACTTTGGTAAGTTAGGTCATGGGGTTGATAACTGCTTTGGGCACTATGGTATTCATGCCCCTTAATGGAAATCGTTTCGGTTTTCAAAGGATCAACGACAAGATTAAGGACGGTTAGTTCCGAATGTCAAGGAGTTGAGTTACATTTGGAATAGTCATTAGGATCTTCGCTTTTTTCCTTTGGCCATACTATAAAGGGGGGCATGAGCGAGTAGCTTGACCTAGGTGAGTCTTTTTGTTTTGGTGTGGTGCACACTTGTCAAACTTAGCACTAGGTAGCTCAGGAAAAGCTCAAAGTTCAGTTGGAAGCAACTTGGTTCAAGTTGCGTCGCGTTTCGGAGTCGTTTGAGCCATTTTTCCCTTGACCGGACGCGGTCTCTGTCTCGACTGGACGCGTCCAGTCAGCACTAACAGATACTGCGTTTTAGCACGGTTGATCGGACGCGGTCCTTGCGAGGACCGGACGCGGTGATCATGCTGACACGTGTCTCAGAGGGTAAAACGTCTAATCGGACGCGACTCGGAAGTGATCGGACGTGTCCGGTCACGTTCCAGTAATGTACTTTGCTGACTAGACGTGTCTGGTCATCACTGATCGGACGCGGTCATGCGTCTGGTCAAAGTACAGTAAGCACCTTGCATGATCGGATGCGTCCGGTCACCCCTGATCGGTGCGTCCGGTCACAGCGAAGTTGTTCAGAATTTCGACCGTTATGTTCGACTGGCGCGTCTGGTCAGTGCGTATTTTGCTGAGTTGGGAGGTAACGGTTGGATTTAACTGTGGGATGTATAAATACATCCCCTCCACCTCTTTTAGAAGTCTCTTGCTTATTTGTTCAGCTGAGAAACACCTTTGAAGTGCTAGGGAGTGCAAGAGCTCTAGTGAGGGTAGTGATTTGAGAATCAAAGTTTGAGAATCCCTCATTAGTGTCTAGGGAGTAGCAAGTGTGCATCCATCTTCTCATTAGGCTCGTTGTGGTCAAGTCAGAGTTCTAGCTTGTTACTCTTGGTGATCGCCATCACCTAGATGGCTTGGTGGTGATTGGGAGTTTGGTGATCATCCGGCGGAGCTTGTGGATGACCCAACTCATCTTGTGAGCGGTTTTGGGTGATTCACCGCGACCGAGTGTTGAAGAATCAGCCCGTAGAGAGCACTTGATCCTTGAGCGGATCAAGGGGGAGCTACAGCCTTGCGCGGGTGCTCCAACGAGGACTAGTGGGGAGTGGCGACTCTTCGATACCTCGGGAAAACATCGCTGTGTTCCTTACCCTTACTTTCAAGCATTTACTTTCTCGTATTACATTCATTGTTTGGTTTACTTTCCTAGAATTGCCATGCTAGACTAGGATTGGAACTTAGGGTGCAAAACTTTATACTGGTAGAATCACAAGGAACACAAGTAGACACTAGGGGTGAACGTTGGCTTGTAGGATTTAATTCTTGCAATTAATTTTTAGAAAAGCCCAATTCACCCCCCCTCTTGGGCATCTTGATCCTTTCAGGAGTCTTTGGCATCGAGAGATGGAATTGAAGCCTATTTTCATGGTTTCTGGCGATAACCAAATCTGCTCACATCCAATACCAAGCTTAACCCCTCTCTATTGGATAGAATTCAGAGAACAAACCAATCTCAAACAAGATCAGATCCAAGATTGTCCCCGCCACCGAAGCGTCCTGCCCACCATCGTTGCTTATGGCTCACCATAGACAAACCTGCCACTGCCCGAAGGCCACATCTACCCTTGCTAGTGTCTGGGATGGCTTGGATTGCCCACTTGAGCTAGCGCCAACTTTTTTCTCCATTCCATCCATCGTCGTCGTGTCCCTCTACTCCAGCCACCGCCCAGGCAGAGAGGACCTGTCGGTGTTTTGTAAACCGACCAGTGAATTTATACGTGTGTCGCACTGCTCTAGCTAGGAAGACGATGGTAGCACTCAAAGACACAAGGAATTATACTAGTTCAGGCCAGAGCCCTACATCCAGTCTCTGAGATGGTTCAAGTTTGTGTTTCTCGGTTCAAGTGCTCTGAAGTCTTACAATAGGGGTGTGTAAGCTAAGAGAATGAGGTAGGAGGAGTGAGGTGAATGAATGCCCGAATGAAATCTTTGAGAGTTCGTCCTCTTGGAAGGGAGGCCTGGCTCCCCTTATATAGAGTTCGAGGGCCAGGTTACATGTAGAGAGATGGGTTCTCCCGACCCGAGTGGTCGACGGGCATGGCCTGTCGTTGTGGTCATCACGGTCTTGTCCCCACGTCATGCCATGGCATGGCATGATGCTACAGTGCTGGTCGTGATGGCACTTTTGACATGGTGATGGTTCACCAACTATCCTGCGTGACGTGGTCTTGTCATGGCCTTCGTCATCATCTCTGTCAGAGATATGGGCTAGGGGTACCTGCGCTGCCCATCTATATAACTACCACCAAGCTATCAGCCCAGCAGCCGTCAAGGAGGAAGCCTGCAAGGGCTGACGCGATCAACCAATGTGGAAATCAAGGCAAACCAAGGTGGGCATATCTGGACGATAGCTAGGATCAATTTATTGCACGTATTGTGTAACAAACTAGGAATACAATCTGTTAGCCCAATCACCTTCTTTGTAACCCTACCTCTCCTACCTATATAAAGGAGGGTAGGGACCTCGGGCATAGGATCCAATCTTCCACCTATTCCATCCACCTCGTAGATAGGAGCAACAGCCCCTATAACGAATACAAGAGTAGCCGCACCACTAGAGTAGGGTTTAGCGCGCACTGTGCCTCGAACAAGTACAAATCTCTGTATCTCGTGTGCTACCATCTAATTCCATCTATGCGATCACGTTGCTAGATATTGCCGGAGCAAAACAGTTTGACAGTTGGCGTGCCAGATAGGGGCCTTTCACGTTCAGACTAATCTTGTGTTTCAAATGGGAGTCATCTTCAACATCGGCGACGAACCGAAATAGGAGCAGTCGGGCAAGAGGATCACCTTTGGCAAGCTTGACTTCATCGTCGACCAATTCGGGGTCCTGTGCCTTTAGGAACCTGAGCCGACCAAATAAGGCGAACAGTCCCTCCAGATCCGTGCTTTCATCGTCGGGCTCAAGAAAGCTGTGGACACAGGACCGGACACCCTCGCAGTGTACCTAAAGCATTACACTCATCCTTTTGTTGAAGATGGATGAGAAGGTGAGGTCGCCCCCACTTTTCACATCAGCAAAACCATGGATTTAGACTCCGCTTTAGATTTGATACCCATACCTCACTGCCACGCCCCCCAATCTTCGACAAGTTTGGGGCGTACAATGACAACTTGTGGCGAGACACTCTTGCAAGTTGCGATGGAACCCATCGAACCTCCCACAGAGGAACACCAGCCGCAAGAACTGACAGACCATGACAATGTTGACAGCACCCCGATCAACAAGATTGGTGGGACGACGCCGATGTATCCGGACTCATTGATCCAGAGGCCTTCCGCCGTTTTCTCTATAGTTGCGACCAGCTACTCGAGAACTTAGATTCTAACAGTGATAATGATGAAGCCATCCCACGTACATCTGGCACCAATGCTAAATTGTCACCGGACAAGCAGCTGAAACTCGGACAGTCCTCACCGATAAAGGCTAAGACCTTTTCCATAACCGGAAAGGGTAATGGGACAGCGCAGTCGACTACTCGAGCACTAACTCTGCTTCAGGATACTCCTGATCCAAGCTGCACACTTGCATCTGACGGCCAACGGGCATGGGTGAGAGAGGGTCGTGGTCCCTCCCTCAACGAAAAGGGAACACCCATTAGGCAACAGATTGCCAAGCCAGATCACCCGAGGGGAGGGCCCGTACAACCGGTACCACCCCCAAGCCAAGCAAGGCCAAAAGCTCTACGAGTCGGCCTACATGCATAACTACACGGCTGCACCAGTCATCTTGTTATGTTCTTGCCTGCCAAAGGATCCAATCGCTCTCGACTCATCTGTTGTTTGAGATGGGGAACCTAAATGGATCTCCCCGAAGAGGCTACCCTTAAGCAAGACGGACGATGAAGGGTCACCAGGATGGATCCAATGACGACTCCTGCCCCTAAGGGCACAACCTGGTAGCAAGAACTTAGCGAGCATTAGACAACAGTCGACAACCATCAGTTATGTCTAAATCACCCTTATTGTTTCATGTTTTTCCCATTGCATTACATTCTGCGATAATTCACATATATCCATTTGATGCAAATGTATATCGATACCTCCCGGGCACCTCAAGGAGGGTATCCCCGAACCACTCGGGGGCTGGCTATATCAGACTAACCCAGTTACAAACATCTATAGTTGTTATGATCGAAGGTTACACTAACCTACCGTTACGATCAGGGAACTATAGAGGCCGTCCTACTGACCGCACACCTGTTCCCCTTTTCTTCCGCCGATTGAAGTCTCATAGGCCTTGAAATGGTATAAGTGACTTAACAAGACCTTGCGTGGACTCTACCAGGATAGTTCATTTTGGTTGAATAATCCCCAGGTAGTCGGTCTAAAAGCTTAAACTAACATCAAACACTAAAGACAAAGAAAGATGGGAAATGAAAAGGTGCGCAGGCTATACCGAACAAGAACTTGCTCCAAGCAATACTGTTCTGCCCTAAACGAGTCGGGTGAACCACTCGAATTTGATCAAAACTCACTATGAACCAAAGCTTCACGCTCTCCCTGGATTGAGTAAAGCCTTGGTCCTACGTGACAAACACCTTCAAGCATCTCGACCTTGAAAGTATCATGAGATATCTTTGGGTCATGATGCCAATATCGACGCAGCTACACTAACCGATCAGCATGCCACCTGAAGTTCGATGATAACCAGTCGAATGACGCTCGAGAAAACCGCTCGGGGGCTATACGTGCATGACAATACTTGTCACCGAATCAAAAGACGGTCTCAGGACGTCAACTACCCTATGGGTTCATGACAATTGTGATGTGAATCCAACCCTTGGGTGTGCCACGCTGACCCATCTGAGCGTTCGGGGGCTACATACCATCACACGCAATCACCATGCATAGAGCATCCAATTTGCAGAGACTTCGAATAACTGCAAATCCAAATTTTATTACACCATCTTTTACAAAGAGGTACAAAATCTACTCCAAAAGAGGGCATCCTTGATGACCTATTCCACACCAACAATGGTGGCAATCGCCTCAGCATAATCGCTGAACTCGGTAATCAACCAACGGATGTCGACGTCGTTGGGAATCTCGTTCGCCGTCGGGAACCCGGGTACCATCTCACGCAGATCCATCTTATGACTAAGACGGAGATGAGCCACAGTCAAGGCTCCTATGGCCCCATGGTGGACTCCATGAGCCACTACCTCCCGGACCTGCACTAGGAGGCATCGGAGCCGATCGAGAACACTCATCCTCGCTAGTAGCACCATCATAATGGCAGTGATCGCTGCCTTGTGAAGCGCTGAGTGATGCTCACTGTTGGACTGTACCAGGGCAGTCGAGGAACATGCTCAAGCAGCCACACTATACCGCTCATGGGCAGCCTCCACCAACTGCCCAGCCAGACCTTCACTGGCCCATCACAACTCCACCATCTCGGCCTGCACGGTGGCTAGTTGTTCTCTAACACCTGAAAAAAAAGAAGGGGAAAACTCAGAACCACCCCCATCGAGATCGGATAAAACCTGAAGAAGGCGAAATCCAACCTACTAGTGAGCTCCACCTGGGCCGCCACTACCACAGCCTTGGCCTCGCTGGCCTCCTCATTTGCGGTGTCAAGCACCGCCCTTGCGATCGAGGTATACTCCCTCAGTTGCCTCTCCTCCTAAGTGACATCACAGAGGGCTTCGCGAGTCACGTCGGCCTCTTGCACAATGGTAAGAACTCCTCTCTCATCACTACCCTACCCTAATGGGACTCATGACGACGATAGAGCACCCCCATCAGCGGGGGGCCTTAGAGAAGGATGCACCGTCAAGACCACCCTGCAATGGATGACACGCTCAGATCCATCCTCCTGCCAACAAGATCAAGAGGCAGATCCATACTCACCCGAGTCACACCAGTGCCTCACCAAGAACGGGACCCTAGAACACGCACTTCCTGGCGATCTCCCCCTCCTCCGTCTCTGCCCTAGCATGTTTGTCACCGACCACGGGTGATGAACAGAAGCTTGAGGAAAATCATGGCAAACGACGGAAGGTAAGAATACAAAAGCTACAACATAGGCATACTAACCCTCCTTCGCTTCCTCTATTTTTATAGACAAGCGATGCCCACGGCCGATGGGATCCCAGTAATCTCTCCGAGCAGTGGTGTCGTTAAGGCCGCGCCATGTCCCTCGATTTTCGGAGGGACATCTCCTGAGAGACATATGTGGGGAAACGGGCCGCCGAAACCAATGCCTCAGCTTCACCGAGAAGGAACCCATCTCTACAACTGTAGAAACCATGGGGCCTCTTGGCCTAAAATTTGATGCACCATCATCCGAGCCGATGCAGGCGAGTGATCTGACACTCAGATCATGTACTCGACCCGGCTCACCCCCTCATCAGGTGTAAGCGGTGGTGATTCATTCACTATCGACCCTGTCCCTCCAGAGTTAGGGGGTAATTGGGAGGGTCACCAGTCTGATCCAAAAACCTCTGACACTCCATGTCATGTAAATCTCCCAATAACCAGACGAGCTCGAAGTATCTTATTTCAGCGGATGTGTGCCCCTTCGGGGGAAAAAGGAAAAATGGTTGAACCATGGCTGTAACCAAAGTACAAGCTCCTGAAATCTAGAAAAAGAGTTTTATGACGTGCCCTCGCTGGTCAAGCTTAACTCTGCCGCTTCCTTTCAGTGCTAGCGGATGTTCACTCGTTCTACCCGTTACCAGCTCAAAGAGTAATAAACGCAACTGCCGATAGCTGCTCACGTGTTTGTTACTCGCCCACAGTGGTGCCCGCACCGAGACACTGTTATATTGGCCTCAGGGCTCTAGGACAACATCCTCACTCTTCCATAAATGAGGTTCACGAAAATTCATATCACGTTACTTGATGGATCTCAAAGAAAAACGTGACACCCTTATTGCTCGTCCTACAACAGGTCACCCTAAAAATCAACTGGCTTAGTGACATGCGGGCGATGGAGGCACACCTACCCAATCCTCATTATTGTTTTACCCTAGCATGGCATCTATGATGTCCTGTGAGCTACGCTTCTAGTTATCGGGTACACCACCCGATCGCGACGTTAACAACGTCCTAAGGGCTACGCCTAGGAAACTACATTTCTCAATATGGGGTGCACCACCCGAGCCAGGCACTTATAGCTGCCAGGGAACAATGTTCCTTGATGTACGATGTGTTGGTGATATGCCCGAGAGCCCATCATCACAATACGGATTAAAGGCCCAAGAGGATATTGATCCAAAAAAGGGATTAGGGTTACTAATGAGCCTATGAGATAGAAGCCCATTTATACGCCCTATATATATGTGGGAGGGGCTAGGGGCGCTGATGATCAGTTGCCGCGCCTCCCCTCCTAGTCGCACCCTCCCTTCTCGGCCGCCGCCCTTGCCGTGCGCACGGTGCTAGCACACCGACGCCCGACGTTCCATCCCCGTACGTGTGGACTCCGTAGAGGCGCTGCTACGACTGCTGCGCTGATCGGCTGCTGGGATCAAGGACGAGGAGCTCGGTTCGTGGGACGTGATCGACTACTTCATCCACACCGACGCGCGACTTCTTCCGCTGCGCTGTGCGTCTAGTGGTAACGATCTATGATCTCCTACTCGCAAGTTTCTTGGATGAACGCGGTAGATTAGCTAGCGTAGCCTACCCGTTTTCCTACAGTGGTACCGGAGCCATCTTGCGTAGTTTTTGGTCTGGATCATTAGCATATATGTGATATGTTGTTGTAGTAGATTGGATCTATTACTCTTGCACGGTTTGATTGGATCAATTGGTCATAAGGGGTTAAAATTGGAGCAAGTTGATTGCGGCATGTGACCAAAAAGATTAGTTTGTGTTCATTCTCTGTTGTGCATACGACATGTCCCTACCGGCTGGAATCACCACAAGGGACTAACTGTGTGCATAGTCAGTAGATTGAACCAACAGATCGAGGTCATGTGTAGATGCAGTCTTCTTAAGTGCAAAAGTTGCACGGTCAATGTGATTGACCTAGTGAAAATTGAGCCGTTGCTTTCCGGTTATAGCGGCTTCCTAAGCGCTACTTTGGTAGAACACGTCGTACGCCTAACTTGTTTTTGCAGGGTGTGATGTGAATGGTATGGCCTCAATGTCATGTGATGATGTATGTGATAATTTGTGCGGCCTGCGTGTCGCAAGTTAACACAACCGGGTTGAGGTTGCACCATTATTGTATAACGACCTGCGTGTCGACTTGTGATGTTTGAATCCTCATGTAATTATTTCACTAGCTATTAGATGTAATAGTTTAGTATCTATCCATGGAGGCTTCGAGCATGATGGCGATGTTGATCACCACAAGACAGGACGGATGGCAATGGAGGTCACATTGGAGCCATGGCGATGGAGCCCATTGTGATGAAAGAGGCCATACTATTCACAATATAATATGATTATATGCCTGTGATGTTTACTTTCCTGTCATACTATTCTTTCATGCTTTACATATGGTGGATGTTTTGTCATGGTAGAATAGCTCCCCTCAGAAAAGTTGAGTTTTTCATGCCTTTTACCAATAGCTGCACCTATAATTTTTGATCGCTGTGTGGTAGGTTTACCAAAGTAGAGTACCCTCAGCTATCATTTTTGTATAGGGTGGATGTCGGACATTTACAAGCACAGTATTGGTTAACTCAGCAAAGCTATCAAAATAGTTTTGGGCTTTAAGGCATAGTGTTGGGGCCGGGGCATTGGATGCCACCCGACAAACAAGAGTCGTATAGAGATATGATTAGCAATCTGTTGCTTACCTGTGTCACTATTTTTTCTAGCCGTGATGCCAAAGCTCACTAGGATTTTAGTGATTATGGATCTTGAACCACTATATGTCATTAGAGGGAAGATGACTTTGATATAGTAGGTTGTCTTTTGTTAAATTAGTTAATGAAAGTCTTTACATAAACATAGTGCTAAAATCTTGCTTTATTTTAATGTTGTAGATCATGTCTGCCAGTAACAATTCCACTTTCAATTTGCGATCTGTTCTTGAGAAAGAAAAGTTGAATGGAACAAACTTTATTGATTGGTACCGCAACCTGAGAATTGTTCTCAGGCAAGAGAAAAAGGAGTATGTTCTTGAGCAACCATATCCTGATGATCTCCCTGATGGTTCCACTGCTGCTGAACGCAGAGTTTATGAGAAACACTGCAATGACTCACTTGACGTCAGCTGTCTGATGCTCGCCACTATGTCCTCTGATCTGCAAAAGCAGTATGAGCATACGGATGCTCACACTATGATCGAGGGGCTACGTGGGATGTTTCAGAACCAAGCCAGGACTGAGAGGTTCAACATCTCGAAGTCCTTGTTTGCGTACAAGCTGCCAGAAGGTAGTCCGGTCAGTCCTCATGTGATCAAAATGATTGGTTACATCGAGACTTTGGACAGACTTGGTTCTGAACTTCACCATGACCTGGCTACTGATGTCATTCTCCAGTCGCTCCCGGCGAGCTACGAGCCTTTTATCATGAACTTTCAGATGAATGGCTTGGAGAAAACATTGAGTGAATTGCATGGGATGCTAAAAACAGCAGAGGAGAGCATTAAGAAGAATCCCAATCATGTGATGATGGTTCAGAATGGGAACAAAAAGAGGAAGCGTTGGACGCCTCCCAAAGGTAAAGGCAAGGAAAAGGTTCCTAGCGGTGAGTCCTCGGGCTCTAAGCAAAAGCCAGCACCTAAAGCCAAATCTGGCTCCACTTCTGAGGATGAATGCTTCCACTGTCATGAAAAGGGACATTGGTCAAGTAACTGCAAGAAGTACTTAGAAGAAAAGAAGAAGAAGAAGGGAAGTGAGACTTCCACTTCAGGTATAAATGTTATAGAAATTAATATTGCATTATCTTCTAGTGAATCATGGGTATTTGATACTGGATCGATGATTCACACTTGCAAATCATTGCAGGGTCTAAGTGAGACTAGAAGGTTTGCACGAGGCGAGTTGGACGTTCGTGTCGGCAATGGCGCAAAGGTTGCGGTGTTGGCGGTCGGCACCTACCACTTGTCTCTACCCTCCGGATTAGTTTTGGAATTAAATAATTGTTATTGCATTCCTGCTTTGAGCAAGAACATTATTTCTTCTTCATGTTTGGAAGAAGTTGATGGTTTTAAGATTGTAATAGAAAACAAACGTTGTTCTATTTTTTGCAATGGTATTTTCTATGCTCATTGTCCATTGGTGAATGGATTATATGTTCTTGATCTTGAGGATAAATCTGTCTGTAACATTAATACTAAGAGGCTTAGACCAAATGATTTGAATCCCACATTTATTTGGCATTGTCGCTTAGGTCATATAAATGAGAAGCGCATTGAACAACTCCATAAAGATGGTTTGTTGAGCTCATTTGATTTTGAATCATTTGACACGTGCGAGTCTTGTTTACTTGGGAAGATGACCAAAGCGCCTTTCACTGGTCATAGTGAGAGGGCAAGTGACTTGTTGGGACTTGTACATACCGATGTATGTGGACCAATGAGCTCAATAGCCAGAGGTGGTTTTCAGTACTTCATTACTTTTACTGATGACTTTAGTAGATATGGTTATATCTACTTGATGAGGCACAAGTCTGAATCGTTTGATAAGTTCAAAGAATTTCAGAGTGAAGTACAAAATCAATTAGGCAAGACAATTAAGTTTTTGCGATCAGATCGTGGAGGTGAATATTTGAGCCTTGAATTTGGTGATCATTTGAAGCAATGTGGAATCGTTCCGCAGCTAACTCCGCCTGGAACGCCTCAATGGAATGGGGTATCCGAACGGAGGAACCGAACCTTGTTGGACATGGTTAGGTCGATGATGAGCCAAGCCGATCTTCCATTGTCATTTTGGGGTTATGCTCTTGAAACTGCTGTGTTCACACTGAATAGGGTTCCAAGTAAGTCTGTTGAGAAGACACCATATGAGATATGGACTGGGAAACGTCCCGGATTATCTTTTCTCAAAGTTTGGGGATGTGAGGCTTATGTCAAACGTTTGATGTCAGATAAGCTCACTCCAAAGTCAGACAAATGCTTCTTTGTGGGGTATCCTAAAGAAACCAAAGGATACTATTTTTTCAATAAAGCGGAAGGCAAAGTGTTTGTCGCTCGCAATGGTGTTTTCTTAGAAAAGGAGTTTCTCTCAAAAGGATTTAGTGGGAGCAAGGTGCAGCTTGAAGAAATTCAGGAAACACCCGAAACTGTTTCAGCACCCACTGAAGAGCCACGGGAAGTGCAAGATGTTGCACAACCTGTAGTTGAGGCACCAGCCCCACGAAGGTCTATAAGGGCACGTCGCGCAACTGACAAGCTCAACCTCCTTATCACGGAGGAGCGCCACGTATTATTGATGGAAAATGATGAGCCCATGACCTACACGGAAGCAATAATGGGACCCGACTCCGACAAATGGCTTGAGGCCATGGAATCCGAATTAAAATCCATGCATGACAATCAAGTTTGGAACTTGGTTGATCCAATTGACGGTGTGAGACCTGTCGATTGTAAGTGGATTTTTAAGAAAAAGTTAGATATGGATGGAAATGTTCACATCTATAAGGCACGATTGGTGGCGAAAGGTTTCCGACAAATTCAAGGTGTTGACTATGAGGAAACTTTCTCGCCCGTCGCAATGCTAAAGTCTGTTCGGATTCTCCTAGCAATTGCTGCGTATTATGACTATGAAATATGGCAAATGGATGTCAAAACTGCTTTCCTTAATGGACATCTAAGCGAGGATGTGTATATGACACAGCCTGAAGGTTTTGTTGATCCTAAAAATGCTGGGAAAATATGTAAGCTTCACAGGTCTATTTATGGATTGAAGCAAGCATCTCGGAGTTGGAATATTCGTTTTGATGAAGTAGTCAAAGGGTTTGGCTTCATCAAGAATGAAGAAGAGCCTTGTATTTACAAAAAGGCTAGTGGGAGCGCACTTGTGTTTCTGGTCCTATATGTAGATGACATATTGCTGATCGGAAATGATATTCCAATGCTTGAAGCCGTTAAAACCTCATTGAAAAAGAGTTTTTCGATGAAGGATTTAGGAGAGGCGGCTTACGTTCTGGGGATAAAGATCTATAGAGATAGATCAAAAAGGCTAATTGGATTAAGCCAAGACACGTACATTGACAAGATATTGAATCGGTTCAATATGCAAGATTCCAAGAAAGGTTTCTTGCCAATGTCACATGGCGTTACTCTAAGCAAGAGTCAGTGTGCTACGACACCTGATGAGCGAAAGAGGATGAGTGCGATTCCTTATGCTTCAGCCATAGGATCCATCATGTATGCTATGCTTTGTACGCGCCCAGATGTCTCTTTTGCTCTAAGTGTTACGAGCAGGTACCAATCAAACTTCGGTGAAGATCACTGGACAGTTGTAAAGGGTATCCTTAAGAACTTGAGAAGAACTAAGGATATGTTCCTAATATTTGGAGGCGAAGATGAGCTCGTTGTAAATGGTTACACCGATGCTAGTTTTCAAACAGATAAAGATGACTCCGCATCGCAATCCGGATTTGTTTTCTGCCTCAATGGTGGGGCAGTGAGCTGGAAGAGTTCCAAGCAAGATACGGTGGCTGATTCGACGACAGAGGCCGAGTATATTGCAGCTTCCGAAGCTGCAAAAGAAGCAGTTTGGATCAGAAAATTTGTTTCTGAGTTGGGTGTTGTTCCTAGTGCGTCCAGTCCAGTGGACCTCTATTGTGATAATAATGGTGCCATTGCGCTTGCAAAGGAGCCTAGATCACACAAGAAGTCCAAACATATACTACGGAAGTATCACCTCATCCGTCACTTTGTTGAGAGAGGTGATGTGAAGATTTGCAAGGTGCACACGGATTCAAACGTTGCTGATCCATTGACAAAGCCTCTCCCACAACCAAAGCATGAGGCGCACATGTGGTCTATGGGTATTAGATACTTACATAAGTGATTCTATTGTGCGTGGGAGAGTGTTATGTCATGAGTATGTTTATGTAATAATAAATAATTGTTATTTGTTCCATGGATGATTATCATTTATATTGATTATCAAGTACGTGACTTGATCGTGAAACTCTTTGTTTGTAATGATGTTGTTCTAAATTATCCCTAGTTTATGTCGTTATGTGGGACAATAACGACGTAGAGACTAGCACATGCATTAATTGATGATCATGTTTCACGGATCATAGATATGGAGATATCAGATTAATGATGTGGACACATGTTAGTGAACATGGTGTTGGATTGACCCACTCCAAGACAATACTGGGATTGTTATTTTGAATGTGCCATCAGTTGTTCTTGAGTGTTATACCTACTGGATCCTTAGACCTGAGATTGCCATTGTTTCTCACTGTGTGTAGTGGTGCATCTTGGGGCTGCTAAACGCTACTCCGTAAATGGGTAGTTATAAAAGTAGCTTACAGGTGTATCATGAAACATGGAATGGGATGTGTGCGGATCAAGATGGAATTTGCCCCTCCTAGATAACAGGAGAGATATCTCTAGGCCCCTCGAGATAGATGGATTAGAAAGTGCATGGCCATGCCAAAGTGATTAAAGAGTTAATCATAATGACTAAAGGTTAGTCATGAATATAATCCACTATTAGATCGAGAGAATGGTCGAGCTATCACAAGGGTGGCACGCATCTCGCCTTGAGCTTGACTGGTATCGTGTGGCAAAAGGATCAGTGTATGAGTATATCTAAGGTTCGGCCGATACGATCTTTATGTGTATTTGTGAGTCACTATGCCCTGCTAGGTGCCGCTATTGACTAGTGATTCGGAAATGGTTTCCACTCACGACCATCTACACATGAACCTAACGGGTCACACACTTAAGGGGTTTGGAATGTTGGAAAACTTGCATAGATGATTGTCTCTAGTGCAAGTGGGAGATTGTTGGTGATATGCCCGAGAGCCCATCATCACAATACGGATTAAAGGCCCAAGAGGATATTGATCCAAAAAGGGGATTAGGGTTACTAATGAGCCTATGAGATAGAAGCCCATTTATACGCCCTATATATATGTGGGAGGGGCTAGGGGCGCTGATGATCAATTGCCGCGCCTCCCCTCCTAGTCGCACCCTCCCTTCTCGGCCGCCGCCCTTGCCGTGCGCACGGTGCTAGCACACCGACGCCCGGCGTTCCATCCCCGTACGTGTGGACTCCGTAGAGGCGCTGCTACGACTGCTGCGCTGATCGGCTGCTGGGATCAAGGACGAGGAGCTCGGTTCGTGGGACGTGATCGACTACTTCATCCACACCGACGCGCGACTTCTTCCGCTGCGCTGTGCGTCTAGTGGTAACGATCTATGATCTCCTACTCGCAAGTTTCTTGGATGAACGCGGTAGATTAGCTAGCGTAGCCTACCCGTTTCCCTACACGATGTACCACTGCCTCACTCGATGCTTGAAGAAGATTCTTGCTACCCAAGAAATGCTCTTGGTACTCGAATGGCAACATACTGGCTCCCTAATACTTGGGAATCCAAGCACACTGCTCAGAGCTTCGGCACCTGAAGATGCTCACTATGTGCTCATAGTACGCAGAACTTATAGGGGAGACTGCGTTGCCTCGAGGGCTTAAAGCTACATGCTAGCTTATCATTAAATCCTATAGGGGCTACTATCAGAGATATGGGCCAGGGGTACCTACACCGCTCGTATATATGACTACCACCAAGCTATCGGCCCAGCAGCCGTCAAGGAGGAGGCTCGTAAGGGCTGATGCAATCACTCAATGTGGAGATCAAGGCAAACCAAGGTGGACGTATCTGGACGATAGCTAGGATCAATCTATTGTGCGTATCGTGTAACAAACAAGGAACACAATCTGTTAGCCCGATCGTCCTCTTTGTAACCCTACCTCTCCTACCTATATAAAGGAGGGTAGGGACCTCGGGCACAGGATTCAATCTTCCACCTATTCCATCCACCTCGTATCTAGGAGCAACAACCCCTGTAATTGAGCAACGAATACAAAGAGTAGCCGCACCACTGGAGTAGGGTTTAGCACGCACCGCACCTCAAACTAGTATAAATCTCTGTGTCTCGTATGCTACCATCTGATTCCGTCTACGCGATCATGGTGCTGGATATTGTCGGAGCAAAACAATCCGACAGTCTCCCGTCCTCCCGATGGCGTCACGGTGATAGTGAGGGAGCCGATGTCTGCTCTTGGGTCATCGGTCGTCGATCGCCTTTCCTAGTCATGCTGCCTCGGGCCTCGATCGTGGGAGGCCAGGTCAAGGCCCCCGACGGTCTAATTGATCTTGTGAAGTCAAGGTCGGGGTCATGCGACCCATCCCGTAGTGGGTAGGGCCGTACGCCCATCATGTCGGTCTGGCTTTGGATGGTGTTGTGCCGTACCGCTATCACTGCCTCGTGGTGTTGTCTTGTCTACGTAGGGGCATGTAGGGATGGCGTCCATCCTAAGGTCCCATCCTTCGAGAGATGGTCATCTTCTCTGTCCTAGTGGAGTGAGTGGAGCGTGCCTATCTCTGTCAGGGCAGGTGTACATGGTGGCATCTAGCCTCTCTCTGTCCTTACCTAGAGGTTGAGTCAGGAGAGAGGTCAAGTGCAACGGTGTAGCGTGTAGGAGAAGGATAAGGGAGAGGTCGTGGTTGGCCCGCCTGACTTAGTGCTTGGCCTAGGGCCTATGTGGCTTGGGCGGCCATGGTTGCTAGGCCTTGGCCAGCTAGACCACCTGAGCGGCTAACTAATTAGTGTCTTGAGATACTAGGGGTATCTTGACCCCGACAGGACCTCATAGGTGTAGAGCTCGAGCAAAGGCAACGCAGAGAGGGAGAGCGGAGGGGATCTTGCTAGAAGAGAGGAGATGGGAGGGTGAAAGCCCTAGTTTACTTTTGGATAATTGATGAAACCTAGTGTACTAACCCTTGTCATTAAGTGTTGTGATTGAGATAGGGTGGTACACACCAAGTGATGGAGCTAGATGAAGGTCATGATGATGGTGGTGACCAAAAGAGATGATCAAGTGCTTTGACTTGGAAAAGAAGAAAGAGAAAAACCAAAACCAAGTGTTGATCAAGGCAAAGGTATCAAATAGGTTTTTGTTTTGGCACTCAAGATACCATAGAGGGTGTGACTACATTTAGGATAGATAACCGTACTATTAAGAGGGGTGATTTCAACTCAAATACGGTTATCTAAGTGCCACTAGGTGAATTAACACTTGCATTTGTATTAGGACCTAGTGAGTGCTAACATCCCTTGGACAACTTGTTTGTAAAATGCTAACTCACGTGCACAAGTGATGAAACTTGGTGGAGTTAACACATTTGCACAAGGGATGAAGTTGGAAGTTGGATTTGAGATCACTGGGGTGACCAGACGTGCTCCTCGGGAGGACCGAACGCGTCCGGTGTGTGACCCTGGGCTTGGCCTAGTTGATCGATGTGACCGAATGCTACCCCCTAGGAGTGACCAGACTCGACTGGAACACTGTTCCCAACTAACACACGCGAGGCAGAGCGACAGGACGCACGGTCATCAGTGATCGGACATGTCTGATGTGGTTTTAGGTGCTCTCTGTCTTGGCAAAATAATTCGTCGGACTCTGGCAGTGTCTGGTCGGCGCAACCGGACGCGTCCGGTTGTTCGGTCATCTCAGAGCAGCTCGACTCACGGTGGTGGAGTGTCTGTTTGTTTGAACGTCATGCCCGATCAAGTGCTGACTGTGCGCGCGAGAATAGCTGTTGGGCACCAACGGTTCTATTCAAACGCTCGAGACACATGGCGCTGAAGGAGCGACTAGACGCAGGGACCGGACGCGTCCAGTTGGCTCGAACTGCGCGTCCGGTCATCGCGCAGAAAGTTGGGGTGAGTGGCCAACGGCTATTTGAGCAGTTGGGGCTCTATAAATATGTGTTGGCCGGCTCTTGCTCACTCTCTTGGCTCTCTAACTTATTGATACACCTTGTAATCTTACTCCAACACCTCCCACTCATCTAGCTCTTGATTTGTTCATCCAAGTTGAGATTGGGAGAGATCTTAGTGCATTTGCTTAGTGGTTGAGCATCTAGTGGCACTAGTGATCATGTGAGCTACGGGATTGCTTGTTACTCTTGGTGGTTGTTCCTGGATTGCTTGTTACTCTTGGTGGTTGTTCCCACCTAGACGGCTTGGAGCAGCGGAGGAGCATTGGCACAAGTTGGTGATTGTTCGTGGCCATCTCTCGATGATTTCTGCGAGTTTTTGGCCTTCTCCCAGCGAAGAGTCAAAAGGTACTCTAGTAAATTGCTCGTGTCATTGAGTTACCCCCACTTTGGGTAGGTTCTTGCAGTGCCCTAGTGTGGGCTTGGTGTGGTGCCAATTAGCTCGCAAACCACCTAATGTGTAGTCGACACAACGGGGACTAGCGTGTCGGCAAGCATGTGAACCTCGGGAGAAAAATCGTGTGTCACTTCTCTCTTTGGATATCTCCTGGTGTTCATTTGGCATTCATATTGTGATTGATCATCTCTTGCCACGTGTAGTATAATCACCTTACTCATTTCCCTTGTATTACATTGTTTCATTCTTGTTGTAGTTTGAGTAGAGTAGCTCTCTTGCTAGTTAGTTGAGTAGCTTGTTTAATCTCTTGTTATTTGTTAGCTAGCTCAACTAGAGTAAGAGCAGTGACATAGCATTTGTGTGTGCCTAGAGATTGTAAAGAACTAGAATTGTTGGTATAGGTGGCTTGCAACCCTTATAGAGCTAGAGCAAAATTACATTTCACCATTTAGGTTACTAACCCTTTGCTCTAGTGTATTTGTAGTGAATTTTTATAGGCTATTCACCCACCTCTAGCCATTTAAGACCTTTCAGAGGGGATCTTGTTGACGATGAAGAAGGGTGGGGCAACATGGAGAGGTAGAGAGGGAGGGCGGAGGGGCTCCGGCAGAGAGCTCGAGTAGAGGTGATGCGAAAAAGGAGGACAGATAGGATCTTGCCGACAGAGAGAGAGAGGACGGAGCGGACCTCGCCGATGGAATGGTAGGACAGATGCAATGTGGATAGGCAGAGAGGAAGGATGAAGATGACCTCACCGGCAGAGAGGGAGGACATAGGGGACTCATTGTTGAGGAGATCTAGCCAGTGGAAAGCCCGGGCGGAGGAGATCTCAGATGCAGAGATGCAAGTAGTGGAGGGAGGGAGAGAGATGGTCATTCAATTCACGCGTGGACACCCAAACACGAATTGGTATCGTAACTTCACTCAATTCTAGCTAACAATTATATCTATAACTAAACAATAGATTCGGTATTGAACCTATTTCCACTCTAAGGCTAAATTGGTATTGGCACTAAATTCAATTCCTCCAACCCAGTATCTACATCCAAAGAGAGCTTTACTTTATTTTTTAATTAAACACTATCATCAACGTAATTAATAGAATTTGTTAATAAATACTACTTCTATTAAGGCACAACTTGACATGACATAATCTCCCAAATTGTGTTTTGACCATTTATTTTATATTATATTAAACTACAAATCTAACCGTATCAAATTTATATAAAAATTTTTAGTCAAATTGTTGGTCAAAGATTCTAAAGTTTGAACCTTAATATGTCTGTACACTTTATGACAGATGAAAGTTTAGGCCTCCTACAACTTTGCTTCACTACCGGAGTAGGCCTTTTGTCTTCGCTCCATGAACAGCTCCACTAGTGGAAGCCAAAGGCCTAAACCTATTTTGGAAAAAAAAAGTTTGGTAAAACAGCTTCTCGTAGTATATCTTGGAGAGGGAGCCAGGAGAAACTAATATTTTCAGCTCCATCTGGGTCCACCCAGTGAGACCAGGTTTTGAGGAGCTATTCCATTTTAACCCGTTTAGCAAAAAATCAGCTCCAAACAACTTTTGAAGCTGCTGGTGAAGCTGTGTCAAACGGACGTTAGTTGTTTAAGCATTTGTTTGGTTCCATGGATAAAAAAAGGATGGGTTAGGGAGATCGTTTTTTTTGTAGTGTTTGGTTCGAAGTTATCTAGGATAGGGTCATCTCCAGGTGGCGTTCAGCTGACAGGAAACTACATGATGGAACAGCGCTCTTTTTTGTGGTGTTTGGTCTAGAGACGGGTGGGATAGAACCCTCCCTAAGAGGGAATATTCCTCTTAGTTGTCGTCTCTTCTTGTCCTAGAAAAGGGAGGTATTGCATTGTCCCTTGCTGGTGGCGTCTTCCTACACATCCAAGCTACCAGCCTTATTTTGCGCCTCCGCCTTTGCATGGTCCCAGCCATGCCGCCCTGGTGGGTTTGCTATGCACTTGGCTGCCCCACCCCGATAGGCCTCCTCAACGTCATGCCACCCTGCTCCACATCTAGCCGCGTCGCCCCAGCCGCTCCGCTTCAGTGGGACTCCTCTATGCCCAGTGTGCCTCCTGCATACCGCGCCGGTGAGCCACCTTCGTGTCGTGCCCGTGGGTATTCTCCATGCATGGCTGCTTCACAGTTGCCATACATTTTGTCCCTCGCCTTGGCTCCTATGAAACACAAAACAGGGACGCCGCCATCACCTCAACTAAACACATATATAATAATATAAGATCATTCGTCGCAATCACTACTACACAAATGATTTTGGAAGACAGTGCTCTTTTATTAACCGAGGCGATCACAAAATCCAACCACCTTAGTTAAAGCCTATGATTAACGGAGGCGGTCATTTTTGTTATTTACCGAGGCGGTCAGAAAGTGCCCGCCTCCATAAATGGATTTATGGATGCGGGCATCTTAAGACAACCGCCATTGGAGGAGGCGGTTTTCTTAAGATGCCCGCCTCCATAAATCCATTTATGGAGGCAGGCACACTATAAGGCTTGCCTCTTAAAAGGTCGAGGCCCAATAGGCCCAGCAAGGCCCGATAGCCGTCTTCAACAATAAATATAGAGACTTTAGGGTTTCTTCACTCCTCTCTCTCTCTGTCTCACCGCCTCCCTCTCCCACCGAGCGAGTGACCGAGCGCCTCCCTCTTCGATAGCCCTGCGTGACCGAGCGCCTCCCTCTTTGAGACCAAGCGGCTCCCTCTCCACTCCAACCTCCGTCCCCCTCTCCACTCTGGCCTCCCACTCCCTCTCCCTCTCCACTCCGGCCTCCCTCTGCCTCTCGCGGTGGAGCGTGGGGCAACCCCCAGCGGCGGCGGCAGTGCACGGGGCGGCCACACCTACTGCCGGTGGGGTTCCTCTCGTCTTGGTGGTGGCGCCTAGGCGGATCTGCGAGGAGGCACGGCTAGGGTGGATCTGCGAGGAGGTCCAACGGCGGCGGCGCACGTGGGTCGAGCGGGCTCCGTCAGCAAGCCCTAGAAGCGCTCGGGGGTGGGCCTCCTTCACCTCCGAAGACAGCGGGCAAGATCTGGCGTCCACGGGCGAGATCCGGCATCGGTGGGACGCTCTACGCGTCCAGGTGCAGATCTAGCGGTGGTGGGCCACTCAGCTCGTCCAGGAGGAGGTCCGGCGACGCGGATCCAGGACGGCGACGACGTGGCTGGGCTTGACGTCGGGCCCATATGGGCTGGCATTGGGCTTAGCTGTTTTTTATTATTTTAATTTGATTTACGGAGGCGGGCAAAGCAACCGCCGCCAACCGCCTCCAATCAAAGGTTACGGACCGCCACCGTAGGTCACGGATTAACCGTGACCTTTGATTGGAGGCGGTTGGATTGCTCGCCTCTATTAATCATTTTTGCCCGCCTCCAATAAAATTTCTGTAGTAGTGAATAAACTAGGATGGACCCGTCCCATCCCTACTTATCCCTAAAACAAATGCAACTTTAGAGGAATATTCCCTACTTATTTGGCTCTAACCCATCCCTATAAATCGAGAGGACAGGGGCATCCCTTGTTGGCGTAGTCATCACCGGGCGTGTCTTCTCAGCGCGGGTGTCGAGCTTGCTATCCATACAACGATTCTTAAGATGATAAAAAAGAAAAAAAATGTTAAAATAATGCCACATATGCTAAAACCCATACAACGGGACAATTGTTCATGCATATCCTGTTTTGTATGTACTAATTCGTTTGTTCTAAATTATAAGTTATTTTTGCTTTTAAAGAATACATAGTGTTTGGTTTAATCTAGACATAGTATATATCTAAATACATAGCAAAAGCTATGAATCTAGAAAATAGTTAAAACGACTTAGAACCTAGAACAATGGAAATATTTATTTGCAAAGCTTATGGCTTGCATAATTATTATTATATATACAGTGGCCTGTCGTATCCTTGAACTTTGCAAGATGGATGCTTGGTTGTTTAGAATGATTTTTTTTTCACAAACGTGACTTCACACGTTTTTCATTAAAAGGTTTAAATTGATATTTCATCCCTATCGACCCTAGCTGACTCCCTCTTGATGAATCAATGACAAAGCTCTGTCACTACTGTCAGACAGGATTTCAGAACACATTTGTAGAGCGCGTTTCATGGTTTAGACGATTCATGGGACATAAAGGAAGAAATTTGGATGGGATGCATATTTCGAACATCAAAATTTCAGAGAAGACAAACTGCGCATCTCAAAAAAAATAAACAAATAAAATGATGTTTGAGCTAGGTTATGTTTATTTTCCTAAGGAATTGGGGCGTACGAATGTGTATAATATCATCAATAGGAAATTGACTACTCCATTCCTATGTTCTACGGTAACTTTGATAGGAATAGCTCTTTTACGGTCACCTGAAAACTGGCACTAGTAAATCTATCCCCTATTATTCTTGTAGCTAGCTAGGCAGCAAAATTTGCAATTGGTATGTCACTGAAACTAACCTTATTGCGGCTGGAGCAAAACCCGGTGGGACGATGCACCCAATTAAATAAAGCCGATGCGCCGCCGACCTTTCTTTGGATGATCAGAAAACAAAATGGTTTACAAGCCGCAGCCCTCGCGTTATGCTTTTGTGGCCTTGTGGGTGGCGTGACCTCTAACCAGTAGTACAATATATATTTCACAATGCACGCATGCAATGATCTTTGTTGGGCTCTAGTATGGTTGTGGCCTCCCTCCAGAACCGGCTGCGGAAAATCTATGTATTCTTATATACAGTTTGCTTGTACAGCCGGTTTGGTATCCAGTTTTTCTGTAGGACCAGGGAACTTACCTATGTTTTGCCTACGTTGCTTCTCCGTGTGGTAACCTCTGCGTCCGGGCAGTCTGCTAAGAAACGAATCCATCCTAAACTTGGAACACTCATATTAAGCCATGACATTTTAATCCTACGCAGGGACGGATCTAGCGGTGGGGCGGGTGGAGCTCAAGCCCCTCCTACCACCTCCACGACAATGGAGCCCCTCCTAATTTTTGTACACATAAAAGATAGAAAGGAGGCCGGGGTGCTCTCTAGATGTTGAGGATGACATCAGCCCCCTCTTCCATTAAATCTGATCCTACGCAGGATAAATCATGGCATAGTAAAGTGTAAGCAATGCACAAGCACGTACGTGTAAGGTGTAACCAATGCAGCGACTTGTGTAAACAATATACATAGTGTAACCACTATTCAACAAGCTAGTGTAAACAAAACACTCTCTTCGAATCCTTCCCGGCGGAGAAAAAGAGCTTCCCTTTGTCGCTACTTGCATTGGGGCTACAACTACGTACTAGACCTCTATGTTACATCCATGTGCATACTTTTTTGACGCCTACATCCATGTGCATAGTGCAGCTTTATCAGTGAAGCTATTTTTTTTGTTTCAGCTATCTGAGCCGCTTTACTGTACTAATATAGGAATGTTTTTTCTTTTTCTTTTTTGCTAACGTTCAAAAACGGTTTTTTAGTAAATCTATCCACTATTATTTTTTTAGACCGCGTCGTTACGCGTTTTTCATTAAGTAGAAGAGTTCAAGCAAATAATACACCCGACTGAGGGCCGGTAACCAAGGTTACCAGACCCCCGCCACCCACCACCCACGGCCCCGCACAAAGACGACTACATTGGAGTGAATTTGCTACAACCGAGCGGACGGGCGAGGTTATCCGAGGACTGCCTCCAGCACGCGCAGGTGCCGATTCCCAGCCAAGCACCACTGATCGAACTCGTCGAAGATGACAGACGCCAAGTCCCAAGCACAAGTGGAGGTCGCGCAGAACGTCCTAGCGTTCCTCTCTTTCCAGATGCACCATCCGGCAAGGAAGAAGAGCGAGTCGAACCCCCGCCGCAGCTGCTTGGGCACCAACTTCCTGTTGATGGTCCACCACTCCATGACAGTGGAGCCATCATCGGGAATGATGTGGTGCAAGTGAAACCGGGCCAGGCAGAGATGCCAAACCTCCCGGCTGTACACACATCCAAGGAGAAGGTGGTCCATGGTCTCCGAAGCTTGGTCACAAAGGATGCAGACGTTGGAGTCCTGCAGCCCGTGCCGGATATCCACTATTATTCTTGTAGGCAGCAAAATTTGCAATTGGTATGTCACTGAAACTAACCTTATTGCGGCTGGAGCAAAACCCGGTGGGACGATGCACCCAATTAAATAAAGCCGATGCGCCGCCGACCTTTCTTTGGATGATGAGAAGACAAAATGCATGGTTTACAAGCCGCAGCTAGCCCTCCATATGTGGTTGTCGGTGGCGTGCTGCTCGATAACCAGTAGTTCAATATTTCACACTGCAAGGATCTTTGTTGGCCTACCCTCCCGCATGAACCGGCTGTGGAGAATCTATTCTTATATGCAGTTGCTTGTGCAGCCGGTTTGTTATCCATTTTGTTCTATACACTAATGTTTTGTCGCCACGATTTGCGTGCTGATAACAAAATACGTGCAACATTTATATCTCTAAATAAATTTATTAAAAAACTAGATTCAAATATCTATCCAATGATATTAATTATATATCATAAATATTAATATTTTTAATATATATTTAGTTAAAGTTGTTTTTCGGGAAGCGCAAACGACTGACATTTAGGGACGGAGGGAGTACCTTTGTTTTGCCTACGTTGCTTCTGGGCGCGGTAACCTTTATAGTGTCCGGATGTCTGCTAAGAAACGAATCCATCCTAAACTTGGAATGCTCATGTTAGATATTTAAGTAATTTCTGTATTTTTTTTTATAAATCAAGAACCGTACGCATGATAAATCATGGCATAGTAAAGTGTAAGCAATGCACAAGCATGTGCAACCAATGCATGCGGAAACATGTGTAAATTAATAATACTTCTTCCGCTCCAAATTATAAATCGTTAAAACTTTTCTTGATGTATATATAATTTTTGTTATGTATGTAACAAAAACTATATAAATCTAAAAGACCCCAGCGACTTGACTAATGTAGTGTGATTAATGGATGACAACTTGATTTAGTTTGGTTAATTATTAGAGGGTCCTTCCGAAAAAGGAACCGACATATTTTCCAAGGGGAAAGCATCACATCAAGGGATGGTACAACACGGACTGAAGGCTGAAGGCTGAAGGCTGAAGGGACAAGAGCAAGAGCCAGGGGCGAAGAAAAGAATAGAGCCGGGATGCCTTGCTTGTCGATATTGTGGTTCAGACTTCAGACAATCAGACTTGAGACCTCAAAAAATCCACCATGGCTGGTACGGTACTCCGTGTGCGTGCATGTAATTAAGTTTTTTTAGTTCTCCATTTATTTTAATTTCTTTTATAAGATGGTCTCTGATCGATCCCTGCCAACACAGTCGAGTTTGATCCGTGCTTATTAATTACACATTTAGGGCCTATTTGCTTGAGACCCTGGCAAAGCTGCCTGGTCAAGGCAGCAAATCCAGGCCATCGATTTCGTCTGCCTGATGAGGTCCAGATTGCTGCCTGGCTATAGTTGCCTGGTTCAAGCCACCATTTAAACACGCCCTTACACTGTCTTATATATGGTCTGCACAGGAAACAGAACACCCCGGTTTCACTGAGTGCTTGAAATCCATCAAAGAGAACGCCTTTGTTGCATCTCCCTATCCCGTGATCATAACGCTTGAAGACAACCTTCGATCGTCTGACCTCCAGAAAAAAGCTGGCAAGGTCGTACGTCCGCCGGTCCCTCGATCTCTTTTTCTTTTTCTTTTTCGTTGCATGTGATGGTGATGAAATTGTTGCCGTGCACTTTTGTTTATCAATATAATCTCCTCTTCTACCTAGTAGCTAGCTAGTTGCTGTTATTCATTCGTTCCCTAATAATTAGTGTCGTCGGTGCTTCTGGAAATTAATCTCGTTATTACCTACTAGGTTGTGCTTGATGTACTTGGCGACGTACTGTACTCGCCTCATGCCGATTACGTTGACGTACGTGGCTACGCTGTCAGTAATAATCCCCTCGAAGATTTCCCTTCGCCTGAAGAGCTCATGGGCCGTGTACTCCTCTCCACAAAGCCCCCAATAAGCCTTCTCAAAAAGAACAAAGGAAAGACCGTCGAGGTTGATTTGTCAAAGGTTCATGGCACCATTGAACAGGGCGACGACGAGCAGCTTCATGTTAGCAAAGGAGCTGACGACGATGACGATGCAGCATGGGGGCCTGAAGTACCGGTTTTTCAGAATGAAAAAAATGCAGTCTGATCAAAAGGTAAAGGGCTCGTAGTTTCTGCTCCTCTTTCCATGCATGCCACGACCTATATGTAGATGAGATGATAGAATCTATTCATCGAGATTTCACCCGCACAATATTAATTCTAATTGTGATTTACTCTAGCAGCATGATGGTGGTGTCTTATTACACCCAAGACGGAGTAACGACGACTGGTATGATGAAGATCAGAAAGAACAGAACATGCAACCACATGAATATCCACTGTATCACCACCTGTTTACAATTGGACCATATAAAATTTTGCCTAGTCGCAGAATTACGAATAAAACAATTGAGAGAGTGTCAACCTTGGAGATGGAGATGACCGTCGGTGGTGGCCGTCGACCTGCGGAAGGAGATGGTGGACTACATCACGCAGCGGAGCGACACGTTCATCGCGGACGTGCTGATCGAGTCGGAGGCGAACCAGGACGGGCCGGAAGCCAAGATGCCCGACGACCCGTTCGAGATCGCCTCCATCTTCATGGACGACTTCAGCAGCACCAAGCGCAACATCATCGGCCACGTCTCCGGGTGGCTGCTCAGCGACAGCCGCGACGACAAAATCGATGACTTCGTGCAGGAGATGGAGATGACCAAGTTCTGGCCGCTGGAGCGCCGGGAGGCCATCGCCGAGGTGCTGCTCAAGAACGTCGACCTCAAGACTAAGTTCCACTGCCCCGAGAAGTACGAGAACGAGGAGCGGTTGGCGGACCACAAGGAGCCGTGCAGCTTCAGGCCCGTGGTTTGCCCCAACGACGGCTGCCGGGCAAAGGTCTCGGTGCGGTGCATGAAGGACCATGACGCCGCGTGCTTGTACAAGGTGCTGCAGTGCGAGCAGGGATGCGAGAAGCGGCTGCTGAGGAGGGATATGGATCGCCACTGCGTCACTGTCTGCCCCATGAGGCCCATGAAGTGCCCCTTTGGCTGTGATTCCTCGTTCCCTGACCGTAATCTTGAGAAGCATTGTGTGGAGTTTCTTCAGGCGCATTTGGTTAAGGTGCTTAAGGCGATTCATAAGAAAGGGCGTTCGGAAGAAGAGCTCAAGGAGCTTGCTCAGAAGCTGGAAAAGGTTTGCCTGCCTTTTCAATGACCTCTGTGAATTACAGATATGCTTTTGAATTGACGCCATTTGCTTCTCAAATATTTGTGATGAAATTGAGTTAACAGGATGCCAATCTGATCTAATCGCTTTGCCAGTCTTTTCATGTGATTATAGAATAAACTTTAGTTTTTTTTTTGTCAAAAACAGGTGCCATTTCATTTGGTGACAATTTTTTTTTCATGAAATTAGATGCGCAGGTTGATCTGATATCCCGTCCCACATTTTTACCTTAACCTGACTGTCGATTCTACTTTCTGCAGTTTGATGCAGATGGTAAACTAGCTAAAGCTCTGGATGCAAGGCCTCTTACTAATGTTGTGAAGGACCTCGAAGCCAAGATGAAAGGTGAACACTCGAGTTAAATGGCCGGGTCTTTTATACGGACAAACTTCACAGGATGGATAATGGCATTGTTTCGTTGAAGGGATGGTCCTACGCGCAGCATATATATACAGAGAAGAACATAAGTTCTGATTTATTCTTATCTCCTTTTACGATTTTTTTGCTTCACTTTCTCCCCCTCACAATCAAATTAATTGTCAGTATTTATAGTCCCTATTGCTCTGTACCTTCAATTTTGTATGAGGATATTATTTGTTTTGGTATATAAATCAAAGATCGGGTCATGTTTCCGGCAGGCTTTTTTTGGCTTATAAATTGAGTTGCTTATCTGCCTAGGAGCATCAGAATTCAGAAGCGCGCACCTTGTGGCAAGCGCTGCTAACCCCTGTTGTAATTGAAGGAAATAAATTGCCAATTTGTTGAGAGGGAAAGGTAACATAAATTTGAAACTGACGCTATTTGTGAGCCCATTGCTGCAGTCCGTTTTTATTTACAAGGGATATTTCTTTACATTAGAAAGACTTTGATCGACACTTACTCTATTAGTATTTCATTTATGTGGTCCATAATTATAATATTGAGCAAGTATTTTTTTTTAACAGAAAACAAATGGCATCAATTTTGTGCCACAAAAATTATGTATTAGTAGAGTAACTGTTTTCCAAAGGCTTGTCCTAGGGAAACAAAATAAGCCCTGTAATCTCAAAGGGGATGTTTAGAAAAAGAACATTTTGAAGTCAAATCTGCGAGCACCACAAGTAGTTAAAATTGGTTAGCTTTATAGTGACTGCACTGCTGCTACTGACGGAAATGCAGAAGAAGAGACTTATATTTTTTTTGAACGTAAGAAGGAGGCACTTATAGAAACTCTTGTACTGCTGCATTTCTTGAATAACTTGAATGCGGGTATAGCTTGACATTTAAGTACTTCCATGTTATTGCTTATTGCAGGTCCAGTGCCCTTGGAAGTTGGAAGTCCTTGAGTAGCCTGTCAGACAAGATGAAGGATATGCATTGGTGAAAGATGTGGATGGAGATCTTGCTGCTATATGGTGTAAATAAATTCGTTTCAATCTTTCGGCTCCGCATATTGTCACACCTATTTTAAGGATAAAATGGAATGCATAATCTTATGTGTGTCCAGAGATCGATTCACACATAAGCTGACAAATTAAAAGAAAGTATCATCACAATTGCTTATTACATCACGAATATTATCATAAAGTCTTTACATAAATCCAGCAGAAAAATAAAAGATAACTCTCGTGGTAGCTCCATCATAAGAATAGTCAACTGGTTGACAACAAGTCTAGTACTCATTGTGGTAGTCCTCATCCCGATCCTGATCTTGTGCCCAACCTGGTTTGTGTTGTAGATAGCAAAAGTGAGCACATATCGTACTCAACAAATATAACATGGGGTATATGAGGCCCAACATATTAAACTAGTATACTAGTTGTGGCATATAAGTAGCATCAAGTTTGCAATAAATCCATCATAAATATATGATCAATGTAGATATGAGTAATAAATAGCAAAACACATAATACATTATTATATTCATCTATTCCATGAAGGTCCAAGTTCGCTCGTATCCATGAGCACGGCTAGTATACTAGTTTATTAAACTCTGCGCAGAGGTGTACACTTTCACTGTGAGTCATGATTTCCAAATGCATGGGTTAATTACTCCCAAAACACCGAAAATCATATAAAGCCATTTAAAAGTTCGTCTAACAAGTTAGGGCCATTAGATTCACTCGGCAAGCAGATATAGGAACCCCTTTTCACATGGCACATTCCTCCCCGGCTATACACATGGGACTAGAAGCTGTCCTATACCCGAATCGTCAAGCTATTCTTACGCCAATGAAGGTTACCACTAACAAGCTAGAAAAGGTCTTTCAAACAACTAGAGCCAGAGCCATATAGCCCCACAGCTATATTGTATGTCCCAGATGTTCGTTCATAGATAAGTCCTTATGGAGAGAAACTTAGAGCAGCAAAATATCCCCATGCTCTAGCCCTCTTAAACAATAATTGAATGAAATCATATTTTTAGTATTGTTGCATATTCTATTAATCATATTACAAGATCATAGTTTATATTAGCACTAGCAAAGCTACCGAGAAGTTTATATTAGCACTAGTCATGGCTCGGCCCAAGACGGACGCAGAGCGGGGCGGCCTGGTGCGGGAGAGGGAGGCGGGACTAGACCAGGCCGGCGCGAGCGGCTGCTGGGCCACTCGTGTAACAGAACCGACCAAATTATAAGAGCACAAGTATGAAAACAAGCACCGAAGCGCTCAAATTTTTCAAACTTGAGCCCATATAATCCCGATAGTCAATCGAAATCACGAAGGATTTTAAAACAAACTGCTTACAACCAGGATCGCATCATTCGACATACACATCGTACGTTACATTTCGCAAGTAGTTCCGAAATAAGTTTACACCACAGAGTAGCAAATATTACAAACTGAGTTTTGAAAGTAGCGGAAGCATAACACACCCATTAGTTACTTAATTACTGCCAGTCTGGATGATCGACAACCCGCAAAAGCACGAGGAAAGTACATAAAGACGATCACGCCCTCGTGATCTAGTCATCATCACCCGCGGGGTGGAGACACGTCTTGCAGAAACCCTAATAAAGCATGTCATCTGCAACAGGAGGGAATAAACCCTGAGTACTGGAATGTACTCAGCTAGACTTACCCGTCATAAACTAGAAATAATATGACACCAAGGATTATGCAAGGCTTACACAAGAGGCTAGCTGACACCATATTTTGCATAAAGGCATAAGTAGTTGAAACTCTTATAACATATACTGGCAGTTATTTTTAGCATTTACCTGTCATCTATCTTAGCACCTGTACTAAACATG
The DNA here is from genome assembly GCA_022457205.1 of Saccharum spontaneum. Lineage (NCBI taxonomy): Eukaryota > Viridiplantae > Streptophyta > Magnoliopsida > Poales > Poaceae > Saccharum > Saccharum spontaneum. Next base: position 4,557,161 of record CM039597.1, on the reverse strand, counting down.
CACTTGATTATCATCAAATAATTATTCATATTATTTCCATAGCAGGTATAAATTGTGGCAACATTGTATCATTCACTTAACCATTTGTTCAATTAATGAGATCTACGTTGCCGCTGCTCAAGTCAAGTGCTCACTAACCGGGAGCGACGGCGATTCGAATCGAATTCCTATCCAGCTGGAGGGGTATTTCTAACACTCATCGCGCAGACCCCTGCCAGAGTCGCACAAGCCACCTTTCGTATGATTCAGGAATCGCGGGTCCGAATGATGTCGCGACCCTAATGGCGACACTCTGCCAGGTGATAGGGACTCTAACCCCCCCTTGGTCTCACGCCAATGTCCCCAAGCACATCCTTTCTCTCCTCCAAGAAGCAACCTACTATTCGATTCCCGGCCTGAATCACATTACTCGGCTTCGTGGTCGGAACGACTTATCCGGCCATCTAAGTGTTAGACTGCGTTCAACATGACTCAAGGACGTACAGCGAATCGGTCCTTAAACGACTCAGACGGGCATGGCACCACACTCAAGACGTGAAGTGTCTTGCAGCTGTACCATCGAACTCCCGCTCGGTCTCAATTTCATTTTAAAGCATGGTTCCATCACGATAGCCATAAGCCACTCGCGACCCAAACCTATCTCTCGTGGATGACCGGAAATCACCCGACTTCTACCGTACTAAGCAGGGCTAAGCATTGACACGTGCCTAAACCTAATATAGGATTTAAGTACAATATCTGGACAAGGACAGGTATCATGCAACAATTGTTTTCATACAACTCCTACTACTTAATGCAATAAACAATTAAAAGTACTCAAGATATATTTATAAAACGATGGGTTCAGCATGCACCGGGGCTTGCCTTTGAGAAAGGTTGAAGGTCTGTGGTCCGGACACTCGGGTAGATCTTCTTCGGAAGCTTCTCCGACGGTGGGTTCCTCTGTTGGTTCCGGCGGATTCTGGATCTCCTCCGGTGTCGCTTGTTCGAATTCGAGGAGTGTCACCCCCTCCGAAACACCTATTGCATGAGTGCATAATAAATCTTATGAATGCATAGTGAAAGATGCAGTATGCTCGGAATGAAATGCCTTACAACAAATTCAAAGCTCTATTCAAATTACTTCAAAAGAGTAGGTGCAAATTTCCTCTCCGGTAGAGAAGTACTCACCTAATCTACTTAACCTAAGATAAAGCTACTCTTCCTCAGTTAAGGCCCTAACACCTAACAATTACAAGAGTAGCATTTCTTAGGATACCACACCACAACAATCAGCAAAATACCACAGTAAACCATTCTGGACAGCAGCTACTTGTTTTTATCATAACTAGATATTTCCAATTCCAAAAGATATGATCTAAGACAATCTGGAAAGCCTAAGAAATGCACTACAATTCCTTTTCAGACCTCAACCCCAAATTCCTAAGTTTTCCATGTCAAATTTCACAAGTTCCAGAATCTGTCCTCTAACAGAGAGTAGCAGATTCTGAACTGCCACTTTAAACAACAATAATTCTCAAAGTACTAAGCCAAATGCTCCTAAATTTTGACACAAGCTAGTTTATTAAGTTTACTACAACTTTGGTATTTACAAGTTTTCCAGCAACCATTTTTATCACAGGTCAAACTTAGAAATACTACCAGCTGTCCAGAAAACCTAAAATTGTAAGGGTTAAATATTTATTGATGTGGCCAAAGTCCCCTAAAACCAAACTAATGTTACCAAAAGTTTACATGGGTTACAAAAACACCAGAAAGTAAGGTGTGACCACCTAGAACATTTATTTATGCTCATTTCTTAATTTACTTAATTAATTAGATGGAATTTTAAACCTATATGTAAACTGCTCCTAAAATTCTACAAAAATTACAGGGGCCTCTCTGACCCAAAAAGAGACCACTGTAAAAATTTGAACAAATTTATTCACAGAAACTCTCTATACAAAATTCACAAGTCCAACAGGCTGATTTTTGTATAATTAATACATCATATTGAAAAGTATCAAACAACAGATTTCATATTTTTCTTAGATACTTTAGGGTACCAAGACATTCTCCAAAAAGTTTCAAGAATATTGCACATGCAGAAAAATTACTAAAATTCATTCAATTATTTCCTAGAATAACATGATAGCCTTATAACTTGAAAATTACTTAAGCACTGATGCCCAAATTTTTACCAGAGCAAGGGCAAGTATAAAGTAACCTACCCACCAAATTTCATGATTTATGGGACACTACAGCTGAAGTTATAAATTTAACAAATTTGCATGCATTTCAAAACTCATTTAAAGGATCTATTAAATTCTTACAGAATTTAAACAGCACATACCAGATTTATATTTTTCTAAAATACTATACATCATGTAGATCCTAACAAAATTTATCTCATGATTTTTGGGTCAGTAAAACCCTAGATCTACATTTTTCAAACTTCTACAAAAAAATTTGTGACAAAAATGATTAAATGAAATATATTTCAAACGAACTGGGCCGGCCCGGGAAAGCGCGGCCCACTACGCGCATGCGCGCGGCCCGCTCGGCATCCCGCCCGCGCGCGGCACTGACGGCGAGGGCCCGCAGGCCAGAGAGAGAGCGAGGGGGGGAAGACAGCCGTGACTCCGGCGAGCTCCTGCTCGCCGACGGCGGCGCCTCCGGTTGCGGGAAGAACACCAACGGCTTCCCCGCGACCCCCCGCATCGAACAAGCCTAGATTTGCTGACCCTAACCTAACCTAGCTACATCGGCCATGGAGACCGCGGCTATGCGGCGGCACCCGGTGGCGGTCCGGCGAGCTCCGGGGACCAGAGACCCAAGTGAGGTGCGCTCCGGCTCCCTGAGGACATGGCGGACCTCTCAATGCCAAGGAATAAGACTGTGGTGGAGCGAGTGTCGCTGACCGCGTGAGCACCGCACCGGTGGCCATGGCGCGGCAGCGCACGACGGTGTTCCGACGTGTTCCGGCCATCCCATCCGGTAGCGTCATGACCTAAGCTGCTCTACCAACCCCGGAACCCAGAACACGTGGTGGGACGACTAGAGGATGACTGTGCAGAGCCGACCACGGTGAGCCGCCGCGCGGACAGTACGCTGGTGAGGACTCGCGGTGGCGGAAACCTAAAATTCGCCCTCACCTCTGCACAATCCGGTCAAGCAACGGGTGACGGAGGTGAAGGGGATGCTGGCGGAGCAGTGGACGGGATTTGGAGGGTGGTGGTGAGACGGTGAGCTCGCGCTAGCCGGAGAAAGCCGCGGCGGCAATGGCGTCTCCGATCTCCGCCTCGGTGACCCCGGCCAGAGCGAGAGGGAGGAAGAAGAGAATGGCGCGTGTGAGGGAGGTGGAGATGGCCGCTCGGGTTTCAATTCGCGCCTGGACTCGCGACGTGGAGGGAGCTGCAGCGCCCGGTCGACACGCGGCGACACTGTTCTGCCCGAGCGCCACGACGCGCGGTGGTCAAGCTCGTGACTGAAACCGACTGCAAGTGTCATCGGTGGTCGACTGACAGAGGGATTTCATCGCCTCATAGCTCGTGATCGAGGCTGATTCGGTGAGAGCCGTAGTTAACAAAAGTGTAGAGCTACATGAGGGCTTCAACATTGCCAATAGGGTCGTGAGCCAATTCGGCTTGGTTAGTGAGATACAACACCCCAAAGTGAGGCACACGAAATCTGAACTGAGTTTCAGTTACTTTCCCCGACTGAAACTCGATTTTTGAAACACTCTAACTCATAAACCGTTGGGAACCAGGCTTGGGTGATGTTGGCAATGTTGTAGAGCTACATGAGGACTACAAGTTTGTCAATATGGGCGAAGGCTGGTTTGGCCTGGTTTGCAAACTACAAGCTCCTAAAGTAGGCCTCAGTAAAACTAGAGGGTCAAATTTCAGACTTAGAAAAATTCTAAGTATTGAAGCCACTCCTCTAGCTGACTTGTGGGCCAATTTTGAGCATGTTCTGGTCAATTTTATGAGATGGTAATATTGAGACTTTTGTTCCCCATAAAATTCTTTACAACTTTTCTTAAGGGTGCTCTTCCATGCAAGGTCTCTAAGTTAGACTTTTTAATTGGTCAAACTAGAACATCCTAGGGTCAAATGGTGGTCAACCATCTCTTGGAGGGCATTTTTGAAATTTTGATCAACATGAACCTTGCTCCAAAAGTTACCCTAAGTATAATTAGGGTGTTGTAGGACATGATTGGCTACTTTACCTTTTTGTCACACCAACTATCAAATACCCCATGATATAAGCCAACAAAAACCCTAGAACAATCACATGTGTTGCATTACATAAAATAGTAAACATGAATGATGCATGCTTATGCTTATGCAAATGCAATGCAATTATGGACTAAACACTTGAGGTGTTACAGCCCTCCCCCCATATAAAAATCTCGTCCCGAGATTTGGAAAGCGTACCATTTTTCATAGAATTCCTTATAACCATCCCGTAAATAATCTTCCCGTTCCCACGTAGCATCACTTTCACTACCCTGATTACTCCATATCACTTTGTACCACTTAACCACTTTGCTTCTAGTCACTCGTTCCTGAGTATCGATCACTCGGACTGGCTTTTCTTCATAGGTTAGGTCGGATTCAAGCCTGATATCTCCTAAAGGAACTTGTTCCTCGGGAACTCGAAGACACTTTTTAAGCTGAGATACATGGAAAACGTTGAATATGGCTCTCATTTCAGGAGGTAACTGGATTTTGTACGCAACAGCTCCACTCTTACCTATGATCTGGAAAGGACCCACGTATCTTGGTGCAAGTTTCCGCTTAACACCAAAACATTGGACACTCTTCATTGGAGAAACTTTCAAATAAACGAAGTCTCCAACTTCAAACTCGAGTGGTTTTCTACGACGATCAGCATAGCTTTTCTGTCTAGCTTGGGCTGCAGCCATGTGTTTCTGGATAGTACGGACTTGTTCCTCAGCTTCCTGGACAAAATCAATGCCATAATACCTTCTTTCCCCAGCTTCTACCCAGTTTAGTGGAGTTCGACACTTATGACCGTACAAAGCTTCGAACGGGGCCATCTTAATACTCTCTTGGTAACTGTTATTGTACGAGAATTCGGCTAAAGGTAACCATTTTTCCCAAGAACCCTTGGATGAAATGACGCATGCTCGCAACAGATCTTCCAAGATTTGGTTAACTCGTTCCGTCTGACCAGACGTTTGGGGGTGATAAGCAGAGCTTCTCACTAACTTGGTTCCCAGAAGGTGATGCAAATGCTCCCAAAAGCGAGCAGTGAATTGGGGACCACGGTCAGAAACGATAGTACGAGGTACTCCATGAAGCCGAACTATCTGATTGAAGTACAACTCAGCATAGTCAGTGGGACGATAGTCCACTCTCACTGGGATGAAGTGAGCTGATTTGGTCAATCGGTCCACAATTACCCAGATGGAGTTATGATTTTTGACAGTAGGAGGAAGTCCGACAATGAAATCCATGCTTATCTCTTCCCATTTCCAGCCTGGGATAGAAAGTGGCTGGAGTAACCCAGCTTTCATGTGCACAGCTTTAACTCTACAACAGGTGTCACACCTAGCAACATATGCAGCTATCTCTTTCCGCATCTTGGTCCACCAATAAAGTGGCTTCAAATCATAATACATCTTATTACTGCCAGGATGGATGGACAACTTGGACGAATGTGCTTCGGACAGGATCTGATCTCTAAGCTCTCGGTCCTTAGGTACCACTAATCTATCCTTAAACCACAGCACACCTTCGTCATCTAACCTGAAATGCTTAGTCTCTCCCTCTTTCATCTTCCGTTTTATGTGAAAGATACCCGGATCAGTCTTTTGGAGCTCAATGATTCTATTTCTGAGAGTACCACTGACAGTGATGTTGTACAAGACTGCCGGATGTAACAGGCGGGATCGGTGAAAATCAGTTTCAACTAAGGAATGGTAGTGAGACTTACGGCTCAAGGCGTCCGCAACCACATTTGCCTTTCCTGGATGATAGTGCACTTGAAGGTTATAATCCTTAATCAACTCGAGCCATCTTCTCTGACGCATATTTAGCTCGGGTTGGGTGAAGATGTATTTGAGGCTTTTGTGATCTGTATAGATATTGCAGACATTGCCCAGCAGATAATGCCGCCATACCTTCAAAGCATGAACAACTGCAGCCAGTTCTAAGTCATGCGTCGGATAATCCACCTCATGCTTCCGTAGTTGCCGCGAGGTATATGCAATTACTCGGCCTTCCTGCATCAAAACACCTCCCAAACCTATGCCTGAGGCATCACAGTAAACATCAAATGGTTTCTCGATGTCCGGTTGTGCCAAAACCGGAGCTGAGGTTAGGAGGGTTCGCAGTTGGTGAAAAGCCGTATCACACTCAGGAGTCCAGACAAACCTGGTGTCTTTTTGCAGCAACCGAGTCATGGGTTTGGCTATTTTGGAGAAATCCGGGATGAAGCGACGATAATAGCCAACCAACCCAAGAAAACTCCGGACCTCATGAACCGAAGTAGGAGCCTTCCAATTCAATACTTCTTGTACCTTTGTGGGATCCACCATAATTCCTCCATCGGACAACACATGCCCAAGGAAAGGTACTTCACGAAGCCAAAATTCACACTTACTGAACTTCGCATACAGTTGATGTTCACGCAGTCTGCTGAGGACAATATGCAAGTGTTCAGCGTGTTCTTCCTCATTTTCCGAATATACCAAGATGTCATCAATAAACACCACCACAAACTTGTCCAATTCGGGCATGAACACCGAATTCATCAAGCACATGAAGTGTGCTGGGGCATTGGTCAGGCCGAAGAACATAACAAGATACTCATAAAGGCCGTATCTTGTCGAGAAGGCTGTTTTTGGAACATCTTCAGGACGGATTTTAATCTGATGGTACCCCGACCTTAGATCAATCTTGGAAAAGACTTTAGCTTTGGACAATTGATCGAACAAGATGTCGATACGCGGTAGAGGATACTTATTCTTAACAGTGACTGCATTCAGAGGTCTATAGTCCACGCACATCCGCAAGGTCTGATCCTTCTTTTTTACAAAGATAGCAGGGCATCCCCACGGAGACGAGCTAGGACGAATCAACCCCTTCTTTAACAGTTTATTCAACTGCACCTTAAGTTCAGCTAACTCATTCGGAGGCATCCTATAAGGTCTCCTAGAGATGGGTGCGGTGCCAGGCAACAACTCGATTTTAAATTCCACATCTCGATCCGGAGGGAGTCCCGGCAAGTCATCGGGAAAAACGTCCGGAAATTCATTTACTATGGGAATTTCAGCCAACACCTTTGCTTGCACAGCATGAATTTCCTCCGACAATTCAACTTTTCTGGAAAGTTGTACTAGAAAACCCTTTTGATCTGTAGGATCTCTGAGCATAACTACCCGAGCGGATGTGTCGATGAGTACCCCATTCTAACTCATCCAATTCATGCCCAAGATAACATCTATGTCTAAACCTGGTAAAACCAATAAAGCAAGCGAATAATTTCGCCCTTCTATCTCAAACTTAAGGTTCCCCACTACTTTGTTTGTGGAAATATTCCCACTTGCAGCACTAATGCAATAACCCACACCTTCAACAGTATGCAACTTGTGTGCAAATTTGGATGCAAACTTAGGACTGATAAAGGAATGCGAAGCACCTGAATCAAAAAGTACCACTGCAGGGTGTTGGTCAACTAGGAACTTACCAGCAGTGACCACCTCACCAGATGGAATTTCCTCAATGCTGTTATAATGGGCGTGTCCCTGACGGCCACCTTGGTTGACATTTTTCTTAGGGTAAGGACAGTTCCGGGCCCAATGGCCTGGCTTGTTGCAGTTCTAGCAAGGCATGTTGCTGGGAGGAACACTAGAGTTGCTCTGTCCAGAAGTCCCCTTTGGCAGAGCGACGGTATAAGCCTTATGGAATCCAGTTTTTGTAGCAGGCTTTTTCTGTGGCGGACGGAACTTTGTATTCCGAGCAGGTGGGCGTGGGGAAGACTTTGGTGCAGCTGAGGCCCGTGACTGAGAAGCACTTGCCTCAAGGGCCCTTTTACGGCTCTTAGAGGCAGAATAAATAGCATTGTTGTTCTCCTGGGTCAAGGCATCACTGATAAAATCATTGAAAGTGGTACACTTGCTAGTGCCCATAGTCTTCATCAGCTTTGGGCCGAGGCCCCTTTTGAAGCTAGCAATCTTCTTGGCATCGGTATCCACAAACTCTGTGGCATACCTTGCCAGGTTGTTGAAAGACTGCAAGTATTCAGTCAAGCTTTTGTTTCCCTGCGACAGCCTCATGAACTCCGTGTGCTTGATTGCCATAAGACCTGAAGGAATATAGTTCCCCCGGAATGCTGCCTTGAACTGGTCCCAAGCAATCGGGACATTGGCAGGCAGTGTGGAACGATAGTGGCTCCACCAAAGGCCCACTGGACCATGCAACTGGTGAGAAGCATACTCAGTTTTTAGCTCATCTGTCAGGCGTAGTAGACGAAACTTTTGTTCAATAGTATTCAACCACTCGTCAGCTTGCAGTGGCTCTTCCGCTTCCTTAAAGAGCGGGGGCTTTGTATCAAGAAAGTCCTTAAAATCGCTGTACTGATTTGGTTCTGGGCCCTGGCGGCCATGATGAGCCTCTCGATTAGCCAGTTGGCGCATGGCGTCAGCCAACATGCGCTGCCCTTCAACCACTGATTGCATCAACTCAGCCGGAGTAGGTGGTGGCGGAGGGGGTGGCTGTTCCTCCTCCTCATTGCCACGACCCCGACGTAGATTGTACGACATTTACAAAATGCATAGCCAATGAGCACTGGCGATGTGGGAAATTTGTAGATGAATTATTGCGAAATGTCAAACTAACTTCATGAAATAGACTTCTCATAATAATTAAGGCACAATAATTCATCACAACCGCACAATCCATTCAAGCGCATCAATTGGCGCAATCATACGAGGGAATCCAACAAGATGTTCTTTGATAAAGGCTCACTCACAGGGAGCACAACAGTTACCGGACCGTTTACGTCACTATCTACGTGGTTTTTGACCCTTCGCACGGTACTTGGATTCGATCTCCAGATTTTTAGTTGACTGTGAAAGACTACTTCAAACTGACCACAAGGAGACTTCTCAATGGAGAGTTCCATGGTGGATCATGACTGGCCAGCTCGATACCTGCGCGTGCCAAGCGGCACAACCTTATGTCGCGCGCCATAGGAGGCCCTCGGTTTCGTCGCGGCACCGAAGGGTGCTAATCGTGACACCATCATTGAACACAGCACAATAAGACATCCCATTGCGATCGAAATTAACAGGTTCAAACTACATTCAGGAAACATACGGTTCAAGCTTACATCCCAAAGTCAAGTTATTACAAGGACTCACTCTTACACAGGGAGATGCAAAAGACGATCCTAACATCATAGGTACGTGATGACTACTCTAAGCATCATCCTCCAAGTCAGTGTCAAGGATCTCCCCACCGTCCTCATCACTGACAGGCTCTAACTCCTCGTCTTCTTCTTCTTCTGGCTCTTCCTCTGGTGCTTCTGCAGGTGGGGCATCCTGTGGTCCATCGACCTCCACTTCATCATCATCCTCAGCCATGAAGATTCCCGAACCCATGTCCTCATCTACGTTGTTGTTTCTAGGTAGCTGTTGACACCGTTTTTAGCACGTGTCAAGATGATCAGGAAAGGCTAACCAGCAAGGGAAAGATTGCCGTGTAAATTGATGGCCAAGGAGAATAACTTTGTTTTTTTTAAGCGGTGACAGTGTATGAATTTAATTTGGAATGCTGCCGATGAGGTCAAGGGTGTTATTGCCGATGCCGATGGAAGAGGGTTTGGAGACTGTTGCCGATAAGATAAGGAAATGTACCGATGAAGGAAGGTATGAGGACTGCAGCCGATGAAACAGGGAATGTACCGATGGAAAGGAGATCGAAGGTTGCTGCCGATGGAACAGGGGCTGTGCTGGTGAAAAGGGGGTCGATAAGAATACCATCGTGATTAAGGCGGACTATGGAATAAAATAGGAGTTGATTTCCTTGTTTACGATTAGTAGAGTCTGAGTTGTGTCAAAGTCATGTATTTTTCCTTAGACTTGGATTTAGTGTCCTAGTCGTATTTGGTTATGTTTCTATAGATCAGGGTATAAATATAGAGTGAAGGGTAATGTAATAGGGAATCAATCAATACATCAAAAACAGCTTTTACTCTTATTTACATCTACTTTTCGGCGACTTCGTCAATTTGCATATTTTCCTTTTCACGAGTTCTCATCGATTCGGCGAGTTGCATTGCTCTAAGTGCAATCTTTGTCGATCCTCGAGTTCCGCGTGAGTACCTCTTGGCCGTAACTTCCGGGCGTATCGCTGTTGTCAGGACCAAAGTGCTCGTATCTTCATCCTTGTCGATTAATAGGTCAAATCGACTGGCACGCTTTGGATATCGATTTCGGGTATTAGCCCTTTGTGTTTGCAGATTCACTTTTGCATCAACAGTAGCAGAGGATTAAGTTGGTTGTTCAGGCGGTGCACTTCTTCATGAAGGTTGTCATTGTATTCTTCAGCATTTTCTAACTGTTGCTCGAGCTCAAACTGACGAGCCCTCAGAACATTCTCCTCGTGCCAAGCTTTATCCCTCTGTTCCATGACACAGACCAGCATGCGTTGACAGTTGCGATTCGCCACTGTCAACCTCTGGACTGCAAGCGTTTCTTGATCACGGTCATGAATCACTTGCTCCAGTTGTTGCCGCGCTGCTTCCCTAGCAGCAGTCACCTCTGCCAACTCAGCCCGTAACCTTTCCACCTCAGTGGGCTCAGGACGGGGCTCGCGTGGAGCTAGCTGGTGGCGAGGGACCCTTCCACCAGTTGACTTACGAGCTGTCATCCTGGTACGTGCCATCTGTATCAACAAGATATGACTTAAAGTGAAAATCATTTAGGGGATACAAAATTTAATTTAGTCGGGACTATTGAAATTTTTAAGGAGGGAGTGAATGACATGTATGATATAATTAAACATGATGCATGCACGTTCCGTACGTCCTCTCACCTTAGTAGAAAACTAAAGTGCTAACGCTAAGCGGTGGCATACATACGTTCTCTCATATAAGCGAAACTATCGGTCTACTCGTTACGCTGTTAGTGTGCCTGCAGAAAATCTCATTGCAGCCCAACAATTTCCAAAATAACATACAAGAAAGCAGTAAACTAAATACTTTCCATATACACATCCCCGGATGTATATATTTCAGTATCAAAGCTACCCGATTGATAGATGCCCACAATTAAGTGCTTTTACATAGTTACATGGTTTGAACATGTAAGTATGCAAGTCACCAAAACTATTCTCCCCTAGACCGCCGGTTGGACGATCATGCTCTCACAACTCACACTTACCAGAGCGTCGAGGTAATTGATCCATACATTACCACCAAAGTGGATGGCATCCATACAATATCACGCCGTATGGACGACGAAACAAAAACAAACAAGGCCCCCAAGTTAGTCTTTATAATAAGCCACCTAAGAGTCCTTATTTGGGCTAAGGGATGTGATCACTGGCATACCTATAAAAATAATTTTTTAGAGTTTAACCCTTTTCACAAACAAATACTTTTGTTTTTAATTACTCGTAAGATGTGTTTAATGTTGAATTATGCTTCGGTACCAGCTGTAACAGAACCGACCAAATTATAAGAGCACAAGTACGAAAACAAGCACCGAAGCGCTCAAATTTTTCAAACTTGAGCCCATATAATCTCGGTAGTCAATCGAAATCATGAAGGATTTCAAAACAAACTGCTTACAACCAGGATCGCATCATTCAACATACACATCGTACATTACATTTCGCAAGTAGTTCCGAAATAAGTTTACACCACGAAGTAGCAAATATTACAAACCGAGTTTTGAAAGTAGCGGAAGCATAACACACCCATTAGTTACTTAATTACTGCCAGTCTGGATGATCGACAACCCGCAAAAGCACGAGGAAAGTACATAAAGACGATCACGCCCTTGTGATCTAGTCATCATCACCCGCGGGGTGGAGACACGTCTTGCAGAAACCCTGATAAAGCATGTCATCTGCAACAGGAGGGAATAAACCCTAAGTACTGGAATGTACTCAGCTAGACTTACCTGTCATAAACCAGAAATAATATGACACCAAGGATTATGCAAGGCTTACACAAGAGGCTAGCTGACACCATATTTTGCATAAAGGCATAAGTAGTTGAAACTCTTATAACCTATACTGGCAGTTATTTTTAGCATTTACCTGATCTTAGCACCTGTACTAAACATGCACTTGATTATCATCAAATAATTATTCATATTATTTCCATAGCAGGTATAAATTGTGGCAACATTGTATTATTCACTTAATCATCTGTTCAATTAATGAGATCTACGTTGCCGCTGCTCAAGTCAAGTGCTCACTAACCGGGAGCGACGACGATTCGAATCGAATTCCTATCCAGCTGGAGGGGTATTTCTAACACTCACCGCGCAGACCCCTGCCAGGGTCGCACAAGCCACCTTTCGTATGATTCAGGAATCGCGGGTCCGAATGATGTCGCGACCCCAAGGGCGACACTCTGCCAGGTGATAGGGACTCTAACCCCCCTTGGTCTCACGCCAATGTCCCCAAGCACATCCTTTCTCTCCTTCAAGAAGCAACCTACCATTCGATTCCCGGCCTGAATCACATTACTCGGCTTCGCGGTCGGAACGACTTATCCGGCCAACTAAGTGTTAGACTGCGTTCAACATGACTCAAGGACGTACAGCGAATCGGTCCTTAAACGACTCAGACGGGCATGGCACCACACTCAAGACGTGAAGTGTCTTGCAGCTGTACCATCGAACTCCCGCCCGGTCTCAATTTCATTTTAAAGCATGGTTCCATCACGATAGCCATAAGTCACTCGCGACCCAAACCTATCTCTCGCGGATGACCGGAAATCACCCGACTTCTACCGTACTAAGCAGGGCTAAGCATTGACACGTGCCTAAACCTAATATAGGATTTAAGTACAATATCTGGACAAGGACAGGTATCATGCAACAATTGTTTTCATACAACTCCTACTACTTAATGCAATAAACAATTAAAAGTACTCAAGATATATTTATAAAACGATGGGTTCAGCATGCACCGGGGCTTGCCTTTGAGAAAGGTTGAAGGTCTGTGGTCCGGACACTCGGGTAGATCTTCTTCGGAAGCTTCTCCGACGGTGGGTTCCTCTGTTGGTTCCGGCGGATTCTGGATCTCCTCTGGTGTCACTTGTTCGAATTCGAGGAGTGTCACCCCCTCCGGAACACCTATTGCATGAGTGCATAATAAATCTCATGAATGCATAGTGAAAGATGCAGTATGCTCAGAATGAAATGCCTTACAACAAATTCAAAGCTCTATTCAAATCACTTCAAAAGAGTAGGTGCAAATTTCCTCTCCGGTAGAGAAGTACTCACCTAATCTACTTAACCTAAGATAAAGCTGCTCTTCCTCAGTTAAGGCCCTAACACCTAACAATTACAAGAGTAGCATTTCTTAGGATACCACACCACAACAATCAGCAAAATACCACAGTAAAGCATTCTGGACAGCAGCTACTTATTTTTATCATAACTGGAGATTTTCAATTCCAAAAGATATGATCTAAGACAATCTGGAAAGCCTAAGAAATGCACTACAATTCCTTTTCAGACCTCAACCCCAAATTCCTAAGTTTTCCATGTCAAATTTCACAAGTTCCAGAATCTGTCCTCTCAAAACAGAGAGTAGCAGATTCTGAACTGCCACTTTAAACAACAATAATTCTTAAACTACTAAGCCAAATGCTCCTAAATTTTGACACAAGCTAGTTTATTAAGTTTACTACAACTTTGGTATTTACAAGTTTTCCAGCAACCATTTTTATCACAGGTCAAACTTAGAAATACTACCAGCTGTCCAGAAAACCTAAAATTGCAAGGGTTAAATATTTATTGATGTAGCCAAAGTCCCCTAAAACCAAACTAATGTTACCAAAAGTTTACATGGGTTACAAAAACACCAGAAAGTAAGGTGTGACCACCTAGAACATTTATTTATGCTCATTTCTTAATTTACTTAATTAATTAGATGGAATTTTAAACCTATATGTAAACTGCTCCTAAAATTCTACAAAAATTACAGAGGGCTCTCTGACCCAAAAAGAGACCACTGTAAAAATTTGAACAAATTTTATTCACAGAAACTCTCTATACAAAATTCACAAGTCCAACAGGCTGATTTTTGTATAATTAATACATCATATTGAAAAGTATCAAACAACAGATTTCATATTTTTCTTAGATACTCTAGGGTACCAAGACATTCTCCAAAAAGTTTCAAGAACATTGCACATGTAGAAAAATTACTAAAATTCATTCAATTATTTCTTAGAATAAAATGATTGCCTTATAACTTGAAAATTACTCAAGCACTGATGCCCAAATGTTTACCAGAGCAAGGGCAAGTATAAAGTAACCTACCCACCAAATTTCATGATTTATGGGACACTACAGCTCAAGTTATAAATTTAACAAATTTGCATGCATTTCAAAACTCATTTAAAGGATCTATTAAATTCTTACAGAATTTAAACAGCACATACCAGATTTATATTTTTCTAAAATACTACACATCATGTAGATCCTAACAAAATTTATCTCATGATTTTTGGGTCAGTAAAACCCTAGATCTACATTTTTCAAACTTCTACAAAAAATCTGTGACAAAAATGATTAAATGAAATATATTTCAAACGAACTGGGCCGGCCCGGGAAAGCGCGGCCCACTACGCGCGTGCGCGCGGCCCGCTCGGCATCCCGCCCGCGCGCGGCACTGACGGCGAGGGCCCGCAGGCCAGAGAGAGAGCGAGGGGGGAAGACAGCCGCGACTCCGGCGAGCTCCTGCTCGCCGACGGCGGCGCCTCCGGCTGCGGGAAGAACACCAACGGCTTCCCCGCGACCCCCCGCATCGAACAAGCCTAGATTTGCTGACCCTAACCTAACCTAGCTACATCGGCCATGGAGACC
This sequence comes from Saccharum spontaneum, assembly GCA_022457205.1. Taxonomy (NCBI): domain Eukaryota; kingdom Viridiplantae; phylum Streptophyta; class Magnoliopsida; order Poales; family Poaceae; genus Saccharum; species Saccharum spontaneum. The sequence goes on along the minus strand of CM039597.1, from coordinate 4,542,097 downwards.
GCGGCTATGCGGCGGCACCCGGTGGCGGTCCGGCGAGCTCCGGGGACCAGAGACCCAAGTGAGGTGCGCTCCGGCTCCCTGAGGACATGGCGGACCTCTCCATGCCAAGGAATAAGACTGTGGTGGAGCGAGTGTCGCTGACCGCGTGAGCACCGCACCGGCGGCCATGGCGCGGCAGCGCACGACGGTGTTCCGACGTGTTCCGGCCATCCCATCCGGTAGCGTCATGACCTAAGCTGCTCTACCAACCCCGGAACCCAGAACACGCGGTGGGACGACTGGAGGATGACTGTGCAGAGCCGACCACGGTGAGCCGCCGCGCGGACAGTACGCCGGCGAGGACTCGCGGTGGCGGAAACCCAAAATTCGCCCTCACCTCTGCACAATCCGGTCAAGCAACGGGTGACGGAGGTGAAGGGGATGCTGGCAGAGCAGTGGACGGGATTTGGAGGGTGGTGGTGAGACGGTGAGCTCGCGCTAGCCGGAGAAAGCCGCGGCGGCAATGGCGTCTCCGATCTCCGCCTCGGTGACCCCGGCCAGAGCGAGAGGGAGGAAGAAGAGAATGGCGCGTGTGAGGGAGGTGGAGATGGCCGCTCGGGTTTTAATTCGCGCCTGGACTCGTGACGTGGAGGGAGCTGCAGCGCCCGGTCGACACGCGGCGACGCTGTTCTGCCCGAGCGCCACGACGCGCGGTGGTCGAGCTCGTGACTGAAACCGACTGCAAGTGTCATCGGTGGTCGACTGACAGAGGGATTTCATCGCCTCATAGCTCGTGATTGAGGCTGATTCGGTGAGAGCCGTAGTTAACAAAAGTGTAGAGCTACGTGAGGGCTTCAACATTGCCAATAGGGTCGTGAGCCAATTCGGCTTGGTTAGTGAGATACAACGCCCCAAAGTGAGGCACACGAAATCTGAACTGAGTTTCAGTTACTTTCCCCGACTAAAACTCGATTTTTGAAGCACTCTAACTCATAAACCGTTGGGAACCAGGCTTGGGTGATGTTGGCAATGTTGTAGAGCTACATGAGGACTACAAGTTTTTCAATATGGGCGAAGGCTGGTTTGGCTTGGTTTGCAAACTACAAGCTCCTAAAGTAGGCCTCAGTAAAACTGGAGGGTCAAATTTCAGACTTAGAAAAATTCTAAGTATTGAAGCCACTCCTCTAGCTGACTTGTGGGCCAATTTTGAGCATGTTCTGGTCAATTTTATGAGATGGTCATATTGAGACTTTTGTTCCCCATAAAATTCTTTACAACTTTGCTTAAGGGTGCTCTTCCATGCAAGGTCTCTAAGTTAGACTTTTTAATTGGTCAAACTAGAACATCCTAGGGTCAAACGGTGGTCAACCATCTCTTGGAGGGCATTTTTGAAATTTTGATCAACATGAACCTTGCTCCAAAAGTTACCCTAAGTATAATTAGGGTGTTGTAGGACATGATTGGCTACTTTACCTTTTTGTCACACCAACTATCAAATACCCCATGATATAAGCCAACAAAAACCCTAGAACAATCACATGTGTTGCATTACATAAAATAGTAAACATGAATGATGCATGCTTATGCTTATGCAAATGCAATGCAATTATGGACTAAACACTTGAGGTGTTACAACTCGGGCCGGAAGCAGAGAAGTAGGGAGGAGCTTTGCCTTTTTTTTCTCTTTTTCAAAGCATATTTTTCAAATGGATTTTTTGAATTCTCTTTTGAAATTGAATCAATCAATCACTCAGTATAAAAAAATCCAATGCAACAGCATGAATGCACATTCATGTAACTATACCTTATAGTTGCTTTTAATTTAGCAAAAAATATTACTTCTATGATTCAAATGCTCACAAAAATACATAATTAAATCAAAATTTTTCTATTTTGAAAAGAAGCAAATTTTAGGATGTTACAATTTGCATATCCAACCTCTGACAAATTCAGAAGTTGATTTATCAAGGGAGCAACCCAGAAAGCTATTGGCAATGCTCAGGCTCTGCTTTGACATGAAGAGATGTTACTTACAGTTACAGGTTACTACTCACATCTTGCTTGTGCTCAAATGCAAACGGTTTGTTTGATGGTCCAGATGCAACCAAATAATGCGAGCATTCAGGGATCCTTGCAAGTTGCAAAGCTGCATGCTGATGAAACTGTGCCATGCCATTCTAATTTGGAATCCAGTGTGCGCTACCGCCGCCACTCGACAGCGGAGAGGTTCTCTCAAAGTTTGAGCCTTCTTCTCTCCGTAGCGCTGCGCTAGTATTAGTCACATTGGTCCACCATAACTTCACATCATCACTTGGCTTCAATGGCTCCCTGACCACTAGTAGATGCTGCGGTTGCTGCAGCCAGCTCAAAAACAAGTCTTGTGCTAAAAGTAAATTTATCATAACCAGATAGAGATTACAGAGCATTCATATGGGTATTACGCTAGAAGATTAACATGCACACAGAGGAAGAGAGAGTAAAGATTAACAATTGTGATTAAGTGTACAGGTTGGTAGACAAGTATACGTAGAATGGAATTTCAATCTAATTTGAATGTGCTAGCGATTTCGATTCCTACTAGCTAATATCAGGTTCTTCGGCTGACGCTCTTCGCTGGACAGCCTGCGAGCTCTGATGATTGCCCGTGTGCTGCAATTTCTATCTGTCTGTCCGTCTCCTCTTCGTAGTGCGAAGGAACCTTGGTTTGCCTGCGGCCTTGCGGTAGTTGTCCCTGTCCGCTTTTTCGTTGGCTTCGTAGTTTGAGCCAGGGTGGTCAGGGTACCAAGGCCGTATGTACTTACACCTAGGCACCGTTTGTTCCAAAACCACCGGTGGCGCAGATCTTTTGGACACATCTGTATGACGACGGTGTTCTGTGGCAGCAGCGACGACCGGCAAGTTGGCGTGTTTGGCCATAAGCCACGCGATGGTGACGAGTTCTCCACCAGAGCTGAGTTGCCTGGCATGGGACTCCCTGCTGCAATGGTTAGCAACAAAGCAGAGCATCTCCACCCACACCCCAAAAATCACCTGCAGCCTTTCGGGACGGTTGCGGAGCTCTTGGGCAATGGCAAATCCTCCTACTGCAGGGTTATCATCTGCTGGGGGAAACTCAGGCAGGAAAGAATCCATGAAACGGTCCTGTAGGCAGCTTAGAGGTAGTTTCTTCAAACTCTTCCCGAAAGTGCGCAGAACCCAGTCAAACCGGTGTTTCTCTGTAATGGCCTTGGCCCCCCGTTCTTCCTCCTCCTCCTCCTTGGTAGTAATGTCCCAGGCCTTCGTGTATGCCTTCTTTATGGCTTTGTTCAAGAGATCACATGCCCTGCCGTATTGGCTCCGCCGTACAGGCCCGGGCAGCATGTAGGGGCGTACCACAAAGAGAAACATCATGTATCTGGAGAGCTCCTGGCTCGCCTGCAGCATGTCTTCCACTTTGTTGTCAGCAGCACGGTAGTACAGATCTGTGGCGACATGCCAGGCGATGATACTTCCCTCAATGTCAGACTCCTCAACACTCCAGCCAAAATGAGTAGCCAGTTGGTGTTGCTGCAGCGCGAGGAGACCTGGCCGAGAGCTCACATTGCGGCGGTCAGCACCCATCTCGAATATCTCTCTCAGCATCAGCTCCTTGGTAGTGCCTGAGATCTGGTCGGAACTCGAGTGGTGCAACCACCACCACAAGTGTTCCAACCCCATCCACCTTGCCATGCAGCTGCCGTCAGGCTTTGCCATGTCGTGGCCCCAGGACTGCAGCAGACTGTACTGCCCAACAGTGCCGGACCACCTTCTGTAGCTTGCAGCCCTTAGGAAGACGCGGAAATCCTGAAACTCGTAAAGATGGCCCCATCTCTTGGCATGCAGGAATGCAACTGCCCAGGTCGACCCTGCCGCCCTGAGCAGCGAGGCCGTCTCCAGGAGCAAGGCCCCGGCCAGCAAGACATAGGTGATGACGACATCCTTCTCCTTGTGACCACCTTTGCTGGTGATCCAGAACAGCAGGAACGCAATGGCTGTGGCGACTGGCGAGATCACGCGGATGCAGCAACCCCACCAGGTGTGGATCACGGCTGCCTTGGTGTACATGATATCGTACATCAGTGACAGCTCCATCTCCATCAGCATGTCCAGGCGATCTTCCTGCCGGCAGCGCCACATGACGCGTTCTATGCAGTCTGCAGCTCCACCACGTTCTCGTTGCGAGCCGATGAATATTCCCTTGCAAACGTCGAGCAGGCCATGTGATGCCATCAGGATGTCCTCGTCATCCAGGGGGTTCCACCTCTTATCCACCAACTCCAGGAGAATCCTGCGGCTTTCGCTCCTGCGGGCACTTGTCTCCGACTTGTCGTTGTCGAGAGAGCTCCAGATGCTGTCCATGCTGGCACTCCGGAGTGCCCATATCCTCTCCCCATACTTGAGACCACCCACGATGAATATCAGGATTGAAGCCACCCGGATCAATCTCTCACTGCCTGGGATATACTTGTACAGGATGTAGGCTGCCCCTAGGAACTGCACGACCAGAGTCTGCAGGTGGCGCAGCCATAGCCGGTTGTCCTCGAAGGAGTAGGCAGTGATGGTGTCCTGGCCACCAAGATGTACCAGCAGGAACGGCGCCCAGAACGCCATGAGCTGCTGCTCATCCGGTGACCGAGCTCTGATGGCCATATGGCCCAGGGTGAACAAGGCTGTGGAGTCAGCAAGCTGGTATGCCAGCCAAAGGGGTACCCTTGTCAAAATCGCCACGTTCTGCCGACGGGTCCAAGCGAACATGAGCAGGAGAACCTGCAGTGAGAAGCTGAAAAGGACCAGAGTCTGCACTGCCCATTCATTCTTCAGGTCCACCAGCAGTTGAGAAATTGCTCCCAATAAATATACTGACAATCCAGCCATTGCTCTGAACCCCCCTGAAATGCATACATTAGTAGTTCCTCATGTTAGTTGCACCGTTGGTCGGGTCAAAAACTCCAAAACACATCAGCTCAGAGTATGGATGTAAAACCCTATGGAAATAGTAGTTATAAAAAAAGAACTGCAGAATCAGTACTTATTATAAGCCGTCTGCAAAATTGCATCCATGCTAGAACATTTGTTGTGTTTTTCTCAAATACGCACGAGAACTGCAAGTTGTTATATTAAAACGTACAATGAATGGTCCCATTACATGCTGATTCCACAGCCTGGTTAGGTTTTTATAGAGTTTAATGAACTCTATAAGGCAACCTAGAATTCAAATAAATATAATTTCCTCAATAGTTGAATTGGATTGAATAATAAAATAAAAAAATTGGTTGAAGAAAACTCCAGATTGAAAAAATGGGACAAGTTCTTGAGATATAATCTGAGCAAACCCTAAATTTAAAACCAAGGAGTTGGGAATTAATACCAATATTTTCACTGAAATTCATGAGGGCATAAAGAATGTGTATAAATAAAAGTATCATGTGCTTCACTACAAGTTTAATGATACTACTAAATTTGCCCATGAACGTGCTAATCATATGAACTCACACTTGAATACTGTTGGGAATGAGGTCAATGGGTTATGTTTGAAACAGAATGGAGATGAGGAGGTGGCGAGAAGATCCTCCAAGCTCTCCGAAGCTACGATTATGGCTTGATCATCTACATCCCATGAATTATGAATGGGGATTGGAGCTTCTTCCTCAAACAGCGCAAAGAATTTTGATTCCACAAACAAAGAAGCATCTTACCCACACAAGCAACAGATGAAAAGGATGAGGAGGCAAGATCAAGAGTCAAGCTCAAGTGGAGATAATTGTGATGACGATGAAGAGAGCGGTAAATGATGAGCAAAGCACCTGAAGCTATGAATGAAGAGATACGGATCCTCAGGCCACCAAGGTTATCACAAAACTATACAAACCATCAAGAAGATCAATGTGGAGTGAAGATTGATCATCCAATCTTCAACTTGGTCAATAAAATAGATCAAATCAAAGACGAGAAGATGAAGAATTATAACAAAAAGAGCCAAATTAAATCATTTGCAAGCATCGGTAAAGCATTTGCTAAAGCTGCAACTGCCTTAATCTTTATAAATCTAGAGCATCGCTTGGTTTGGCTTGGCCTATATATTGAAACTTGGTTACTCAAATCAGCAAAGAACCTTCAAAAAGGCCAGGGCGCTACTGAAATTCACTTAGGAAGGAAGAATTGACTCTGTTTATGAGGGAAACTAGGCCCAACATTTACGAGTGACATATTTTATCTATCACTATCAGTAGCTATGTGTCTTTGTCTCCTTCAGAACTACTATTACGACTTTTAGCCTGAGGTCCTAGAACTTGGTTAGTAGGAAATCAGGACGCGCGGATGGGTGGGTGGCAGCGGCCCCGGCGGACGCGCGCGAATTTGGCGTCGTTCCAGCCCTTGAGCCGCTCAGGATCCAGCAGCAGTCACCACAGGCTCAAGACCATCCTTCCCGAAAAGGAAGGGCTCGTGGCCACATCGCTACAGCTGGCGCAGATGAAAGCTTCCGTTGAAAGATGAGGCCTTAGTGCCCTACCTGTCGAACGCATGGGCCACGAGGAACGAGAAGAGCATCTTCATCGATTTCGTCCGCAGCGACACGCCGGAAGTCCCTGATTCAGGAAGCCGCGCGAGTCGCCGGAGCCGCCGCCACGCAGAGGGCACGGAGCTGCCGCTCTAATCGCATGGCGCCGCCGCTTGCCTCGCATGATGTCGCCACTCGGGGACCTGAACCGGATTCGATGGGGACGGCCTGGGCCTTCTTCTCTCTTCACCATCCGAGCTTGATTGGAGCAGAGAATCGACTCAGGCGAGCGGATTCGGAGGATTTGTGTCGCCAGTGTTGCGAGGGAAAGTAGGACAATCCCGTATGAGGGGGTGTTTCTTTGCCTATGTCACGTGCAGGTGCTGGATACAAGGGGTGTGATAGGGAAATAAAAATGAATAAATATCTAGGATTAAATAAGGTGTGAAGAATGGACGGCTGAGATACAATATTCCTTATCCCTATTTCTATCCCCATCCCCATCCAAATGTGCAACCAATGTTCCGAGGCTAATTAGGAGGCTAGACATTAGCTAATTATAAAACTAATTGTAGGTGAGCTAATTCGTGAGACAAATCTATTAAGCCTAATTAATCCATCATTAGCAAATATTTACTGTAGCTAATTATAAAACTAATTGTAGGTGAGCTAATTAGGAGTCGTTTGAGCCGTTTTTCCCTTGACCGGACGCGGTCTCTATCTCGACCGAACGCGTCCGGTCAGTACTAACAGATACTGCATTTCAGCACGGTTGACCGGATGCGGTCCTTGCGAGGACCGGACGCGGTGATCATGCTGACAAGTGTCTCAGAGGGTAAAACATCTAATCGGACGCGACTGGGAAGTGATCGGACGCGTCCGGTCACGTTCCAGTAAGGTACTTTGCTGACCGGACGCGTCCGGTCGTCACTGATCGGACGCGGTCGCGCATCAGGTAAAAGTAAAGTAAGCACCTTGCACGATCGGACGCGTCCGGTCACCCCTGATCGGTGCGTCCGGTCACTCAGCGAAGTTGTTTAGAATTTTGACCGTTACGTTCGACCGGCGCGTCCGGTCACGTCGACCGGCGCGTCTGGTCAGTGCGTATTTTGCTGAGTTGGCAGGTAACGATTGGATTTGACTGTAGGGTGTATAAATACATCCCCTCCACCTCTTTTAGAGGTCTCTTGCTCATTTGTTCAGCTGAGAAACACCTTTGAAGTGCAAGGGAGTGCAAGAGCTCTAGTGAGGGTAGTGATTTGAGAATCAAAGTTTGGGAATCCCTCATTAGTGTCTAGGGAGTAGCAAGTGTGCATCCATCTTTTCATTAGGCTCGTTGTGGTTAAGTGAGAGTTCTAGCTTGTTACTCTTGGTGATCGCCATCACCTAGACGACTTGGTGGTGATTGGGAGTTTGGTGATCATCCGGCGGAGCTTGTTAATGACCCAACTCATCTTGTGAGCAGTTTTGGGCGATTCACCGCGACGGAGTGTCAAAGAATAAGCCCGTAGAGAGCACTTGATCCTTGTACGGATCAAGGGGGAGCTACAGCCTTGCGCGGGTGCTCCAACGAGGACTAGTGGGGAGTGGCGACTCTTCGATACCTCGGGAAAACATCGCCGTGTTTCTTACTCTTACTTTCAAACATTTACTTTCTCGTATTACATTCATTGCTTGGTTTACTTTCCTAGAATTGCCAGGCTAGACTAGGATTGGAACTTAGGGTGCAAAACTTTTTACCGATAGAATCACAAGGAACACAAGTAGGAACTAGGGGTGAACTTTGGCTTGTAGGATTTAATTTTTGCAGTTATTTTTTAGAAAAGCCTAATTCACCCCCCTCTTGGGCATCTTGATCCTTTCAATTGGTATCGAAGCCGAGTTGCTCCTAATTTAGGCTTCACCGCCTAGAGCAAGAAGTCTAATGGGGAAGGACCACCTCCCATCTTTGAGGGAGACGATTTTCCATATTGAAAAATCCGAATGGAGGCGTACCTCGAAGCCATAGATGTTGGGTGTCTTAGAGCCGCAACCGAAGGGCTTCCCGCTATCAAGGATCCCACCAACCCAAGTGGTGACGAGGAGAAGTACGACTGGTGGAATGCAAAGGCCAAAAATGCACTCTACCGGGGCTTAGGCAAGGATATCTTCAATCGTGTGCGTAATGCAAAAAATGCTCATGAATTGTGGGAAAACCTTTGTGCTCTCCATGAGGGAACTAAGAGTGAGCATGAGGAACGCTATCATATTGCTTTAAAGAAAATTAATTTTTTTGAGATGCTTCCTAAAGAAAGTGCTAATGACATGTACACTCGATTGAATGTTCTTGTAGAAGATCTCAATGCTCTTGGGCTCACCCAAATGAGTCCATCGGATGTTGCAAGGAAGATCTTGAGCGTTCTTCCCGTTGAGAAGTATGGTCACATTGTCACCGTGCTTTATCAAAGTGATCTCTCCACCGCAACACCGACACAAGTATTGGGGAAGATCAATGCACATGATATGTACATGCACATCACTCCGGAAGAGGGTTCATCATCTTCCAAGCCATGATGGTGCAAGAAAGCTCAAGTGAAAGTGATATTGATGATGCATCACTTGCACTCATGGTGAGGAAGACCACCAAGATGCTAAAGAAGCTCAACAAGAGTGGCATCAAGTTCGATGGCAAAAAGAAGAAATTCTTCACAAGTAGCAAAAGGAAGCCCATATCAGACATGGATTGCTACAATTGTGGTGAAATTGGCCACTTAGCTCATCAATGCCCTAGGCCTCTAAAAGACAAGTACAAGAACAAGAACAAGGGCAGGAAAAATGATTCAAGTGATGAAGAAGATGAGAAGAAGAAAAACAGGCCATACAAGAAGAAGGATGGCAAGAGAAAAGAGTTTCACAAGAAGAAGAAGGGAGGCAAAGCCTACATTGTTAGTGATTGGCTCACTGACATTGAATCCTCATGTGATCAGTCCTCCGGTGATGAGAGCGATGACGAGAAAGAGAAGGTTGCCGCATTTGTGATTGGGCCATCATCATCTTCACCGACATCTTCATCACCACCTTCACCTTCACCGCCACCTTCACCATCATCGTACACACCTATGCCTTATGGCCAAGGGTGAATGAAAGGTACAAAACAATGATAGTGATGATGATGATAGTGATAGTGATGATGAATATGATGCACCTTCTTATGATGAACTTGTAAAATTGTTGAACAAATATTCTAAAGTCATAAGAAGAACTAGAAATGAAAATGATGAGCTCCAAAATGAAAATGACTCACTCTCATCTAAGCTTGAGAATGCACAAAAGACTAGTGATGAGCTCAAAGATCAAAATGAAATTATGTCTTCTACTCTCAAGGAGCTCAAAACTTCTAACAAAGAGCTTAGAGATCAACATGATAAACTTGAGAAGAAGCATGATTGATGAGGACATCTCAGCCATACGTGCTTCCTCGAATGACAATCATTCACCATCCAACATGAATATCATAAATCCAGGACCACTTACAAGAAGTCGTGCTAAGAAACTACAAGAGCAGGTGAATTCGTTCCTAATTGATTTTAATTCTAACACTTGTGAGAATATTATACTACCTAAGAATGCTACTTTGGTTGTACTTAGGAAAATACATGAAGAGGAGGAAGAATCCGACCACCAGCTCGGACCACCACCGACCACCAGCTTGGGCCAGTCCAGCGCGACGAAACCAGCAGAAAGAATCGACCATAACTCTTGATTCACAAAAGCTATGAAGGTCCATGAGGACATTTTGGAAAGATTGTCAAGTCTATTTTCCAATGCAATAAGCCCCGACCAGATTGGAATTTTCCCCATAGCGTCCGACCAGATTTAGTGAGGACTGGTCAGGTGGTCAACAGCATGCATGTTGTTCAAGTTCCCGTGCAAAACTGTACCAGTATACGACGTTACATGGTGCATGGCATATATGGATGGAAAGCTTGTTGAGTCTAGTTTCACACTCAAGAAACGGATCATCATTTGGACTTCCCACTAGGGAGTTATGACACTTTTAGTGGAGACTGCTTTGGAAACTGACAGCCGCGTGGACTCCTGGAAACTCATTTCGTGGAAGCCTTTTCACATTCTAGTCTTTTTATTTTCCATCTCGTGATCACACCTATACAGGAGGGTTGTTCCTTGTATAAATCCTCATATGCTTGTAAAGAAAAGAGGACTTTTGATAATCTGAATACAGACCACTTTGTTCAGCTGTGTGCTAACAAAAACCAGAGAGAGATCTCTACCCCTTTGCTCTTGTGTTTTCCTTCGCGGAGATTACAGAAGCGGCCGCGTCATCGGCACCCAATCCGTGCTCCTGGTCCATTGATTCCAGGTTGCGTAGGTTGGTTTCTTTGAGAGTGTGGTTGGGCGAATCCTTGGTTCAGGCTGTCGTATAGAGACGGTGGTTGGCTCCTTGTGCGTGTCGTCAGGTTGCACTAGTTATCGCTGCTTGCAGCAAGTTATCGGTTGTTTATCAGCTAGTTATCAAGATCAAGATCCTACGTCGTGAAGATCGGGACAACAACCTCATCAATGATGAGCTCAACACTAGGCACAACTCTCTAAAAGACAAATACACTACATTGAAAATCAATTATGATAGTCTTGTTGTTGCTAATGAGCTTTCTCTTGAGACACATGATGCTACTAACCAAGTTGTTAAGATTGATATAGCTACATCATGTGATGACTTGATCATTGAAAGCATTGAGCACGGCTCTAGTGGAAAAGGCAAGAGTGTGGTTGAGTCCAACAACTATGATGATTATGCCAAGCTCAAGAGTGAAAATGAGATGCTTACAAATGAGAACAAGAAGCTAAAAGGGTTGATGGCTCTTGAAAAGCAAACATCAAATGAGTCACTTATTGAAGAGAACAAAAAGCTCAAGCAAGAGAAAGAGCATCTCAAGACTGGCCTAAGCAAGTTCACAAGAGGCCAATATTTGCAAAGTGAGCTACTCATGAACACCGTCATGAAGATGGATAGAAGTGGCATTGGTTACTTGGCAAATCAAGAGAAGAAGGCTAAAGCTCAACAACAACAAAGCAAGTCAAAGCCCAAGCCAAAGAGATGTGTTGAGTGTGGACAAGAGGGCCATTTTGCTCATGAGTGCAAAACTCCACCACCACAACCCTTGCCCAAGCATGCTAGACCCTTTGCCTTCAATGCTCATTACATGCTTAGAAAAGATTCAAGTGGAAAGATGAAAGTCATGTTCTTGGGTCCCCCAAACAAGAATAGGCCTAAGAAAATATGGGTTGCCAAGTCACTAGTTGAGAAAGTCAAGGGTCCCTCTCAAGTTTGGGTCCCTAAACAAAAAGCTTGATCTCTTATGTGTAGGTGAACTACAAGACCGATGGATCTCATTGGGTTATTGATAGTGGTTGCACTCAACATATGACCGGTGACCCTCGTATGTTCACCTCACTTGAAGAGAATGGGGTATGTCAAGAGAAGATCACATTTGGAGATAATTCAAAGAGCAAAGTCAAGGGTATAGGCAAGATTATAATATCAAATGATCACTCTCTCTCAAATGTGCTCTATGTTGCTTCATTGAGTTTCAACTTGCTATCCATTGGGCAACTTTGTGACCTTGGCTACCAATGCTTATTCACACCAAATGAAGTGGTAGTTTCAAAAATAGATGACAAGCAAATGATATTCAAAGGCTTTAGATACAACAATCTTTATCTTGTGGATTTCACCTCCGAAGATGCAAACTTGATGACATGCTTGTTCACCAAAACTTCACTTGGGTGGCTTTGGCATAGGAGGCTTGCTCATGTTGGAATGAACACTCTCAATAAGCTATTGAAGAAAGAATTAGTGAGAGGCTTGAAGGATGTAAAGTTTGAGAAGGACAAACCTTGTAGTGCATGTCAAGCCGGCAAGCAAGTTACAAATACTAATCCAACCAAAGCCTACATGTCAACTTCAAGAGTGCTAGAACTTCTACACATGGATTTGTTTGGCCCTACAACTTACAAGAGCTTGGGTAGAAATCTCTATTGTCTTGTGATAGTGGATGACTACTCAAGAAACACTTGGACTTTCTTCCTTCATGACAAATCCGAAGTGGCAAATTGCTTCAAAAAGTTTGCAAAGAGAGCTCAAAATGAATTTGAAGTCAAGATAAAGAAGATTAGAAGTGATAATGGTAAAGAGTTTGACAACACAAACATTGAAGTTTATTGTGATGAGATCGGAATCAAGCATGAAGTTTAATCAACCTACACACCACAATAAAATGGTGTAGTTGAGAGAAAGAACCGGACTTTGATCACCCTTGCAAGAACAATGCTAGATGAGTACAACACACCGGAAAAATTGTGGGCCGAGGCAATCAACACCGCATGCTATGCTTCAAATCGCCTCTTCCTACAAAAGTTTCTTGGCAAGATCCCCTATGAGTTGCTAAATGGGAAGAAGTCGGACGTCTCTTTCTTCCGGGTGTTTGGTTGCAAATGCTACATCTACAAGAAGCGTCAACACCTAGGGAAGTTTCAAAGACGTTGTGATATTGGCTTTCTTGTTGGTTACTCATCAAAGTCCAAAGCATATAGAGTATTTAACCATGCCACCGGTTTGGTTGAAGAAACATGTGATGTGGAATTTGATGAATCTAACGGCTCCCAAGGAGCAATTGAGAATTGTGATGATGTAGGTGATGAACCATTGAGGGAGGCAATGAAGAACATGCCGGTGGGAGACATCAAGCCTAAAGATGATGAAGACGATGTACAAATTGTCAATCTACCATCTTCATCACATGTGCCTCAAGATGATGATAAGAATGAGAGAGTTGAAAATGAAGATACTCATGTCTCTCATGAACAAGCAGAGGCACAAGCTCAAGATGTTGATGCTCCCCAACCCTCTCCTCAAGTGGTTGATAGAAGAAACTCGCCTCTACTTCAAGCACATCCACAAGATCTCATCATAGGGAGTCCTACAAAGGGTGTAATGACTCAATCTCAAAAGCTTGCTTCTTTTGTTGAACATCACTCTTTTGTCTCTTGTCTTGAACCTAAGAATGTTGAAGAAGCTCTTCAAGATCTGGATTGGGTGAATGCTATGCATAAAGAATTGAACAACTTCACCCGCAATCAAGTTTGGACACTTGAAGAGCATCCAAAAGGTGCAAGAGTCATTGGAACCAAGTGGGTGTTCCGCAACAAGCAAGATGACCAAGGCATAGTAGTGAGGAACAAGGCAAGACTAGTTACAAAGGGGTTCTCTCAAGTTGAAGGGCTTGATTTTGGAGAGACCTTCGCACCCGTTGCAAGACTTGAAGTCATTCGTATCCTTCTTGCATATGCATCGCATCATGAAATGAAACTATATCAAATGGATGTGAAAAGTGCATTCTTAAATGGCTTCATAAATGAACTAGTCTATGTTGATCAACCTCCTGGGTTTGAAGACCCTAGATATCCTAATCATGTTTATAGGTTGTCCAAGGCGCTATATGGGCTCAAGCAAGCCCCTAGAGCGTGGTATGAGCGCCTCCGGGACTTCCTCATTGACAAGGGCTTCACTATTGGGAAGGTCGACACTACACTATTCACCAAGAAGCTTAATGGAGAAATCTTCATTTGTCAAGTCTATGTTGATGATATTATCTTCGGATCAACAAATAAAGAATATTGCAAGGAATTTGGTGGATTAATGTCAAAGGAGTTCGAGATGTCTATGATTGGTGAGCTTACGTTCTTCCTTGGTTTTCAAGTCAAGCAAATGAGAGAAGGAATTTTCATCTCTCAAGAAAAGTATACCAAGGATCTTCTCAAGAGATTAAAGATGGAAGAGTGTAAGCCAATCAAGACCCTAATGCCATCTAATGGACATCTCAACCTAGATGAGGGAGGTAAATCGGTTGATCAAACTCTCTACCATTCTATGATTGGTAGCTTGTTGTACCTTACTGCATCTAGGCCCGATATCATGTTTAGTGTGTGCATGTGTGCCCGCTTTCAAGCGTGCCCTAAAGAACCTCATCTAAGTGCCGTAAAAAGAATTTTAAGATATCTTAAGCACACACCAAGCATTGGTCTTTGGTATCCCAAAGGAGCTAGATTCCAACTAGTTGGATATTTCGATTCGGATTATGCCGGTTGCAAAATTGATAGAAAAAGCACATCCGGAGGGTGCCATTTGCTTGGGAGGTCTTTAGTATCTTGGTCATCTAAGAAGCAAAATAGTGTGGCCTTGTCCACCGCTGAGGCGGAATACATTGCCGCGGGGGCTTGTTGTGCACAAATCTTATACATGAAACAAACCCTCCTAGACTATAGAGTTTTTCTTGAAAAGGTGCCACTTTTATGTGACAATGAAAGTGCCGTTAAAATTGCTAATAATCTGGTACAACACTCAAGCACCAAGCACACTGATATCCGCCACCACTTTCTAAGAGATCATGTTGCTAAAAATGATATATCACTAGAAGGTGTAAGAAGTGAAAATCAATTAGCGGATATCTTCACCAAACCTTTGGATGAGGCTACCTTTTGTAGGTTGAGAAGTGAACTAAATGTGCTTGATTCTAGTAACTTTAAAAAATGAGCTTGTGTTGTCCCTTGCATTGCATTGTATTGTATGTCATGTTTATTTTTCCGCAATGTATCTAGGACTTGTCTAACATGGTTACGATAACCCTCCTTTGGAGGAGTGAAGCAGCCTAACCGTGGATCAAACTTGACAAGCAACCTAATCTTCCTTTCTCGCTTTGCATTGCATATGCATGGTTGTTGCTTTGTCGTTTCTTTTTGGTTTGGCTTTGAGTAACCTCTGTGTTCATCCATGAATAGAGAGAGCTTTTGAAGCTCCCAAGGGTTCATAAACTCTATTGCTTGGCCATACATTGCTCCTTGAGTGTTTATTGCATATTTTCCTAAAAATAATACTAGCCTAAGGCAAATTATTTTGAAAAACTTGAGGGTTTGAGTGAGGTTACTCATATTAAGTTCCAATTGGTGTTTATTTGAGTCTTTTTGAATTGGAACTTGATTGGGAGAAGTTGCGTCGAAGATCGGGTTGAAGAAAGGCGT
The DNA here is from genome assembly GCA_022457205.1 of Saccharum spontaneum. Lineage (NCBI taxonomy): Eukaryota > Viridiplantae > Streptophyta > Magnoliopsida > Poales > Poaceae > Saccharum > Saccharum spontaneum. Next base: position 4,526,523 of record CM039597.1, on the reverse strand, counting down.
TAAACAACGACCGGACGCTAGATCGGACGCTGAACCAGACGTGGTGCTGCTTCACCACTGCGTTCGGTCCCGGCGACCACAAGCGCGTCCAGTCATCCCGAAGACTGTCTCTTGGACCTGTGACCGGAGGCTCAACCGGACGCGTCGTTGTGACCACCGCGTCCGGTCCCGGACCCCACCACCACGTCCGGTCATGCGCTTGAGTTTCCCGGGTGATCTCCGCCGAAATCTGTCCGCGTCCGGTCAGCCCTAACCGGACGCGTCCGGTCACTCCAGGAGCTTACTGGACTCTGACCGGACGCTGCCCCACCACGTCCGGTCAAGCGACCACCGCGTTCGGTCAGTGCGTTGAAAGCGGATCTGAGCCCTCATATAATATTTTCGTTCCGATCTCTTTTCTCTCATCCGTTTTTCCACCGTACGCTGTCACAGCCGCCACCGTTTGCCCTAGCTCCTTCTCACCATTTCGCTGCACCACCGAGCATCCGCTGCACCTCCTCCTCGCCGCGCACTCCTCCACCGAGCCGCGCACTGCCGAGCCCGCCCCTGCTCCGCCGCTACACCAAGCCGCGCGCTGCCCCGCTGATTCATGCGCCGCCGCCGCGCGTTGCCCCTGCTCCTTGACGCGCCTCTGTAGGCCTTCACCGCCGCTCCTCGCCGCTCTCTCGCGCCAGCGCTGCCGTGCACCGTCACCTCCTCCTCCATCACGCGCCACTGAGTTCTCCTCATGAGGATTCCTCCTTGCCCTAACCCTAACCATTTCCGGCCGTCCTCCGTCCGCGAAGGTGACTTCATCTTCTTGTTTCTAGGGTTTGCCGTGATGTTTCGTTCAAATTCTTATCATCCATTTCTTGTCTTGGTAATTTCAGCACTCATCCAGCGCTTTCGGGGAACTTCTCGTGCGTCCAGGTCCCTCATCTTCTCACCAGGTACTCATCGATTGGAGGTAACCATCGCATTCTATTCAAATCTTATCTCATATGCTTGCTACCTTTAGGATCTCTTATCTATTAGCTAATATATGTTGCTTATAGTAGATCCATCTATTCTATCTTTACAGTGAGTCCTGTCAGTGTTTTGGGTGGCAGTTGATCAGATTTGAATCCGAGGCCAAGCCTGTGGATATGGATTGAGGCCAAGCCTCATGAGTGTCAGTTCACCATCTTTCAGGGTTTTCTCAGCGGTTAGTCAATATGGTTCGTTGCAAGAATGCTGGTGGTGCACCTAGTGATGGGGATGAGAGTCCTCCCAGACTGATAGAGGTTGCCCGTGGCAAGCACAAGAAGACCTCCGCCAAGAAGAGGAAGAGAACACTCATAGAGGCAGAGATACCTCAGGCAGTTGCAGATGCAGCAGAGTTGGCAGAGAGAGGTGGCAGGAGTAGTGGGATTCACATTGGCGAGCGTCGCTTTCATCTTGAAGGTTGACAGCTCGGTACTGAGGCCACCGAGGAGACAGAGGATATACCTATTGATCAGCCCACAGAGGATCCAGAGGAGACAGAGGAGCAGACAGTTCACTCTCCACCACATCGTCGCTTAGGACGTACGTGAGCTCAGGTGACTCCTAGGCCAGAGGGCCAGCGTCGTGGAGGTCGTCCACCTCCCAGGGCTCGAGGTCACCCCCCAGTCAAGCACTTTGACTTGAGGGGAGCTAGAGCACGCCAGGTGCAGGCCCTTTAGTTCGTCGAGGTTGGTCGGTGGTTACCACCTCAGCGGGACCCCCGAGCGTCAGAGGGCTTCTACACACCTCTGCACGAGGATTTCTATAGAGCCTATGTTGACAGTGGGATTGCATTCAGACCATAGAGAGTCTGTCGACTTGAGGCTTTAGTTGAGGTGGTTGGTGAGTAGCTCCGTTCGTACCTGTCCTTTCTTCCTGGCTTGTCAGATTTTCTTGGACGGACTGGAGACTACTGCGGGACTTGGGTCAGAGAGTTCTACTCTTCACTTTGGATTGACCCTGCACATGAGTTCATACACTTTGCATTCTGAGGCCGTGACCGTAGACTCTACAGCACTAGGGTACGGGAGATTCTCAGACTCCCTACTTCAGAGACGAAGATTCGCCAGCTGTGCTTCGGTCAGACTGCTCCACCTAGGCACCCTCACGGAGGTTCAGTGCCACCTACAGACATGATCCGACCCTGCTTCCATGAGCCGTTTGGCGAGGGGTCCAGACGTACACCTGCTAGCTTGACACCCCTCACTAGAGTGTTGGATGCTATTGTGAGGCGTACACTTCTTCTGAGGCTAGGATATAGAGAGGGATTGACTCGTATGCAGCTATGGGTGGTGCATCACCTCATCTCACAGACACCATTCAACATTTGGGATTTGATGCTATGTGAGATGGAGGATACCTTGGCAGAGGGATTCAAGGGTCACCGTCAGCTACCATATGCGCATTAGATATGCTTTATCATCAGATCTGCGTGTGACTTGCCTGCAGAGATTCGAGCTGAGATATCATATACCACTACTGCTTTTCCAGAGTATGACATTCGTCAGTTGTGGGCTTCTGTTTCCCAAGAGCAGGCACCCAGGCCAGGGCAGCGTGAGAGACCAGAGGTCCTAGAGACAGCAGCTGAGCAGGACGAGACCGTTTAGGGTCTTGCTGAGGCCGAGCTTGCAGATCTTGATGCTCAGCCTGCTGATCCAGTTGAGGATGATGCTACTGACAGCACAGACGAGGACTACCAGCCTATCCCCCGGTACCGCTCCCCTTGGTCTCACGACCATAAGGCCGGTGGTTCAGGCTCAGCCTCCCGCTCAGACCCAGCCATGGTGGCTATTCTTGAGAGGCTGACACAGGCACAGGAGAGATAGGAGATTCAGATGCAGTGACAGGCTTAGGACACAGCAGCTGCATTTGCTCAGATTGAGGCTCGTCAGGACGAGTTCCAGAGGCAGCAGCTTGAGCTTCAGAGGCAGCATTTCGAGATGCAGAGACAGCAGACAGCCAACCAGTAGCAGTATCTTGAGCTCCTGTGACACCTAGTCATAGTTGGGATTCCTCCTCCTGCGTCTGTCCTGACCCCAGCACTATAGTCCAGTGGACTTCAGAGTCAGGGACAGTCGAGCTTTCAGTTTACCTCTCCCCAGCAGCAGGTTCCTCAGTCCTTTCAGTCCCCGAGCTACACTCCCATTCAGACGGGGTTCACTCCACCAGTTCAGCCTAGACCTCACCTTCTGACAAGCACTCCCTTCACTGACTTGAGTGCCACCTACAGTGAGTTGACTGGTCAGCCGACACCCTCGCATACCACTGTTGTGTCTTCTTCAGGGTTGTCAGCTTCTGAGACTGTGGCTCCTCCAGTGACAGGGACTGGGACTACAAAGTCTGTGCCGTCGTCAGTTGCCTCAATAGATCCTCTGACAGTTGGCACTCTTCAGGCTTAGGTGACAGAGACTGCTCCTATCGTTGCTACATCTTCATCAGTCCCTGCTCCTGCTCTACAGACCTAGACTGCTTCTCAGCCACGTGCTTCTTTAGAGGGTTAGCCTGACAGTTCAGAGTCTGAGGAGGATACTTCACAGTTCGTGATCACTCCACGCTCCTCGGCACCCGACACAACTGCTTATGTTCCCCCGTCAGATCCGTAGTTTTGTTTTTTGGTGTTTGATGCCAAAGGGGGAGAGAGAGTAGATTCAGGGGGAGTTTTGATAAAGGGGTTTCATTTTCCTTTGTGTGCTACTTTCATGCATCATGTTTACCTTTTCGCACTTGCATTTTGTGACATGTGTGCTTGTGAGATACTTGAGTCATATGTGGTCTATCATGTCACTTAATTGGTTCTAGCTCATAAGGTTGTGCTTCCATGCCTTACTCTGATTTCATATGAGCTATGTTTTATGTGTACTAACGCTTCATGTTTTATCTTATGAGTACGCCCCTGTTGGCTTGGAGCACATAAGCAATTCCTAACCCCTTGTGCTTATTGCTTTTTGCTTATGTGAACCAAGCATGTTCGAAAACCTCAACTCTTATCTTTTGAATCTAAGTGTTGTCATCAATCACCAAAAAGGGGGAGATTGAAAGCATCTAGGCCCCGAGAGTTGGTTTCGGCAATTGATGACAACGCATTATTACCATGACTAACGTGTGTTTTGCAGAAACTTTGGTAAGTTAGGTCATGGGGTTGATAACTGCTTTGGGCACTATGGTATTCATGCCCCTTAATGGAAATTATTTCGGTTTTCAAAGGATCAACGACAAGATTAAGGATGGTTAGTTCCGGATGTCAAGGAGTTGAGTTACATTCGGAATAGTCATTAGGATCTTCGCTTTTTTCTTTGGCCATACTATAAAGGGGGGCATGAAGAGTAGCTTGACCTAGGTGAGTCTTTTGTTTAGGTGTGGTGCACACTTGTCAAACTTAGCACTAGGTAGCTTAGGAAAAGCTCAAAGTTCAGCTGGAAGCAACTTGGTTCAAGTTGTGTCGCGTTTCGGAGTCGTTTGAGCCGTTTTTCCCTTGACCGGACGCGGTCTCTATCTCGACCGAACGCGTCCGGTCAGTACTAACAGATACTGCGTTTCAGCATGGTTGACCAGACGCGGTCCTTGCAAGGACCGGACGCGGTGATCATGCTGACACGTGTCTCAGAGGGCAAAACATCTAATCGGACACGACTGGGAAGTGATCGGACGCGTTCGGTCACGTTCCAGTAAGGTACTTTGCTGACCAGACGTGTTCGGTCATCACTGATCGGACGCGGTCGCGCGTCAGGTCAAAGTACAGTAAGCACCTTGTACGATCGGACGCGTCCGGTCACCCCTGATCGGTGCGTCCAGTCACTCAGCGAAGTTGTTTAGAATTTCGACCGTTACGTTCGACCAGCGCGTCTGGTCACGTCGACCGGCGCGTCCGATCAGTGCGTATTTTGCTGAGTTGGCAGGTAACGGTTGGATTTGACTGTGAGGTGTATAAATACATCCCCTCCACCTCTTTTAGAGGTCTCTTGCTCATTTGTTCAGCTGAGAAGCACCTTTGAAGTGCAAGGGAGTGCAAGAGCTCTAGTGAGGGTAGTGATTTGAGAATCAAAGTTTGAGAATCCCTCATTAGTGTCTAGGGAGTAGCAAGTGTGCATCCATCTTCTCATTAGGCTCGTTGTGGTCAAGTGAGAGTTCTAGCTTGTTACTCTTGGTGATCGCCATCACCTAGACGGCTTGGTGGTGACTGGGAGTTTGGTGATCATCCGACGGAGCTTGTGGATGACCCAACTCATCTTGTGAGCGGTTTTGGGTGATTCACCGCGACGGAGTGTCGAAGAATCAGCCCGTAGAGAGCACTTGATCCTTGCGTGGATCAAGGGGGAGCTACACCCTTGCGCAGGTGCTCCAACGAGGACTAGTGGGGAGTGGCGACTCTCTGATACCTCGGAAAAACATCATTGTGTTCCTTACCCTTACTTTCAAGCATTTACTTTCTCATATTACATTCATTGTTTAGTTTACTTTCTTAGAATTGCCATGCTAGACTAGGATTGGAACTTAGGGTGCAAAACTTTTTAGTGGTAGAATCACAAGGAACACAAGTAGGCACTAGGGGTGAACTTTGGCTTGTAGGATTTAATCCTTGCAATTAATTTTTAGAAAAGCCCAATTCACCACCTCTCTTGGGCATCTTAATCCTTTCAGGAGTCTTTGGCATCGAGAGATGGAATTGAAGCCTATTTTCATGGTTTCTGGCGATAACCAAATCTGCTCACATCCAATACCAAGCTTAACCCCTCTCTATTGGATAGAATTCAGAGAACAAACCAATCTCAAACAAGATCAGATCCAAGATTGTCCCCGTCACCGAAGCGTCCTGCCCACCATCGTTGCTTATGGCTCACCATAGACAAACCTGCCACTGCCCGAAGGCCACATCTACCCTTGCTAGTGTCTGGGATGGCTCGGATTTCCCACTTGAGCTAGCGCCGACTTTTTTCTTCATTCCATCCATCGTCGTCGTGTCCCTCTACTCCAGCCACCGCCCAGGCAGAGAGGACCTGTCGGTGTTTTGTAAACCGACCAATGAATTTATACGTGTGTCGCACTGCTCTAGCTAGGAAGACGATGGTAGCACTCAAAGACACAAGGAATTATACTGGTTCAGGCCAGAGCCCTACATCCAGTCTCTGAGATGGTTCAAGTTCGTGTTTCTCGGTTCAAGTGCTCTGAAGTCTTACAATGGGGGTGTGTAAGCTAAGAGAATGAGGTAGGAGGAGTGAGGTGAATGAATGCCCGAATGAAATCTTTGAGAGTTCGTCCTCTTGGAAGGGAGGTCTGGCTCCCCTTATATAGAGTTCGAGGGCCAGGTTACATGTAGAGAGATGGGTTCTCCCGACCCGAGTGGTCGACGGGCCGAGGGAGGGACAAACAAGTAAACTTGGCTAGCAAGCCATCCTATCTTGTCCTGGCATTGTCGTACATTTAGGCATGGCCTGTCGTTGTGGTCATCACGGTCTTGTCCCCACGTCATGCCATGGTGTGGCATGATGCTGCAGTGCTGGTCGTGATGGCACTTTTGACATGGTGATGGTTCACCAACTATCCTGCGCGATGTGGTCTTGCCATGGCCATCGTCATCATCTCTGTCAGAGATATGGGCTAGGGGTACCTGCACTGCCTGTCTATATAACAACCACCAAGCTATCAGCCCAGCAGCCGTCAAGGAGGAGGCCCGCAAGGGCTGACGCGATCAACCAATGTGGAAATCAAGGCAAACCAAGGTGGGCATATCTGGACGATAGCTAGGATCAATTTATTGCACGTATCGTGTAACAAACTAGGAATACAATCTGTTAGCCCAATCACCTTCTCTGTAACCCTACCTCTCCTGCCTATATAAAGGAGGGTAGGGACCTCGGGCATAGGATCCAATCTTCCACCTATTCCATCCACCTCGTAGATAGGAGCAACAGCCCCTATAACAAATACAAGAGCAGCCGCACCACTAGAGTAGGGTTTAGCATGCACTATGCCTCGAACAAGTACAAATATCTGTATCTCGTGTGCTACCATCTAATTCCGTCTATGCGACCACGTTCCTAGATATTGCCGGAGCAAAACAGTTTGACAGTTGGCGCGCCAGATAGGGGCCTTTCATGTTCAGACTAATCTTGCGTTTCAAATGGGAGTCATCTTCAACATCGGTGATGAACCGAAATAGGAGCAGTCGGGCAAGAGGATCACCTTTGGCAAGCTTGACTTCATCGTCGACCAATTCGGGGACCTGTGCCTTTAGGAACCTGAGCCGACCAAAGAAGGCGAACAGTCCCTCCAGATCCGTGCTTTCATCGTCGGGCTAGAGAAAGTTGTGGACACCGGACCGGACACCCTTGCAGTGTACCTAAAGCATTACACTCATCCTTTCGTTGAAGATGGATGAGAAGGTGAGGTCGTCCCCACTTTTCACATCAACAAAACCATGGATTTAGACTTCGCTTTAGATCTGATACCCATACCTCACCGCCATGCCCCCCAATCTTCGACAAGTTCGGGGCGTACAATGACAACTTGTGGTGAGACACTCTTGCAGGCTGCGATGGAACCCACTGAACCTCCCACAGAGGAACACCAGCCGCAGGAACTGACAGACCATGACAATGTTGACAGCACCCCGATCAACAAGATTGGTGGGACGACGCTGATGTATCCGGACTCATTGATCCAGAGGCCTTCCGCCGTTTTCTCTATAGTTGCGACCAGCTACTCGAGAACTTAGATTCTGATAATGATGATGATGAAGCCATCCCATGTACATCGGGCACCAACGCTAAATTGTCACCGGACAAGCAGCTGAAACTCGGACAGTCCTCACCGATGAAAGGCTAAGACCTTTTCCATAACCTTTTTTCTCATATTTTGAGGAAAACTAGGTGATTTGGTAATTCTAAAGCCACACATTCCTTTGCCCTGTATCCATCTTTTTCCCTATCCAGAGTAGAATTACTAAGCAATTTATTCCAATGTTTCATTATCTGTCCTTTCCCCGCATAGTATTCCTTGATAGGCTAATATTTGCAGATAGTGGCATCTAATGTTGAATATTCACTACCTGGCAACATTATGGAGTCCGCTGCATATGATCAGAAACTGTTTCATGCTTCAGGTTTGCGTGCTCTCATCCAGTATATACATTAACACATAGAGATTACCATTACTATGCTTCTAAAACCAAACTCAAGAGGCACACCTAACTAATAAACTGAATGGCAATGCACTGCTCACTGCTTATTGCTGAGGGGTGAATAAGCACTTTTGGTTCATTGAACAGTATCTAATATGGTCACATCTCATCTGAACATCTGATCCCATCCTTTCCTTTGCATGCTTGTTTTCGCATGTGCATAAGTGAAGTATCCTATCGTCCATCATGGCTTTCTTGGTACAAATTAAGTTCCATGTTTGCCTATTCTCAAAAGACAAAAAGTCATTCTTGTCTTTGGAATTTCTATGCATTGTCCCTGACCAAACAGAAGCAACAAGCAACTCAAAAAAAGGGAGAAGGAAGCAACAGTAAAAGTCCTTGACCAAACAAAAGCAACAAGCAACTCAAAATGGGAGAAGGAAGCAGCAGTCAAAGAGGGGCAAAAAAAAGTGGCAAGTATCACTGTTGCCCATTATAATTTATTTTTATACTTGTTAATCCGGCACTGATTTTTTTTCTCTCATTTGATTCATCAGGAAAAAGCATTGATCGATGGTATATGGGTTAGATATGAAATTTCTTTATTTCACTTTCTTAGAACTCTTGGCTATGTAATAAACAATATAAGTAACTCTATGTATGTTACCCTTTTTGAGTGAGTTATAAATCTTATTCTATATCTTGATGACCAACACATGACTTTTAGATGTTTGATTCACATTACAAAAAAACACATTTCATTTTATTTGTGCTGCTTTAAGTATGACTCAAAATAGTGTGTTACTAAGATCAGGTTTATTGTACTATCTGGTGATATAAAAAACTTTGTTTTCTTAGTGAATTCGTTTGGCCAGGGAGAAGGTGGCTAGGCACTCGACCTCGGTGGATCTGGCAAGGAGGCAACCTTGTAGGAGAGTAGGCATCATCCCAGCACAACTGGCTGGGGTAGAGGCAAACGCCCTCGGCGGGTTCAGCAATGAGACAGTCTGGCCGAGATAGATACTTTGTTGTTGCACTGAGACTGATACATGGATCTAGATTAAATTAATCATGCAAGTATGTATATGACAACTGTTGTGACATTTTTTGCAATTTTTGCTCATTCAAGACTGTTGTGTCTCCTTTGCAAGCCATCAAAGTATTCTGTCTAGCTATGCATTGCCCCAACAATATAAATTTGTTCATTCAGGTCAGTTCTCTTTCGCCTTGGCCTTTTTTGTTAGGATGTAACTGTATCTATGCATTTAGTTGATACTTGCGAAGTTGCAAGTATGTTGCCTTGAGTAGGTAATTTCATTAAAAAATATCTGGGAGTTGGTAGGAGATTCAGTGGCTAGAAAAACATGTATGATCACCTGGCCTCTTCGTAGTCGTATCTACAACTCAATAACCTTTGAACCAACTGATGAAAACATTTGCTTACTTAAGAACCACCGCATTTTCTTCCGTTGATGTTCATGATCAATTGATAGGTCATAGATTAAATTCCTTGAGCTATCCTATTGCATATGAAACGATTGATTTCCCTCTGTTTTAACTCCCCCTTTGCACATGAAAGATATGATGCAAACATGATTCTAACATAGAGTGGGCAAGGTATAATTGTTTATTGTCTTTGTTTATCTGATAGAATTGGTGTTTGTATTTGTATCTCCATAAACATGTGCTCGTGATCATTTCTTGTAGTTAATTTAGTATCACCAAGACTAACAATCTATATGTCAACAACTCGACTGATTGATAACATAGTGGTTGATTTTCATTCCCTGCCTTTTGTGCATTTTGACAGGAAGTGGAGCAAAACTGTCTACCCACAGGCTGCCTGCCACCAGCCATTTGACTCCTATGGTGAGCGAGAAGGATGGCTACAAGATCAGCATCGGATTGGTGGCTGGGTTGTCAGCTGCTCTTGAAGCCAAAGCATCTGGCTGTTTCAACATAGCAAGCTTATTTTTTTGAATGTCAACGTGCGGGGTGGGGGGGAGGGGATATAATCCTAAATTGGCTCGTATTATGTATTACAAAGTTGAGGAAGAAGAAAACAACAACAACAACAACAACAACAACAACAACAACAACAACAACGCCTAAGCACGAGGGCGAGGAGTGACATAAACCACAAATAAACTAGCGAAATGCAAAAACTACCATAAGACATAGGAGCTCTTTTCACGATGCCTCTAGGGAGGTGAATGACGCCAACACATAATCATCGTCGGCCAAGCTGGAGCTTAGCAAGGTTTTCACCTGAGCCTTCTGCTGAGGGGTAGTTGCACCGCGATGGAGGGGGTGCCGGCCGCCGCCACACCGCGCGAAGCCGTTCCCGGACTCGCTCGCGACGTTGGGAGGCGCGCACCATCAAGTGTCCATGAATAGACGGAGGGTGATGGGTGATGCTGGCCGCCGCCACACCGTGTGGAGCCGTTCTTGGAATCGCCCGTGACGATGGGAGGCGCGCACTGGCAAGCGTCCGCGCCTGGATGGAGAAAAGGAGGTTGCCGGCCGCCACCACACCTTGGGGAGTTGTTCCCGGACTCGCCCGCATTGGTGGGAGGCGCGCACCGGCAAGTATCCACGCCTGGACGGAGGGAGGTGGGTGATGCCAGCCGCCACCACACCGCGCAGAGTCGTTCTCAGACTCGCCCGTGACGATGGGAGGCGCGCACTGGCAAGCGTCCACACCTGGACGAAGAAAGGGAGGTTGTCGGCCGCTACCACACCACATGGAGCCATACTCGGACTCGCCCGCGATGGTGGGAGGCGCACACCAGCAAGCGTCCACGCCTGGACAGAGGGAGGTAGGTGATGTTGGCTGCCGACACACCGCGCGGAGCCGTTCTCGGACTAGCCCGCGATGATGGGAGGTGCGCACCGGCAAGCATTCACACCCGGATGAAGAAAGGAAGGGTGCCGGCTGCCGCCACGCCTTGCGGAGCCATTACCGGACTCACCCGCGTCGGTGGGAGGCGCGCACTGGCAAGTGTCCACTCATGGAGAGGGAGAGGTGGCCGCCGCCGCCACACCACGTGGAGCCATACTCGGACTCGCCTGCGACGGTGGGAGGCGCGCACCGCAAAGCATCCACGCTAGCAGGACGGGGGAAGAGGAACGAGGAGGTCGCCTCCAAGGAGGTAGCGGCGTCCACAGATGTCGCCGTCCGAACTTTCGCCCTAGCCTCAACCACCGCCTGTTGCAACCTTTCGAAGCCCTGCAGAGGAGGGATGCAAAAAGCCCCAGCCCAGGGCTGGGCAGATCCGGCCGTCGGAGACCGTGCCGGCCGCCAGCCCATGCTGGTGCGAGCCCACTGCCCCGTAGTCGGCCTTATCTAGGGGAGAGGGCGTAGGCCGCCGGGAGCCTCACACACGCAGCCGGAGGGTCGACGCACGAGGCCGGCACGGGGCCCAACCGCACGGATGCCGTAGCCCCCGGCCAGTTGCCAATGAGATCCGGCCTCTGGGCAACTGAATCCGGCCACCGCGCCACCGGATGTGGTGGCCGGGCCGTCACGCTCATGCCGATGAAGGAGGTGGGGTGGGGGCAAGCATACACAAAAGTTGTTGCACCCACACTAACACCTGAGCCCACGCCCGTGCCACAACCTGTGCCCGCACTGCCGCGTTCGCGCTGGCGCACGAGCCCACGCTGCTGCTACCGCACTAGCGCAAGGGCTCGCCCCGCTGTGACTGCGCTGGCATGTGAGCCCGCACCGCTGCTGGAGACGTGCCGCCGCGTTGGCGGCCGAGCGAGCACCACCGCTGCTGCCGCTGCCACATCTGCGCCCATGGCCACCGGATCACTCTCCCAGCCACCGGATCTGCACCCCCGGCGGTCGGAACCATACCCCGGCCACCGGAATCGACGATGGCGGCCGTCCTCGAAAACACGAGCGCAGGGAGGAAAGGATGCGGGAGGAGAAGGGGGAGCCTCGCCACCGCTGTCCTTGCAACGTCTTGGACAACAGGCCGTGTGCTCGAGCGGCGGCAAGGACGGGAAAGCAGGAGGTGTGGGGTTCTGGTGCGGCGGCGGTGCGGAGCCGCCCGTGTCGCCCCTAGGAGGAGCGACGCGGGGCGTTTTTCTTTTGTTCCCCTTTAACATAGCAAGCTTATAAGTAGATAATATGCTACTTCATTAATTATGTAGATGATTACCAGTTTAAGAGTTCCAATTATACATATTTTTTTGTGCCATTTCTCTTATTTGAGTAAAGTCAAAATTTGTTCTTGATATTTTCATCTTTTTTCTCCATTCATTTTTGCTAAAATAATATGACCATTGCTTTTATGTTTGTATCCACTATGAATTCAATAGATGCATTATATTTTTTAGAATAATAATTACTGTATTACAATACTAAGCTCAATTTTCAAGATAATTGATTGATAATTGAAGATTACATATAAATTTATTTCTTAGATGTGTGTGTTGTATGTGCATTCTTATTTCTCAAAAGCGTGTTGTATGTGCATTCTTACTTCTCAATTAAAAACATTGCTATTTTTTCTTATAAAGAATTTTGTTTTTGGTAGACACGTGCGTGTCGCACGTGCATTTCCACTAGTTAAAAAAAACGTCTGGAAAATTGCATCCATGCTGGAATATCTGTTGTGTTTAATGAATTCTTTGTTTTTCTCGAATATGCAGATTACATGCCGATTCCACGGCTTGGGATTGTTTTTTATAGTGTTTAATGAACTCTAAGAGGCGACCTAGAATTCAAATAAATATAAATTCCTCAATAGCTGAATGGCATTGAATTAAAAAAAACATGGTTGAAGCAAATCCCAAGTTGAAAGACAAAGTTCTTGAAATATAATTTGTGACAAACTCTAGATTTAAAACCAAGAAGTTGGGAATTAACACCAATATTTTCATTGAAATTTATGGGGTCATAAAGGATGTGTAGAAATAAAAATATCATGTGCTTCACTACAAGTTTTACGACATGTCACCGGCCTAAATACGGGCCTATGGCTAGACCCAACAAGGCCAGAAGAAGGGCCCTGGCTGGCCGAGCCGGGCCAAGGCATAGCTGTCAGCCTCCTTCCCCCCTAGGAGTCCGGAATACATTAGAATTAGGAATATAATAGAAAAGTATAAGAATAGAGTTTGTTAGGAAATGAGAGTCCAGATATATAAGGTCAAGCCTAGATTATTGCTTAGAGGTCAAGTCCGCCCGGGAATAAGTATAGGGGTCATGTAATCCTCCCTCTCTATATGTGCCCGTGCCCTCCCTGCCCAAGCGCCACCGCCACACCAGCAGCAATAGCGTCCGCAGCCCCTGCGCCGCCAGCAGCAGTTGCAGCTCCCTCCCCTGAGTAGGGCTGTGACGCCTGGTATACAGAGTCGTATTCCGATCCACTGCCATGGAGGACTTCTGTAGCAACGACAGCAACGTCATCGATCATTGGAAGAAGGAGCTAGACAAGATCTTCGCACGGCACCAAAGTTCTCTGTCAGTAATAGATCCAAATCAACCGGAGAGCAACACGCCGGAAGTGACAATCGCGCCCGAAGGAGGAGCACCGACAACAACAATGCCAACACCTGGCGCATTCGACACTAAAATTACACCGTGGGCATCGAACCCTCATTCCGACCGACAACACCGCAACGCTGGAGATCCCTATTCGCCCAGTACAGGACAAGGAACCACCTTAGCAGGATACGCCCAACATGGATGCATCTACGGGCGTTTGCTTCACCGACATCATGCCTAAATCCACCATGATCCTCGGCGGCGACACCATCTTTATCAACATGAGCATGGAATCTAGACTCCCGTACATCTCACTGTCAACCTAAAACGTTGGGAGGCTACTAGGCTACATGACACCAGGCAACTGGATACATGTACCAAGCTTCAACAAACCTCCTCAGACGATGCAGCTAATCTGGATTAACGCCGACATCCTACGCCCCCATCGACGTCACTCAAGCAGCACATGGCGCTGCATCTCCACCAGCACCGTACGACCACTGCCTTTTCGACCACATCGCCAACTTCTAGATCAAGGCAATCCCACCCGGAGGAGCTCTTTCCCCAAACAACATCAACACCACGACAGTAGTTCAACGCAAGGACGTGCTGATTAGCAAAGGAGGAGAGATGTCATGGGTCAAACCTCGACCCCCATCGTCATGGTGCCACCATAACAGCAGCGAGTGAAATCCCTAGTTTGGTTTTGGCTAATTGATGACACCTAAAGTGAACTAACCATTTGCTCTAAGTGACATGAGATAGGTTGGTTCACACCAAGGTGGAGCTAGGTGGTACTCAAGGATGATGAAGATGGCCACATGTGATGATGATCAAGTGCTCTACTTTGGAAAAGAAGAAAGAGAAAAACAAAATCCTATGGGCTCAAGGAAAAAGTATAAATAGAAATTTTGTTTTGCCGGTCAAGACGCAATAGAGTGCGTGATCAGGTTTAGGATAGATGGCCGTACTATTAAGAGGAGAGCTCTACTAGACAACTCGGTCATCTAGTGCCACTAGGTGTTGGAAAACTATGCATTGCATATAGGCCTAGTGCACAACAGAGATCATGCGCAAAATATTTATGAAAATCTCTTTGGCAAAGGCTAACTTGGCTCTAACATATTTGTGAAAAATATTTGAGAGTTAGACGGTTGAAAGGAAGCGCTTGGATGCTCTCGGTGCTGTTGTGCAGCATGCACCGGTGGTGTGCACTAGTCAGCTTGACTTGGTTTTTCATGCGCACTGTCTTCAGCCGAGCACCGGTGTAACCGGTGGTGCACTGGTCATGGTCATCGGTCGGGACGTCCAGAGAGGGTTTAAGTTAGCTCGCGTGGGCGCTGAACTCACCGGTTGTCACTGGTGTGAGCACTAGTGTGCACTGGCGTGATCTATATCGTATGTGCGCCTGAGACAGAGAGCCAGGAACCTGACTTCGTGGACGCTGTGAGCACCGGTGCAACCGGTGGTGCACTGGTCTTGTGCACCAGTCAGGAGATACAGAGAGCATGTTGGCGTGGCTTTGGGCACTAACGTGCATTGGTCATCACCTGTGGTTACACCACTGGCACACTGGTCGTTTGACATGCATTAACGGCTATATTTTCAACTGTTTGAATTAGCCATTGGAGAGGGCACCGGTGCTCACCAGTGCTACAGTGAAAGCATCGGTGCACTCGTAGCTGGCCCCTTTGTGAGTAACGGTTGGATGGTTGGCTTGGGGCTATAAATAGATGGTGTGGCCAGCCTTGGCCAACCTCTCAGACCCCCCAAACATCTAAGCAAACCTTGTGAGCACAAAAGAACACACTCCACTCACTTGCATCCTTGATTCATCCCTTGGGAGTGAGATTGGAGAGCCTCTAGTGCATTGCTTAGTGGTCTAGCATCTTGTGGCATTAGTTGGATGATTTGGGATGGTGGATTTCTTATTACTCTTGGTGATTGCTGTCACCTAGCCGGCCCGGAGCTTGGAGGATCGTTGAGCAGAAGGTGGCGATTGTTTCTGGCTCCGATCGATCGATTGTGAGGGGTTCTTGTGCCTTCCCCGCAGGAGACTCACCAAAGGCAACTCTAGTGGATTGCTCGTGACTTGTGTACCCTCATCTTGTTGTGGTTCTTACGACGCCCATGTGTGGGGCTAGGCATATGATGCCTATTAGCGCATGAGCCACCAAGTGAGTGTCACGTCACAATGTGGACTAAGTTGCTGGCAAGCAACCAAACCATGAGATAAATCATTGTATCTCCATCGGTATTCTTGTGATTGATTTGTCTCTTGCTGGTTCGGTATATTGCTCTCTACTCACTTGTATGACCCTCATACATATCTTGTGTAGTAGTACCTTACCTTGCTAGTTGAGTAGCTAGTTGTAATTAGTTGTAGCTTAATTCTTGCTAGCTCACTAGTGGTAGAAGCAAGTGACTTAGCTAGCTCAATTGTGTGAAATTGACTTAGAGATCATAGAAACTAGAAATTGGTAGGTGGCTTGCTATTACCTTGTAGAGCTAGAGTAAAATTGTATTAAAGCCTTATTGTTGTCTAACATTTTGCTCTAGTGTATTTGTAGAATTTTTATTAGGCTATTCACCCCCCTCTAGCCATTTAGGACCTTTTAGCAAGTGCCACCACCAAGGTGCACCATCGCCACCGCCATTATTGGTGGCACTGCAGCACCGACTTGGTCCCTTGACCAAGGGATCCCCTTCTTCAACAAGCGCCTCTACCTTTTAGCATCATCACCGCTATTGTTAGACTAGCTAGACACTCTCCTCGTCACTAAGAGAACGATGAAAACCTGCATCTCCTTGCATAAGGCTCCCATGCTCCACCAACGACCGTGGTGGTAAGCTACCCCTTCCCTAAAAGCATCACTAGGGTGAGTGAGTGGCCCCAAGGCACACTATCATCGACAACGGTAAAATTCATGGACAACGCCGACCACTAGTTCCTCTCCATGGGGAACATTTACATTGTGACTCCAGTGTCCACAAACCCGTCCTCAATGCCGCTCAAGACACACATGGGCCAACACGAGCCACTAGGACATGCAACTACTTCATCCTAGGCGACATCGGCAACCTCTAGTGCTACTTCAAGTTCATCATTGACCGTACTCGTGACAACATCATCCATGCAGAGATCAAGCTGGGGCGCCTCACCATGAGCATCAAGGTGGTGCCCATTGGAGGAGCTTCTCCTCGGATGATGTCAACGTCTAGGCAATGATACAACGTAAGTGAAAGCATCTAGGCCCCGAGAGTTGGTTTCGGCAATTTATGACAACACAACATTACCATGACTAACGTGTGTTTTGCAGAAACTTTGGTAAGTTAGGTCATGGGAATGGTGACTGTTTTGGGCACTATGGTTTTCATGCCCCTTGATGGAAATCGTTTTGGTTTTCAAAGGATTAACATCAAGATTAAGGACGGTTAGTTCCGGACGTCAAGGAGTTGAGTTACGTTTGGAATAGTCATTAGGATCTTCACTTTTCTCCTTTGGCCGTACTATAAAGGGGGGCATGAGCGAGTAGCTTGACCTAGGTGAGTCTTTTTTTAGGTGTGGTGCACACTTGTCAAACTTAGCACTAGGTAGCTCAGGTGAAGCCCAAAGTTCAGTTGGAAGAAACTCGGTTCAAGTTGCGTCGCGGTTCGAAGTCATTTGAGCCATTTATCCTTGACCAGACGCGGTCTCTGCCTTGACCGGACGCGTCCGGTCAGTACTGGCAATCAACACTGTTTCAATTTGATCGACCAGACGCGGTCCTCCCATGGACCGAACGTGGTGATTGGGTTGACCAGAGTCAGACAGGGTAAGTGATCTGATCGGACGCAACTGGGAAATCGATCGGACGCATCTACAGTGCGTCCGGTCCAGTTCCAGAGAGGTACTTCACTCACCGGATGCGTCCGGTCATCACTGATCGGACTCGACCGTGCGTCCGATCAAAGTACAATAAGGTTCTTGCACGACCGGACACGTCCGGTCACTCCTGATCAGACTCGCTGTGTGTCCGGTCACTTAGCGCCGTTTGTTTTAAATTCGACCGTTGCCACCGACCGGACGCATCTGGTCACGTCGACAGGCGCGTCCGGTCAGTATGTAAAATGTTGAGTTGGCACATAACGGTTGGAATTAACTGTGAGGAGTATAAATACATCCCCTACACCTCTATTTGAGGTCTCTTGCTCATTTGTTCAACTGAGAAACACCTTTCAATTGCAAGGAAGTGCAAGAGCTCTAGTGAGGGTTGTGATTTGAGAATCCAACTTTGAGATCCCTTATTAGTGACTAGGGAGTAGCAAGTGTGCATCCACCTTCTCATTAGGCTTGTTGTGGTCAAGTGAGAGTTCTTACTTGTTACTCTTGGTGATTGCCATCACCTAGACGGTTTGGTGGTGATTGGGAGTTTGGTGATCATCCAGCGGAGTTTGTGGATGACCCAACTCATCTTTGTGAGCGGTTGTGGGCGATTCACCGCGATAGAGTGTCAAAGAATCAGCCTGTAGAGAGCACTTGATCCTTGCGTGGATCAAGGGGGAGCTACACCCTTGCGCGGGTGCTCCAACGAGGACTAGTGGGGAGTGGCAACTCTCTGATACCTCAGGAAAACATCACCGTGTTCCTAACCCTTTACTTTCAAGCAATTACTTTCTCGCATTACTTTTGTTGCTTAATTTACTTTCCTAGAATTGCCATGCTAGACTAGGATTGGAACTTAGGGTGCAAAACTTTTATCGATAGAATCACAAGGAACACTTGTAGGCGCTAGGGGTGAATTATGGCTTAGTAGGATTTAATTCTTGCAATAAATTTTATAAAAGCCCAATTCACCCCCCCCCCCTCTTAGGCATCTTGATCCTTTCAATTGGTATCGAAGCCGAGTTGCTCCTAAATTAGGCTTTACCGCCTAGAGCAAGATGTCCAATGGGGAAGGACCACCTCCCATCTTTGAGGGAGATGATTTTCCATATTGGAAAATCCGCATGGAAGCGTATCTCGAAGCCATAGATGTCGGGTGTCTTAGAGCCACCACTGAAGGGCTTCCGGAAATCAAGGATCCCACTAACCCCGTTGGTGACGAGGAGAAGTACGACCGGTGGAATGCAAAGGCAAAAAATGCACTCTACCGGGGCCTTGGCAAGGATATCTTCAATCGTGTGCGTAATGCAAAAAACGCACATGAATTGTGGGAAAACCTTTGTGCTCTCCATGAGGGAACTAAGAGTGAGCGTGAGGAACGCTATCATATTGCTTTGAAGAAAATTAACTCTTTTGAGATGCTTCCCAAGGAAAGTGCTAATGACATGTACACTCGCTTGAATGTTCTTGTAGAGGATCTCAATGCTCTCGGGCTCACTCAAATGAGTCCATCGGATGTTGCAAGGAGGATCTTGAGTGTTCTTCCCATTGAGAAGTATGGCCACATTGTCACCGTGCTTCACCAAAGTGATCTCTCCACCACAACACCGACACAAGTATTGGGAAAGATCAATGCTCATGAGATGTACATGCATATCACTCCGGAAGAGGGCTCATCATCTTCCAAGAAGGACTTGGCCTTCAAAGCTAGCCATGACAAGAAAAAGAAGAAGAGCCAAGCCACGATAGTGCATGAAAGCTCAAGTGAGAGTGATATTGATGAAGCATCACTTGCTCTCATGGTGAGAAAGACCACCAAGATGCTAAAGAAGCTTGACAAGAGTGGCATCAAGTTCGATGGCAAGAAGAAGAAGTTCTTCACAAGTAGCAAAAGAAAGCCTATATCTGAAATGGATTGCTACAATTGTGGTGAACTTGGTCATCTAGCTCATCAATGCCCTAAGCCTCCAAAAGACATGTACAAGAACAAGAACAAGGGCAAGAAAAATAAATCTAGTGATGAAGAAGATGAGAAGAAGAAGAACAAGCCATACAAGAAGAAGGATGGCAAGAAGAAAGAATATCACAAAAAGAAGAAGGGAGGCAAAGCTTACATTGTTGGTGATTGCCTCATGACATTGAATCATTATGTGAGTCCTCCGGTGATGAAAGTGACGACGAGAAAGAGAAGGTCGCCGCATTTGTGATTGGGCCATCATCATCTTCATCGACATCTTCACCACCATCTTCACCGTCATCATCCACTACTCACCTATACCTCATGGCCAAGGGTGAACGAAAGGTACAAAATAATGAAAGTGATGATGATGATGATAGTGATAGTGATGATGAATTTGATGCACCTTCTTATGATGAACTTGTAAAATTGCTCAACAAATACTCTAAAGTCATAAGAAAGACTAGAAATGAAAATGATGAGCTTCAAAATGAAAATGGATCACTTTCATCAAAGCTTGAGATTGCACAAAAGACTAGTGATGAGCTTAAAGATCAAAATGAAATTATGACTTCTACTCTCAAGGAGCTCAAAACTTTCAACAAAGAGCTTAGAGATGAACATGATAAACTTGAGAAGAAGCATGATGAGCTCAACACTAGGCACAACTTGCTAAAAGACAAATATACTTCATTGAAAATTAATTATGATAGTCTTGTTGTTGCTAATGAGCTTTCTCTTGAGACACATGATGCTACTAACCAAGTTGTTAAGATTGATATAGCCACATCATATGATGACTTGATTATTGAGAGCATTGAGCAAGGCTCTAGTGGCAAAGGCAAGAAAGTGGTTGAATCCGACAATCATGATGATTATGTCAAGCTCAACAGTGAATATGAAATGCTTAGAGATGAGAACAAGAAGCTAAAAGGGTTGATGGCTCTTGAAAAGCAAACATCAAATGAGTCACTCATTGAGGAGAACAAAAAGCTCAAGCAAGAGAAAGAGCATCTCAAGACCGGCTTAAGCAAGTTCACAAGAGGTCAATACTTGCAAAGTGAGCTACTCATGAACACCGTCATGAAGATGGATAGAAGTGGCATTGGTTACTTGGCAAATCAAGAGAAGAGGGCTAAAGCTCAACAACAACAAAGCAAATCAAAGCCCAAGCCAAAGAGATGTGTTGAGTGTGGACAAGAGGGCCACTTTGCTCATGAGTGTGAAACTCCACCACCACAACCCTTGCCCAAGCATGCTAGACCCTTTGCTTTCAATGCTCACTACATGCTTAGAAAAGATTCTAGTAGAAAGATGAAAGTCATGTTCTTGGGTCCCCCAAACAAGAATAGGCCTAAGAAAATTTGGGTTGCCAAGTCACTAATTGAGAAAGTCAAGGGTCCCTCTCAAGTTTGGGTCCCTAAATAAAAAGCTTGATCTCTTGTGTGTAGGTGAACTACAAGACTAGTGGATCTCATTGGGTTATTGATAGTGGTTGCACTCAACATATGACCGGTGACCCTCGTATGTTCACCTCACTTGAAGAAAATGGGGAATGTCAAGAGAAGATCACATTTGGGGACAATTCAAAGAGCAAAGTCAAGAGTATAGGCAAGATTGCAATATCAAATGATCACTCTCTTTCAAATGTGGTCTATGTTGCTTCCTTGAGTTTCAACCTACTATCCATTGGGCAACTTTGTGACCTTGGCTATCAATGCTTATTCACTCCAAATGAAGTGGTAGTATCAAAGATAGATGATAAGTAAATGATTTTCAAAGACTTTAGATACAACAATCTCTATCTTGTTGATTTCACCTCCGAAGATACAAACTTGATGACATGCTTGTTCACCAAAACTTCACTTGGGTAGCTTTGGCATAGGAGGCTTGCTCATGTTGGAATGAATACTCTCAACAAATTATTGAAGAAAGAGTTAGTGAGAGGCTTGAAAGATGTCAAGTTTGAGAAGGACAAACCTTGTAGTGCATGTCAAGCCGGTAAACAAGTTGCAAATACTCATCCAACAAATGCTTACATGTCAACATCAAGAGTGTTAGAGCTTCTACACATGGATTTGTTTGGTCCTACAACTTACAAGAGCTTGGGTGGAAATCTTTATTGTCTTGTGATTGTGGATGACTACTCAAGATACACTTGGACATTCTTTCTTCATGACAAATCCGAAGTGACCAATTGTTTCAAGAAGTTTGCAAAGAGAGCTCAAAATGAATTTGAAGTCAAGATAAAGAAGATAAGAATTGACAATGGCAAAGAATTTGACAACACAAACATTGAAGCTTATTGTGATGAGATTGGGATCAAGCATGAAGTTTCATCAACCTACACTCCTCAACAAAATGGTGTAGTTGAGAGAAAGAACCGGACATTGATTACCCTTGCAAGAATAATGCTAGATGAGTACAACACACCGGAAAAATTATGGGCCGAGGCAATCAACACCGCATGCTATGCATCAAATCGCCTCTTCCTACAAAAGTTTCTTGGCAAGACCCCCTATGAGTTGCTAAATGGGAAGAAGCCGGACGTCTCATTCTTTTGGGTGTTTGGTTGCAAATGCTACATCTACAAGAAGCGGCAACTCCTAGGGAAGTTCCAAAGATGTTGTGATATTGGTTTTCTTATTGGCTACTCATCAAAGTCCAAAGCATATAGAGTATTTAACCATGCCACCGGTTTGGTTGAAAAAATATATGATGTGGAATTTGATGAATCTAACGGCTCCCAAGGAGCAATTGAGAATTTTGATGATGTAGGTGATGAACCATTGAGGGAGGCAATGAAGAACATGCCGGTGGGAGACATCAAGCCTAAAGATGATGAAGACGATGCACAAATGGTCAATCCACCATCTTCACCATATGTGCCTCAAGATGATGACAAGAATGAGAGAGTTGAAAATGAAGACACTCATGTCTCTCATGAACAAGCTGAGGCACAAGCTCAAGATGTTGATGCTCCCCAACCCCCTCCTCAAGTGGTTGATAGAAGACACTCACCTCTACTTCAAGCACATCCACAAGATCTCATCATAGGGAGTCCTACAAAGGGTGTAATGACTCGATCTCAAAAACTTGCTTCTTTTGTTGAACATCACTCTTTTGTCTCTTGTCTTGAACCTAAGAATGTAGAAGAAGCTCTTCAAGATCCGGATTGGGTGAATGCAATGCACGAAGAATTGAACAACTTCACTCGCAATCAAGTTTGGACACTTGAGGAGCATCCAAAAGGTGCAAGAGTCATTGGAACCAAGTGGGTGTTCCACAACAAGCAAGATGACAAAGGCGTAGTTGTGAGGAACAAGGCAAGACTAGTTGCAAAGGGGTTCTCTCAAGTTGAAGGCCTTGATTTTGGAGAGACCTTTGCACCCGTTGCAAGACTTGAAGCCATCCGTATCCTTCTTGCATATGCATCGCATCATGAAATGAAATTATATCAAATGGATGTGAAAAGTGCGTTTTTAAATGGTTTCATAAATGAACTAGTATATGTTGATCAACCTCTCAGGTTTGAAGACCCTAGATATTCTAATCATGTTTATAGGTTGTCTAAGGCGCTATATGGGCTCAAGCAAGCCCCTAGAGCGTGGTATGAGCGCCTCCGGGACTTCCTCATTGAGAAGGGCTTCACAATTGGGAAGGTCGACACCACACTCTTCACCAAGAAGCTTAATGGGAAGATCTTCATTTGTCAAGTCTATGTTGATGATATTATCTTCGGATCAACAAATGAAGATTATTGGAAGGAATTCGGTGAATTGATGTCGAAGGAGTTCGAGATGTCCATGATTGGTGAACTTACATTCTTCCTTGGTTTTCAAGTCAAGCAAATGAAAGAAGGGATTTTTATCTCTCAAGAAAAGTATACATAGGATCTTCTCAAGAGATTCAAGATGGAGGATTGTAAGCCAATCAAGACCCCAATGCCATCTAA
The DNA here is from genome assembly GCA_022457205.1 of Saccharum spontaneum. Classification (NCBI taxonomy): domain Eukaryota; kingdom Viridiplantae; phylum Streptophyta; class Magnoliopsida; order Poales; family Poaceae; genus Saccharum; species Saccharum spontaneum. The sequence goes on along the minus strand of CM039597.1, from coordinate 4,503,130 downwards.
TGGACATCTCGACCTAGATGAGGGAGGTAAATCAGTTGATCAAACTCTTTACCATTCTATGATTGGTAGCTTGTTGTACCTTACCGCATCTAGGACCGATATCATGTTTAGTGTGTGCATGTGTGCTCGCTTTCAAGTGTGTCCTAAAGAACCTCACCTAAGTGACGTGAAAAGAATCCTAAGATATCTTAAGCACACCCCAAGCATTGGTCTTTGGTATCCCAAAGGAGCTAGATTCCAACTAGTTGGCTATTCCGACTCGGATTATGCCGGTTGTAAAATTGATAGAAAAAGCACATCCGGAGGGTGCCATTTGCTTGAGAGGTCACTTGTATCTTGGTCATCTAAAAAGCAAAATAGTGTGACTTTGTCCACCGCCGAGGCGGAATACATTGCCACGGGGGCTTGTTGTGCACAAATCTTATATATGAAGCAAACCCTTCTAGACTATGGTGTTGTTCTTGATAAGGTGCCACTTTTATGTGATAATGAAAGTGCCATTAAAATTGCCAATAATCCGGTACAACACTCACGCACCAAGCACATTGATATCCGCCATCACTTTCTAAGAGATCATGTTGCTAAAAATGATATATCACTAGAAGGTGTAAGAAGTGAAAATCAATTAGCGGATATCTTCACTAAACCTTTGGATGAGGCTACCTTTTGTAGGTTGAGAAGTGAGCTAAATGTGCTTGATTCTAGTAACTTTAAAAAATGAGCTTGTGTTGTCCCTTGCATTGCATTGTAATATATGTCATGTTTAAACTTCCGTAATGCATCTAGGACTTGTCTAACACGGTTATGATAACCCTCCTTTGGAGGAGTGAAGAAGCCTAACCATGGATCAAACTGGTTTTGCTTTGAGCAACCTCTGTGTTCGTCCTTGGATAGAGAGAGCATTTGATGCTCCCAAGGGTTTATAAACTCTATTGCATGGCCATACGTTGCTCCTCGGGTGTTTATCGCATTTTTTCTTGAAATAATACTAGTCTAAGGCGAAGTATTTTGAAAAACTTGAGGGTTTGAGAGAGGTCACTCATATCAGGTTCCAATTGGTGTTTATTTGGGTCTCTTTGTATTGGAACTTGATTGGGAGAAGTCGCGTCGAAGATCGGAAAGAGAAAAGGCGAAAAACAGCAATCGGACGCTGGACCAGACGTGACGCTGCTCAACCACTGCGTCCAGTTCCGGCCATCACCAGCGCGTCCGATCACGCGAAGGCGGTCCTCGTGGATCTCTGTCCGGACGCTGGACCGGACGCGACGCTGTGACCACTGCGTCCGGTCCCGGACTTCATCTGTGTGTCCGGTCATGCGTAATGGGTTCCTGGGTGGACCTCTGACCGGACTCTGTCCGCGTCTGGTCACCTCTAACCGGATGCGTTCGGTCATGCCAGGAGCTTACTGGACTCTGACCGGACGCCTCTGCAGCGTGTCCGGTCAGTCGATCAGCGCGTCCGGTCACCCCGTGAAAAGCGGATCTGAGTCTTTTTCTTCGTTCCATCAGTAGTTTCCTCTTTTCTTCTTCCTCATCGCGCACAGCCGCTCCTTGCTCCCTTGCCCTAACCCTAGCGCCGCCCTGCTCCTCGCCTGCACCACTGCGCACCGTCAAGCCGATCCTCCACCGCAGCCCGTGCATCGCCGCTCCTCTCCATAGCAGCCACGCCGCCACCGCTCCTTCTCCACCGAAGCATCCTCCCGCGCGCCGCTCCTCTCGGCCAACTGCAGAGGCTCGGCATCCTCGACTGACCAAGTCTCAGCATCCTCAAACGCCGTCCCTCTCCTCTCCGACCGCCAACAGCGAAGGCTCGGCAGCCCTCCTCCGCGCCGCCCTTCATCTTGGCCAAGAGGGCTTCTCTACACTGCGCCGCCTTTGAGCTTCATCTCCGCAAGGTTCTTTCATGTGACCTTGACCTAGATGTTTTGCCGTGAAATCTTGACGTGTTCTGATTCACTTTTCGTTTGTCTCGGCATTCCAGCGCTCGTCCATCATTCCCGTGGAACCCCCGCGCGTCAAGGTTTCTCACCTCTTTCACTGGAGTCTCGCTCTTCTGAGGTAGCATATCGTGCTCTATTCTTTTCTTATCTCTTATGCTTGCTCTCATAAGGACATAACTCATCTATTAGTTGAAATATATTGCTTAAAAGTAGCTCTATCTATTCTATCTTTGCAGTGAGTCTTGTCGGTGCTTTTGTGTGGCAGTGGGCAGTTTTGTCAGTGGAAATTTGAATCCGAGGCCAAGCCTGCGGATACGGATTGAGGCCAAGCCTCACGAGAGTCAGTTCATCATCTTGCAGTCATGAGTTGATTTAGGGAAATTCTTGCTTGGTAGCTCATCATCTATTCAGTGTCAGTTGTTCTCAGCATGGCCCGCTGCAAGAATGTTGGTGGTGCACCGAGTGACGGGGACGGAAGTCCTCCACGTTTGACAGAGGTTGCCTGTGGCAAGCGCAAGAAGATCACCACTAAGAAGAGAAAGAGGACACTCATAGAGGCAGAGATAGCACAGGCAGTGGCTGATGCTGCAGATCTAGCAGAGAGAGGAGGCAGAGGCAGTGGTATTCACATTGGTGAGCGTCACTTTTACCTTGACAGACGACAGCTCGGTACAGAGGCCACCGAGGAGACAGAGGACCAGCCTACAGAGCAGACAGAGGAGCAGCCTATCGAGGAGACAGAGGAGACACAGGAGCAGACAGTGCAGACTCCACCGCGTCGTCGCTCAGGACAAACGCGTGCTCAGGTGACTCCTAGGCTAGAGGGTCAGCGACGTGGAGGTCGTCCACCTCCTAGAGCTCATGGTCAGCCCCCAGTTGAGCACTTTGACCTTAGGGGAGCTACAGCACGCCAGGTTCAGGCCCTCTGATTTGTCGAGGTTGGTCGGTGGTTCCCACCTCAGCGGGACACCAGAGCTTCAGAGGGTTTCTACACACCTCTGCACGAGGATTTTTATAGAGCCTATGTTGACAGTGGGATTGCCTTCAGACTACAGAGAGTTTGTCGACTTGAGGCACTTGTTGCAGTTGTTGGTGAGCAGCTCCGTCCCCATATTTCTTTCCTACCAGGATTGTCAGATCTTCTGGGTCGGATAGGAGCATACTGTGGTACTTGGGTCAGAGAGTTCTACTCCTCACTTTGGATAGACCCCACCCACGAGTTCATTCACTTTGCATTTAGAGGTCGTGACCGCAGGCTGTACAGCACCAGGGTACGGGAGATTCTCAGGCTCCCAGCTTCAGAGACGAAGATCCACCAGTTGTGCTTTCGTCAGACTTCACCACCGAGGCGTCCACACAGAGGCACCGTGCCACCTACAGACTTGATCAGACCATGCTTTCGCGAGCCGTTTGGTGAGGGGTCCAGACGTACACCAGCTAGCTTGACTCCCATTGCCAGAGTGCTTGATGCTATTGTGAGCAGGACACTGCTTCCGAGGTTGGGCTACCAAGAGGGTTTGACATGTATGCAGCTGTGGGTAGTCCATCACCTCATCTCTCAGATTCCGTTTGACATTTGGGATTCGATGCTCTGTGAGATGGAGGATACTTTGGCAGAGGGCTTCAAGGGTCACCGTCAGCTACCCTATGCCCATTGGATTTGCTTTCTTATTCGGTCTGCTTGTGACCTACCTACTGAGATTAGAGCGGAGATCTCTGACACCATGACAGCTTTCCCTGAGTATGATATACGACAGTTGTGGGCCTCTTTCACCCATGAGCAGGCACCTAGACAGGGACAACGTCAGAGAGCAGAGGTACCAGAGACTGCAGCTGAGTAGGACCAGATAGTTGAGGGACTTGCTGAGGCAGAGCTTGCCGACTTAGATGCTTAGCCAACTGATCTAGATGAGGATGACGCCACTGACAACACTGATGATGATTATCAGCCACTTCCTCGGTACTGCTCTCCTCGCTCTCACAACCATGAGGCCGGTGGTTCTGATTTAGCCTCACGCTCAGACCCAGCCATGGTGGCTATTCTTGAGAGGCTGACCCAGGCTCAGGAGAGGCAGGAGATTCAGCTGCAGTGACAGGCTCAGGACAATACAGCTACATTCGCTCAGATTCAGGCTCGTCAGGACGAGTTTCAGAGGCAGCAGCTAGAGATACAGAGGCAGCAGGCAGCTACCCAGCAGCAGTACCTCGAGCTATTGAGACACCTTGTTACTGTTGGGGTCGCTCCACCTCCATCTGATCTTACTCCAGCCTTACAGTCCAGTGGACTTCAGAGTCAGGGACAGCCAAGCTTTCGGTTTACCTCACCTCAGCAGCAGGTGCCTCAGACGTTTCAGTCCCCAGGCTATACTCCTATCCAGACGGGATTTACTCCACTGGTTCAGCTCAGGCCTCATCTTCTGACTGGCACTCCTTTCTCTACTGATTTGAGTGCGTCCTACAGCGAGTTGACTGGTCAGCCGACACCCTCCCATACCACAGTTCTGACTTCTTCAGAGATATCAGCATCAGAGATAGTGGCTCCTCTAGTGACAGGGACAGGGACTATAGAGACAGTTCCTTCGTCGGTTGCCTCGACTAATCCTCCCACGCTTGGTGCTCTTCAGGCTCAGGTGACAGAGACTGCGGCTCTCGTTGCTACTACTTCATCAGCTCCTGCTCCTGAGTTACAGACCCAGACTGCTTCACTTCCACGTGTATCTACAGAGGGTCAGCCTGACAGCTCAGAGTCAGAGGAGGACACTTCTCAGTTCTTGATCACTCCACGCTCCTCGGCACCCGACACGACTGCTTCTGTTCCTCCTTCGGACCCTTAGCTTTTTGGCTCTTGATGCCAAAGGGGAGAGAGAGTAGATTCAAGGGGAGTTTTGAGAGAGGGTTTCGTTTTCTTTGTGTGCTACATTCATGCATCATGTTTATATTCCTGCACTTGCTTTATGTGACATGTGTGCTTGTGAGATACTTGGGTACTATGTGGATTATCTTGTCTCTATTATATCATGTCACTTGATTGGTTCTAGCTCATAAGGTTTTACTTTCGTGCCTTACTCCGATTTCATATGAGCTATGCTTTTGTGTACTAACTCTTCATGTTTCATCTTATGAGTACACCCTGTTGGCTTGGAGCACATAAGCAATCCCTAACCCCTTGTTCTTATTGCCTTTTGCTTATGTGAACCAAGCATGTTCGAAAACCTCAACTCTTAAATCTACTTAATCAAGGTGTTTTGTAGAAACTTTGGTAAGTTAGGTCATGGGAATGGTGACTGTTTTGCAGAGACTTTGGTAAGTCACCAAAAAGGGGGAGATTGAAAGCATCTAGGCCCTGAGAGTTGGTTTCGGCAATTGATGACAACGCAACATTACCATGACTAAAGTGTGTTTTGCAGAAACTTTGGTAAGTTAGGTCATGGGAATGGTGACTGTTTTGGGCACTATGGTTTTCATGCCCCTTGATGGAAATCATTTCAGTTTTCAAAGGATTAACGTCAAGATTAAGGACGGTTAGTTTCGGACGTCGAGGAGTTGAGTTACGTTCGGAATAGTCGTTAGGATCTTCGCTTTTCTCCTTTGGCCGTACTATAAAGGGGGGCATGAGCGAGTAGCTTGACCTAGGTGAGTCTTTTGTTTAGGTGTGGTGCACACTTGTCAAACTTAGCACTAGGTAGCTCAGGTGAAGCCCAAAGTTCAGTTGGAAGAAACTCGGTTCAAGTTGCGTCGCGATTCGAAGTCGTTTGAGCCATTTATCCTTGACTGGACGCGGTCTCTGCTGGACGCATCCGGTCAGTACTGGCAGTCAACGTTGTTTCAATTTGATCGACCGGACATAGTCCTCCCATGGACCGGACGCGGTGATCGGGTTGACCAGAGTCAGACAGGGTAAGTGATCTGATCGGACGAAACTAGGAAATCGATCGGACGCGTCTACAGTGTGTCCGGTTTAGTTCTAGAGGGGTACTTCACTGACCGGACGCGTCCGGTCATCACCGATCGGACTCGACCGTGTGTCCTGTTAAAGTACAGTAAGGTTCTTGCACAACCGGACGCGTCCGGTCACTCAGCGCCGTTTGTTTTAAATTCGACCGTTGCCACCGACCGGACGCGTCCGGTCATGTCGACCAGCACGTCCGATCAGTACGTAAAATGCTGAGTTGGCACATAACGGTTGGAATTAACTGTGGGGAGTATAAATACATCCCCTACACCTCTATTTGAGGTCTCTTGCTCATTTGTTCAGCTGAGAAACACCTTTCAATTGCAAGGAAGTGCAAGAGCTCTAGTGAGGGTTGTGATTTGAGAATCCAAGTTTGAGATCCCTCATTAGTGACTAGGGAGTAGCAAGTGTGCATCCACCTTCTCATTAGGCTTGTTGTGGTCAAGTGAGAGTTCTTGCTTGTTACTCTTGGTGATCGCCATCACCTAGACGGTTTGGTGGTGATTGGGAGTTTGGTGATCATCCGGCGGAGTTTGTGGATGACCCAACTCATCTTGTGAGCGGTTGTGAGCGATTCACTACGACAGAGTGTCAAAGAATCAGCCAATAGAGAGCACTTGATCCTTGTGTGGATCAAGGGGGAGCTACACCCTTGCGCGGGTGCTCCAACGAGGACTAGTGGGGAGTGGCAACTCTCCGATACCTCGGGAAAACATCACCGTGTTCCTAACCCTTTATTTTTAAGCAATTACTTTCTCACATTACTTTTGTTGCTTAATTTACTTTCCTAGAATTGCCATGCTAGACTAGGATTGGAACTTAGGGTGCAAAACTTTTATCGATAGAATCACAAGGAACACTTGTAGGCACTAGGGGTGAATTATGGCTTAGTAGGATTTAATTCTTGCAATAAATTTTAGAAAAGCCCAATTCACCCCCCCCTCTTGGGCATCTTGATCCTTTCAGCAAGGACGCGGTGTGTGGAAAAGGGGGAGTGATGTCACTAGCCTAAATACGGAACCATGGCTGGACCCAACAAGGCCCAAAGAAGGGCCCTGTCCGGCCGAGGCCTGGTCCAAGGCACCCTAGGCGCTTGTGGAGCAAGGGGGTGACAGCCCTAGGGGAGTCGCCGGCCTCCTTCCCCCTGGAGGAGTCCGAAATAGATTAGAATTAGGAATATAATAGATAAGGATAAGAATAGAGTTTGTTAGGAAAGGAGAGTCTAGATCCATAAGGACTCTATCTATAGATTGCTTGGATGTCAAGTCTAGATTGCTTAGAGGTCAAGTCTCATCGGGACTATAAATATTGGGTTCATGTAACCATTAAGATCTTAAGCAGAAACAGAGCAGTTGCCCTCCCTCCCTCTCTCTCTGTGCTCGTGCCCTCCCTGCCATAGCTGCCACCGCCCCCTGCGCTACCACCAGCAGTCGCAGTCCTCTCCCTCGAGCAGGGCTATGACACGATATTAATCAACTTGCTTATGAAAGTGTTAATCATATGAACTCACATTCAAATACTCTTGACAATGAGGTCAATGGTTTAGGTTTGCAACAAATTGGAGATGAAGAGGTGGTGAGAAGATCCTTCAAACTCTCCAAAGCTATGATTACAGCTTGATTGTACCCATCATCTATGACTAGCATGACTTGGAGAAGTTGACCCAATGCAAACAAGGTACTCGGCTAGATCATAGCCCTTGAGTTATGAATGGGGATTGGAGCTTCTTCCCAAAACAACATGAAGAATCTCGCTTCTACAAGCAAGCAAGCATCTCGCCCACACAAGCAACAAATGAAAAGGATGAGGAGGTAAGATGAAGAGTAAAACTAAAGTGGAGATAATTGCGACGACGATGAAGAGAGTGGCAAATGATTACCAAATATCCCCAAGGTACGAAGAGATATGGATCCTGAGGCCACCAAGGTTATCGTAAAATTGTAGAAGACCATCAAGAAGATCAATGGCAGGATTGATCATCCAATGTTCATTGAAGATTTGGTCAGTACTATAGATCAAATCAACAAGGAGAAGAAGACCAAGAGCTATTACAAGAGGGAGACAAAAAGAAGAGCCAAAGCATTTCCAAGCATCGGTAAAGCATTTGCTAAACCTGCAACTGCCTTGATATTTCTAAATCTAGAGCATTGTTTGGTTTTGGCTTGGCCTATACATTGTAACTTGGTTACTCAATATAAGAGAATTTATATTTTTCGAAGAACACTTGGAAAGCTCAGGGGGCTACTGCAATCCCCTTAAGAAGAAAGAATTAACCCTGTTTAAGTGTTTATGAGGGAAACCGGGCCCAAAATTTAGGAGTGACATATTTTGTCTATCAGTAGCTATGTGCTTTTGTCTCCTTGAGAGCCACTACTCTGACTTTTGGACTGAGGTCCTAGAACAAGAAGGTCGCATTTGAATCATTTTGAATCATCGGATACGAGAGCTAGGATAGGAAAATAGGGCTCGGTGAAAATCTTATCCCACGTTTGGTTTCTAGGAATGGGAAATGCAGAGGGAAAGGGATGATAGGGAAATAATCACCTCATAACCCACCGATGCTATCCCATCCGGAGGGATGGGGGTTTGGCCGAGATAGGAGCTCCGACATCCAACCATTGACCACCTTCTCCATGGACCACTTCAGGAGTGCCACATTGGCACAATTGGCGAGAAGGAGCCGCATGGGGACAACGTCAAAGCCGCCTCGCACGGGGTCGTGAGTCACGGTCGCCAACAAGGTTGCTCAAGGATAGCGGTGATTGGGCGCCAACGATGATTGGGACAGCAAGTACGGTGAGCGGGAGGGAAGCTAGGGAGTAGCATGGCGTGTTTTGTTTTGTTTTTTTTTTTTGCGCGCACGGTTGGATCCAAGCACGCATCGATTGGATGGGGATGGTCTACGGGAGTACGGGAGGCTGATTCGAGTGAAAAAGAAGAGCTGCGTTGGCAAATCATCGGAGAGCCATGGCGAGATAGCGGCAGTGACGACAAAGGAGACGAAGCGGCGACTTGTCTTTTTCGCAGCATCAGCCTGACCACCCCTGCTTTTTGTTCTTTTGCTTTTCGTCCTCAACTTTCATGTGTCGCCTGCTTTTATCCAAAATTCCTTTGCCATGGGTTCCAAACATGCGAATAGGTTAGGGATCTCATAACCTAATCCCTAACCCACAACTCATCTTAACCCAATCCATTTCCCTATCCCTTTCCTAGAGCACATCCAAGGATACATAGAAGAATGGGATAGAGAAATGAGTGGGAAATAACTGAGTGGGAAATCTAATTAATTTATGTACATGGGCTGTTCAGGTGTCTGTTGTTTTATCACTGGCCGATTCCTGTAGTATTACATATGGTTTTTTCCTTTACCGTTTTAGCTCTTTAATAATAGAGAGAGACAGAGATTGATTTCTATTTGGATTAGGATTCATATTCAGGATCCTAAGGATTGTAGAGATAGGATTCCAAGTTATCCAGGTTTCCTCAATAAACCTTGTATATATATAGTCATATAAAAACATGAGAGTTGCCGAGAAGTAAACAGAGACAGTTTCCACATTCCTGGAGTTAGTTAGGGGAAGACGGACAAAAAAAAATAGGTACAAATTTTAGCTCTTTAGATGATTCATTCATTCATGAGACATAAAGCAAGAATTTTGGATGGGATGCACAGTTCGAACATCAAAATTGGAGAATGAGGGAAGACGCATTATTGCACATCCAAAAAAACACAACTAAAATGAGATCTGAGCTACAAGGAATTGGTGGCTAAGTTCTACTACATACGTAACTTTGGTAAGAATATATCATATTATGTCCTGTTTAGAGACAGCAGTCCCCTTCTCTTCGGTCCACATGTATTGGAAGGAGAATTGAGAAGTAAAGCTAGTTTATCTTTTTTTCGATCCGCACCATATATATGGACCAAGAGAAACTGAGTTCTTCCATCATCTGAAACTGACGCCTGCTGCAGCGCCGCTATTCGTGTAATAATATAATACTGAATGAATGAATATACTAGACCACAACCATGAACTACGTATTTGTCAGGGCCTCAGGGGCGGACGTCAGACGTCCTGATATATAGGCAGCAAAATATGGAAATGGTGCACAGCTCAATAGAAGTACGTAACATGTCACAGAAACTAACCTTATTGCTGCTGGAGCAAGAACCCGACGACGCGATGCAGCCAACTAACAAGACGACGTTTCGATGACCACCAGAAAGAAAAATGGTTTGTTTACGACATGTTCGCACGCAGCACTCGTTATGGGTGGTATGTGTGCTGCTCTCGATGACCACTTGTACAATACAATATTTTCACAAGGATCTTTGTTTGCCGGCCCGGCCGGCTCCGGAGAAAATCTATATATCTATTCCTTACGCGGTTGCTTGTACATCCGGTATGGTATCGAATTGTTTTTTGCTTTGCCAACGTTGCTTCTCAGCGTGCCGTCCGGCTGTCTGCTAAACGAATCCATCATAAAGCTGGAATGCTCATTTAACCCAGAACCGTATGCAGGATACATCATGCATGTGTGGCATGGCAGAGTGTAAGCAATGCGCAAGCATGAGCAGCATGTGTAAACAATACTCCGTTCCAAATTGTATATACTACACCAAAATAAACCATCACTGCCGGTTCAAAACTGGCCTTTATTGCTGCCGGATTTCAATCCAACAGTGTTGACCATGGCGTTATACCGTCGGCTTCTTACTCGGCAGTGGTAGGCATTTTCATAAAACAAAAAGAACGAAAAAAACACACACACAAGAAAAAAAAACAGTAGGGGGCCCGTGCTAGGCCGGGGCTCTCGGCCGCGCCAGGGCTAGATCCGCACGTGGCGACTGATGATAACATGTGACCTTTGGATATATGACCATTGACTTTTTTTTGACTGAAAAGACTGTAGGGGAGATCCCCACAGTACCTCAAAACTTTATAAATTTAATTTGGGAAGAAAAGTACTTACCACTGATTATAATGTGAGCTCATTTCTATGTGCATAATGATAAAACTAAGAATTGGTTGCTACCTAATATCGGTATTTCAAATGTGCTTAGTAACAACGATGATGATGATGGAGCATAGATATGCCATGAAAAAGATCGATCTCAATGTGTAAGTCCATCAAAGTTGATCATTCAATTCGTCGGCAGCCCGACACTACTTCATTCTGAAGGCCATAGCTCTTCCATACAAAGTGCGATTGAGGCAAATGAGTACGAGATGGAAAGCTCATTTGATAAGCTTTCAAATGGATCTGGTTTGACCTCAAGATCATGTCGGCAAGACCTCCAAACCATCACAACAAGTTGATGTTGTTTCTGTCGAGAGCTGTGTTGTCGTCATGGGCATGATATCACCCTCAGCACCCTGACCCAAGTTGGAGCACGCCACAAGGTGATGGAGAACACGCCAAGGAAGCCCTTGGACGTCGTGCCCTTTAGCCACCTCCTTATGGGCAGCAAGGGCGTCCAAGTCAAGTTGGAGACCCAATTCGATCATATCAAGTTTGAGTTCATCTCAGGAGCAGCCTGCACTTAAACAGACGCCCAGCTCAACTACAAACTTCATTTTCAATGTTATACCTATGGATGAAAAGATAATTTCATAAGCTATGAAATTGCATGGGTTCCACATCAAAATTCCTTTGAATCAACGGAAATCGTCAAAACAAATCAGCATGCAGAATTTGTCAAGGTCCTATGTTACGTCTTTTGGGCCATTGGGCCATGTAATGTGTAGGGGTGAAAGCCCTAGTTTGGTTTTGGATAATTGATGAAATCTAGTGTACTAACCTTTGTCATTAAGTGGTGAACATGAGCTAGGTTGGTACTCACCAAGTGGTGGAGCTAGATGATGGTCATGGTGATGGTGATGGCCAAAAGAGAAGATCATGTGCTCCAACTTGGAAAAGAAGAAAGAGAAAAACAAAATGGGCTCAAGGCAAAGATATATTTGATAGGGCCATTTTGTTTTGTCACTCAAGACACCATAGAGGGTGTGAGTGGGTTTAGGATAGATAGCCGTACTATGAAGACGGGATAAATCATAGTTGATATGGTTATCAAGTGCCATTAGGTGAACTAACTCGTTGCATGTGCATTGGAACCTAATGAGCTAACACACCCTTGGGATTTGGCTTAGAATGTTGCTAACTCATGTACATGTGTTGAGATACTTGGAGTTGGCACACATGCACAAGGGTGAAGAGATTGGAGATGAAAAGGAGAAGAAAGCAATGACCGGACTCAGGGTTAGGATGGACCGGACTCTAGGGTGCCAAGTCCGGTGCCATACCCTAAGCCCTCAGGCTGGCTGTGGCTCAGACGGACCCTACGCGAGGATGTGTCTGGACCCTGGTTGCAGAGTCCGGTTGAGGAGTTGAAGGCGCTGGTGGACATGTGGCTTGACGAGGCGAACCAGACTCAGGGTATGGGTCCGGTCAGGGTGGACCAAACTCAGTTCGGAGTGCCTAGAACCTCTTGGTGTAAAATTTTCTTCGACTGGACTCGGGTGACTCGGCGCGACCGGACTCGCCGCTGACGCTGTGCGCACTTTCGGTCTTGGCTTCGTGGCGCGCGGGTATAGTAGACTAGACTCTGGTGTGCATCCGGTCGATTGGACCGGACTGGGTCCAGTCAATATTTAGCGCTCTGGACCGTCTCTGTAATGCTTTGAACTCGCGCGCGCTGGGGGTCAGGACCCTGGCTGCTGCGTCCGGTCCGAAGCATTGACTTAGCCTCTGAGCGTGACAACGGTTGAATTTGAATGGGAAGCTTACGTGGCTCACGGTGAGTGGCTGTGAGTTGGACCGGACCTGCGGTGTTGGTCCAGACCAGACTCTGTCTTAGGGTCCAGTCACTTCTTTTCGTGAGTAATGGTTGGGAGACTTTGAGGGCGCCTATTTAAAGGACTTGGCCAGCTTGGGGTGACTCTCTTGGCCATTTGCATTCTTGTACACCCCCTAGAGCTGAGAAAACACCACTCCCACTCATCTCTCTTGATTGTTGATCGTCCAAGTGAGTTGGAAGAGCATCCAAGTGCATTTGCATCGCGTTGGCGCATCTAGTGGCACTTGTGGTTGCATCGGCTGCAGTTTCTCTTGTTAGTCTGGTTGGTTGCCACCACTTAGATGGCTTGGAGCAGCTTGTGGTGATTGGCACGAGTTGGTGATTGTTCGTGGCCATCCCAATCGAGATTTTGAGGGCTTCTTGACCTTTTCCCGACGGAGAGCCAAAAGATACTCTAGTAAATTGCTCGTGTCATTGAGTACCCTTATTTGTGTTTGGTTCTTGCGGCGCCCAAGTGTTGGGCTAGGCTTGTGATCGCCTATTAGCTCGCTGAACCACCAAGTGAATGGTTGACACAATGGGGACTAGCGTGCCAGCAGGCACGCCAATTGTCTCTTTGAAATTCTCCCGGTATTCATTTGGTGTTCATTGATTGATTGATCATCTCTTGCCGTGTGCGGTATAATCTCCTTACACTACTTGCATTTACATTTCTTGTATTACTTGAGTAGTGTAGCTCTCTTGCTTAGCTAGCTCCTTAGTTAGTTGAGTAGTTAGTTAGTTAGTTTGATAGCTAGCTCAACTAGTCTTAGAGTAGCAACTTAGCCCTTGTGTGCATAGTGATCTTAATTGACTAGAATTGTTGGGATAGGTGGCTTTCAACCCTTGTAGAGTTAGAGCAAAAAGATTCGCTTTTTTATTTAATAACACATTGCTCTAGTGCTTTATAGAAAATTTTATTAGGCTATTCACCCTCCTCTAGCCATTAGGACCTTTGGAGGGGCACAAATAGGGGGTTCTTGGCCACCCCTTAGACCATATATCAGTAGTCTCTGCCCACATTAGGGTTTGGGTTTTACTTAGATTAATGTGTTATCAAACAGTTTCACCGTTTGTCAGTTTGTGAGACCCCAACTTCGAGTGCTTAATCATACATCCACAATTGTCACTTTACTTGAGTTGCATTTTATCTTATTCTTGCTTGTGTTCTTCGATTTGTAGTAGGGATTAGTCTTTTTGGTGAGGTCAATTGGTTTGTGACACGGTTAATAACCAGAGGCGGCGTGGTGCTAAGATTACAGGGTTTAGGTATTTCAATTTGAAGCTAGATCGTGTGTTACTCTCCAACCAAATCGATAGTTATCTTCACCTGACGGAAGATCAGAAACCCCGTCCCCATCAAGTGGTAATTGGGGCTTTAGGTGATACCTTCAGCTTCGCATATTACCTTAGTTTGAGTGCTTTCGTCTTTGACCCATAGTCCACCTCCATTTTTGTTTTCCTGTCCTAGAACCTTCCGTGCCATAGCCTTTGTATAATTTAGTTTCAGACCACTGTGCTGAGTTTGTGTCATAGATCAAGATCTTATTGTTGGTCTAGATCATGTTTGAGTCTAGTTTGTGTGATCCCTCCATTGTTTTCCATCAACCCTCGCTGCCGCCATAAAAAATCTGCATCTTGTATCCACGTAAAACCCTGATTCAGATTGTCTTCTTAAAACAGTAATAACTTTTGCATCCAGACTCGAAACATGGTAAATTTTATACTTTCGGAGAACACCAGCAAATTTTATATCTGTTTCTTCCTAGCTATGCTAGGTTTGCAAAATTTAGATCTACAAAATTCGGTCTGGAAGGTTGAGTTTTTGAGCTCACAAGTTTTGACATGCTTTATAAAGCATAATTATATTTTTCATAGGCCACATCTTTTAGCCAATTGAGATCAAAATTTTTGTGGTTTGTTCTTGTGTGCTACTTGCTAAGAAAAATATCAGAAGCATAAAAGGAAAATAAATTTTGACAAAAAGAAAAGAAAAGAAAGAAAAGAGAAGCACATAAGGAACAACTAGTAGCTCTGTTGTTTGTGGTGCCATTTGTCTTGTCCTTGTTTTCGTTTCTGCCTTTCATACTTGTTTCACTCCATTGTTTATCACAACTGGTGCTGGAAACATGTATAGGCCAACAACTAGGACAAGTGCTCTGTACATATATTCAATATTGTTATATGTTGCTGACTTGTGTGCCAAATACATATATTTGTCCTTTTGTGTGCCTCCCAAGCTCCACATATACCCCATATCAGTACAGTGCAATTTTGGTGCCACGCCGTCACAAGTGTCACGAACTAGCCATCAGTTGTGCCACCATCCATAAAGGTATCCACTATTTTGCTTTGGTAAGAACCTTGCAAGAGCTTGGTAAGATGTATGAGAGTGTGTGTCCACCGTCCACATATAGTAGCCGATAGCAACAAACCTTTGTGTTTTCTTCTCTCTTCTTGCTAATAATGCCAAACACTTTCTTCTTAAGAGTGATCTGCAGGACATCATGCTAGTTGTCTACAAGGATGGATGAAATAATTGATAAGGTGGGCACTTGAGTGCGCACACAACCATCCTCCTTTGCTACTGCAACGACGTCATCACCGCCACCTCCCACATGTACTATAGAATCTGCACAACAAGTGCTCAGCTCTCAAATGGAGAAGGTGGAGCAAAATCAGTTCAACAACTTGTTCTAGACACACTTTGTTGTCAAGGAACGACGTTGTTGTGTCATCATCAATTGTGAGATTTGCAACAACCTTGTAAGCCCTAAGTTGATCGAGAAGCTTTGCTTGACCACACACCCACACCCACACCCATGTCCATACTATGTACAATAGGTGAATTCTTCTGATAAGATAAAATTACACGCATCGAAATTTGCATTGTTACTTATAAGGATAGTGCAAATTTTGATGTAGTACCTATGGAAGCATGTCATTTGTTGCTAGGTAAACCTTAGATTTATAAAAATAATATTGTGCATAATACGATTGCTAATAAATACTTGTTCAAATACAATGGAAGCAACTCTTAAATCTAGGACTGCTGCTGAAATTTTAGAAGCTGATCTCCAAAGGGCAGAGAAAAGAAAGAATCAACCTTTTAAAAAAGAATGGGTTATTTTAGATGCTGCAATACATACAAAAATGAACATATTGCTTTGTCTCTTGTTGGAACTAATATTTTGGAGCATGTACCCAAAAAAGAGGGCAATGTGACAGAAAAAGAACAGGTAATTGTCTCGGGTAAGAGCTCTCTTGATGTGTTGCATTTGTCCACCAATGATGCTATATTAGAACCTTTTCTTGATTTAACTTTGTCACATGATCATTGTCCTGCTAATCTTTGTGATAAAGAAGAGTTGTGTGATAGCGCTTTTGCAATTCCCGTGCCACAACTTGTGAAGGAAATTAATTCTTTTATTTTGAAACGAGATACATGTGCTGAAAATAAACAATTGCTTCTCATTGCCGCTGAAAAAGATGAGATAAAACTATTGTCTTCTTTAAATACTTTAGGGTATATTGAGTCTGATACTCTATTAACAAAAACTATTTCACCGAGACGATCGAGCCACACCCGCCTCTGTTAGTGGAAAACGCCAGCCTCTAAAAATGCTTTTTTTTTTGAAACAGAGTTTGCACTATATTATTTCTGGCGAGGAACGTTTACATCAAGAGACTCCAGATTTTTTACAAACTCTGGGAGGGGATCAATCCAAATATGAGATCGATCCGGGTCCCAATTCAAACCAATTCGAGCAAGCTCGTGTGCACACCTATTGCTAGAGCGTGGCACATGAACAACATCAACTCGAATAAAATTCATGGACATCAGAAACTTTGTTTCTCTGAACAACACACCAGAAGCTGAAAAATCATAAGAGTGGGACTGTAGAGCATCTACTAAAGTCGTCGAATCAGCCTCCAAAATGATCTAGGACAAACCATGATCCATAGCTGCATACAAGGCTGCAAGACATGCCTGGGACTCAGCATTCAACGCATCATGCACCACATTGATTCTACCTGCACTAGCCAGCACCGTAGCTCCTTCGTAATCCCTCACAATAAAACCCCAAGCACCTTTTTTTCTTTCTGTATAAAGGTTCCATCAATGTTAATCTTTAGGACATCGGCTGTTGGGGGAACCCAGCAAGGAATCCCACTTTGTCTCTTATTTGGCCTCTCCTGTGTATGAAGAGTATCAACATATTTCATAGAATGTACCTTGTAAACCATCTCCTCAGTAGACATGATTTTATCCCCAGCGTTCGCCTTGTTACGAGCATCCCGCCATAGCCAAAGAAAACCAATCACTAATAATTTTTTATCCTCCTCGAGAGAGAGAATTTTGGTGGCTACCTGTTTTGCAGAGTTAAGATCAATCAAAGCAAGACGAAGCTCCTCTAAGTTCAGGGCTCTCCAACACTTCTTGACAAATTTGCATCTAGAAAAACAATGCTCACCATCCTCATTTAGCCTCCAACAGACAGGACAACGTGTGTCAATGTCCATTCGCCGACGAAAAATATTCATGCGTAGGGGCAAGCTATTATGTGTGAACCTCATCAAGAAAAAAAGGTTTCACCTTCGGTGGACATTGAAGCTTCCAGATTTTGTGCCACTTGATGTTACAGAAAGAATCCGAGCTGTCACTAGATTCACCAATCTGCCTTCTTTTAGAGAGTTGTTTCCTATCTGTTAATACGTGATATGCAGATTTGACTGGAAAGTCTCCCCTAGGATCAAAATGCCAGGCCAAATATCCTGCATTCCATTCTTCAACGGGATATAGATAGAATGTTTTTTTGCATCTGCTTCCCAGAAAATTTCAGTTAGTCACTAGAAATCGGGTCTATTAGTTCAGTATTTTTAGCGGTGGGAGAGTGCCTTCACAAAACTAAAATTGATGGAATAGCAATGAATATAATAACTGGAAGTGAAACCAAAACCGAATTGATGATTTGCAGTGAAAATGCCAACGGAAATGACCTCGTTAATAATATTCGGCGCACTACCATGCATGTGTGAGAGGTGGTGGTGCTGCATGAACCTAGTAGAAGTTCAAGTTCCCCATCTATATTCGGGAAAGAGCACACAACAGCGTAAAGGGAGCAGAGCAAGGGCCAAGCGTAAAGAAAAGAATAGATCGGATCGAGCAGGGGTACCGGGTACGGTGCCTTGCTTGGTTCAAAGGCATCCCTTCAGTTGGGTCTTGAGTGGCATGCGCGATGTTTTGCTTTCTTTGGCATTTGGCATAAAAAGCCTTTGCCCCCTACCTCGATCGTCTCCCATGCTTCTTCCCTCCTCTTCTGCTTAATTCACCACCTTACCTCCGGGCTCCCATGCATCCTGAACTGAAGCCTACATGCATGTGCATTGCAACGAGAGGAGATAGATGGGGATGACGTACAAGTGCTGCCGCCGCTTCCACTGTTGGGATGACGCGTCACAGCCCAAGGCCCCGCCACCGCCCAAGGATGTTGGCGCCCTCTTCTCCCTCTACGCCGCCGGTGGGGGCCCCGCCGCTCACATGGATGAAGATGGCCTCCGCCGGTACCTCAGCGCCTACCAAGGCGAAGGCCAAGGCACCAACGTCGAACGCCTGCTTGAGCAGGCCTGCCGCCTGCTGGAGCAGGACCCACGCATCCCGCGCAAGCTCTTCACCCTCGACGACTTCCACCGCATCGTCTTCTCCCACGACCTCAACCCAGCCATCCGGCACCAACAGCGTGTCCACCACGACATGACGATGCCTCTCTCCCATTACTTCATCTACTCGGCCCACAATCCCTACTATCACGCAAGGCCGCCGGACCAACGGCGCGGCCGCAGTGACGAATCCATCATCAGAGAGCTCAAGATGGGTGTGAGGGCCATCGAGGTCGCCATGTGGCCCGATTCAAATGGAGATGACATCAATATCCACCACGGCTGGTACTCCTCGTCTTTATACTACTATATATCTATATCTTATATATATTATACCTATTTATCATAAATTGCTTAGAAAGAAATTAAAGTAATCTCATAAATTAGTATAGTAATTATCATAACTCAAAGCGGATATATAATAACTTATTCTATGACCAGCTGCAGAACAATATTTTCTCTGTTTCTTTTTCTATAAGGTGCATGCACATGCATACAATTACTCCCGAAGTCCTTTAATATAGCGCAATCGAGTCTTCAAAAATTATACTGAAATATAAAGGATTTTGGAGGACAAAAAACAGTTTTGCATTAAACATTTTTCATTTATCAACCAATCACTATTACTTATGTCGATGATAGCGTATGATTAGAAAATAAAGTGAGCGTATATGTAGGACAGAGGGGGTATGTTTTTAATCCATTTCTTTGTGTAATATAAGGTGACCCTGCTATAATACGAGCTTCGTTCTGTGCACTGTGCTTAAACTACACTGTCTTGCAAATTCTGCACAGGAACACGAACACCCCAGTTTTATTAACTCAGTGCTTGAAATCCATCAAGAAATACGCCTTTTCCGCGTCTCCCTATCCTGTTATCATAACGCTTGAAGACAACCTTCAATCGTCTAACCTCCAGAAAAAAGCTGCCAAGGTCGGCCCCTCGATCTCTTTCTCTTTTTGTTTGTGATGATGAAACTGTTGTCACTTTTTCAGTCTCCTTCTACCTAGTTGCTGTTCCCTAAGGTCGGTGCTTCTTGAAATCTCGTTACTAGGTTGTGCTTGATGTACTTGGCGACATACTGTACTGGCCTCATACCGATCATAATGACATACAAATAACGCACATACGGCAGCGGCCTCTTCTCAATTATTTTGATTTACGTGTCAACACTGACAGTAACAAGCCCCTCAAAAATTTCCCTTCACCTGAAGAGCTCAAGGGTCGTGTACTCCTCTCAACAAAACCCCCCAGCCCTAAAAAGGAAAAATCAAAGCCCAACGAGGTTGATGACACCATTGAAAAGGGCGATGCTCAAATTCAACTTGGCAAAGGAGCTGACGACCATGATGCAGCGTGGGGGCCAGAAGTACCGGATTTTCAGACTGAAATCGAGTCTGCTAAAAAGGTATAAGGCTTGTAATTCTGCATTTCTTTCTCCTCCGCTTTCCATAGGATCTATAGATAGAATCTCTTCAACGAGATTTCACCCGCACAATTCTAGTTATGATTTGCTCTAGCAGCATGTCGGTGATGTCTCGACACACCAAAGACGACGTAAACGTACCGACGACAATGCTGATGACGATCAGAAAGAACAGAAACTGCAGCCACATGACTATCCACTGTATGGCCACCTGATTACAATGAGAGCAGAGAAGCAGAAAGGTTCTCTTGCTGATGCCTTGCAGAGAAAACCGGATGAAGATTGGCCTAGTCTCAGCGCTAAGAATGAAGCAATTGAGAAAGCGGCACTTACTGATGACTTGCAGAGTGATCCGGATAAAGTTAGGCGTCTCAGTTGGAGTAAGAAACAAATTCAGAAAGCGGCAGAGGATCTTGGCACCACAATTGTGAGGTAAACAGCATCATTAAGTTCATGGATGTGATCTTATCAACCCCGTTCTCCCTTTATATTTTTTACAGCAACAGTCCTTTTTTTTACAGCAGCAGTACGTGATACCATGTATTTTAACTGAAAAGATTACTGGTTACCCTGTATCCTCTTCCCATCGTTGAAATGGTCAATCTTTTTGGATCAAATAGGTTCACACAGAGAAATATACTGTGGATAAACCCAAGTTTCTCCACCAAGGGCTCCCGAAGGCCCACTCACCTTATTTCATCCGATTACAACCCATTTCTTGGCTGGCTGCATGGTGCTCAAATGGTGGCCCTGAATATGCAGGTATAGTTCTGTTTCTCAACTATTCATTCCAATCCAATAGGTTTCTCTACCAATTTCCATAGTTAGGATGATGAGTTCAACTATTCGCTATGTGCATTCATATTCACAAAGACTGAACATGAAATGGCATAAATGCACATACTGGTTATATTAGGAAGAGGTTACACTAGCTAGGTGCCTATGTGACAGATTCTGAGATCTCTGATGGTTCCATGAAATTTGTTGCGACTTGCAAGGGATAAGGCGAGGCTGCAAAGGCTGGAAATGAACGATATTTGCATACTAATTAAAGAAATTGAGGAACTGGATGCACATTATGCTATTATCTTAGTAATTGCCGACAAAAATAAGCCTCTGTGACAATTCTCAAAGCTTAGATATTACCATGTTAATCCAAGAAAATAAAATCAAAGTAGCCATATATATGTCCATAAATTGCCAACCACTACCAGCCGGCAAAAAGTTAACCCAAAACACCATATTTATAACATTAGTGGTTGGGAAATGGAGATATATTTGGCTTATCGTACGGTAACACATTTCTAACAAAAATCTTGTTTCTGAACTATCAATATGCGAAAAAATAAAATCAATAGTGACAGGAGTCAAACTACTCATGGGGATGAAGAAGAGAGAGATAAGGCTGACTCCAAATGCTCTCTCATTTGGCTGTGGCTTGATCCCTCAAGACAAAACCTGACTAATTTTTTTTATCACGTGTACAAATGCTCATGATGGTTTTTAAAGTGTCACGCGATAAGGTGAGGAGGCCAAAAATCTAGGCATCCCCATCACCACGGTCTAAAGTTAGCAAGAGGGAGGGAGGGACGAAGGGAGAACAAAGGAAGAACGAGAGGGGAGTAGACTAGCAAAGCCAAGAACATGGAACTGCTGCCATCCCCGTTGGGTCCAACAACTATGGTTGACGCAACACTTGGTTCGGTCAGCTGCGGCACGACTAATCTAGAAGGGGATTGAAGCAATGGTCGATTTGAGGACACAACGCAGTGAAGAAGGGAAGAGAAGTTTCGGGCGACGGTGACGACACACTCGGAAAACATGAGAGAGAGAGAGAGAGAGAGAGAGAGAGAGAGAGAGAGAAGTGGCACAAAGGGGGCACACTCGCCTGAGGGGAAGAGGGTGAGCAATAGCTCTGGGAATCGAGGGATCTAGTTGCAGATCATGCCAGGGAAGGGGTATATGGGCCGGCTAGTGGATATGGCTAGCCCCTTCTTACTCCTCTCCTCCTTTTCCTTTTCCTCCTCTATGCTATTGTTTTGCGGTTTGTTAGATTGGTATGGCATCACCTTTCCTTGCCTTAAAACCACCTAGGCATTGCCAAAGTGATTAGAAGGGGTCTTTCGCCACATCTCTCCTTACTGCCTTGAGAACCTTGATTAGGTATATTCTAGAAAATCAGTATTTATAGTTGTTTGTAGAGCCGATAACATATATATTGTGCAGTGAAAGCTATATTGGATGATGATCAAACAAGTCCATGATAGTCATGAGATATTAACTTCGGCTTTAGTGGTGGAATACCTATGGCATGATGAACTAGTGATACTATTTGTAGTTAGGGGGCTTCAGGAATAGTGGCAGGAAAAAAAGAAACAGAAGTCAAAATTCACCAAGACCATGTAGAGGAATGCATCCAGATGTCAGGGTTGTCCTATATTCATCTTCTAATTTAACTTTTTCTCCCTTCATGTGAAATAAAACAACACATGTGACATCTTAAAATTTCTAGAATGGAGATGAAAATGGAACAAAAATGAGGGGCAACACTATTCTAGACGTGTTCATAAGTCTTAACGAAGTCCAATAACTAAACCCCTAAGCCAATAAAGAAGCACATCAAGTTTGGTCAAGAGTGTACGGGGATCCATCATGGGTTGTATCATCTTTGACGTCTAAGTGCTTCGAGTGCCTTGGTGCATTAGTACTTTGGGTCTTTTGTCGTAGGTGCACTGACTGTGGGCCTGATAGGTGTTGCCCCCGAGACTCTAGTTAATTTGTTGAATTAGGTGTAGGGTCAAATTGTCCCAGGAATATATACGTGATGGTGAAAGTGTTACAGACTTACATGCATGCAAGTCGTCGTTTCT
Source organism: Saccharum spontaneum (assembly GCA_022457205.1). Classification (NCBI taxonomy): domain Eukaryota; kingdom Viridiplantae; phylum Streptophyta; class Magnoliopsida; order Poales; family Poaceae; genus Saccharum; species Saccharum spontaneum. The sequence goes on along the minus strand of CM039597.1, from coordinate 4,480,442 downwards.
CTAAGAGATACGCAATCACAAGTGGTTTGGTCATTGTTAGTAGTCTTTTATGGAACATACCCAGTAGCCTTGGTGGTACTTGATCCCTGACTAGCGTGAAGTTAGTAGTTGGACTCATGTGATGTGCTAAGTGGTTTTTGTGCACCCAATCCCCTTCTAGAGTCAAATTGATTATCAACCCTCATGGGTCATACCAAATTGAAGGTGGTATCAGAACTTGTACTAGTGTTGAGTCATCATTCACCCTTAAGGGAAATACGAAAGTAAATATGGTATCTAAACCTCAAGTAGTTTTGAGTTGGCATTCGGCCCTTAGCTTAGGGGGATACTAATATAAAGATGGTATTCGAACTTCAACTAGTATTGAGTCAGCATTCAACCCTCATGTGGTATATCTAGTGGCTGTTGCTCTTGAATTGGATCGGCTCAGAAGCACTCAGCCCTCAACTAATAGCATCGGTGGTTGGTTGTCGGCCCTCTTGGGGCCTACCCTCAAGACCCTTATCTAAAAGACAAACCATTGTTAGAATATTTGGCAATTTCTATGTCATTTTAACTCCACAAATTAATGTTATGATGATGACATATAAAAGATTATTAACCATTGAAATCATGATATCAAACATATCCATAACAATATGGAACATGTGATCAATTATCATGTGAAGCATGTGATTATTTAAAACATGAAAGCAAGATATATGAAGCATAACAGTAAGGCAAAACATATATCTTATAACAACAATAAACATGTGATAGCATGTGAAATGACATGACAGAACTACTGAAACATACAGACAACAATGTATGAAACAACTTGACTGAACCAACGAAACAAGCAGACATGTCATATATCTTATAGCAGAAACAGACACAGAATATAAACAGAAATGATATAACTGAACAAACGAAACAGACTCATAGCAGCGTTTGAAACAATATGGATATACCACTGAAACAAGCATGATCTGGAAAACATAAAACAGCAGGGAGATAAACCAATCATACCCTCCCATGCGCTCCGAGGATCCCGATCCTTGTCCAACCTCCTTCGTCATGTCGTAGGAGATGATGAAGGGAAGAAGACGAAGAACTCGAGGAAGAAGACGACGAACGGCGCCGACGACTCGGGCAGTCGCGTAGACGCTCCCCAAAAACCTAATTGTCGATCCCTCGTGCAAGGTCTCAAACGGCTAGGGCTTCGAAGGCACCTGCCCTCTCCCTTCTCTGTGTGTGCGGATTGAGGAGATGGAGAAACCTTCATTGCGGCTGAAATGTGGTTCTGTATTCTCTCTCGTGTACCGAAGAGACAGGGCTCTCCCCTTTATCTATGCGGCTAGAAGAGGAAGGAGGAGGGGGCGGGCATGTGAAGAGTTCAACTCCCAGTTAAAACTCCCGTGGTTAGTGAGGCATGTGAAGAGTTCAACTCTCAGTTGAAACTCCCGCGGTTAGTGAGTGCTAAAAATTAACACAACCACGCCACGCCTCGCCCGCTCGCTGCCTGCCTGCCACGCCACGCCCACGACCAGGCCCGGCCCGGCCGCCGGCGGCGGCGGCACGCACGCTCTCGTGTGGCACGCCTTTGTCCGTTTTTTAACTTCTCAATTTAAGCAGAATAACTTCTATCATATAAGTCAAGTCAAGGACCCTTAGAATTCTAATCCGGTACAACTCATATTGTCCATAATTACACACCATAGAGTTTATTGATTTATTAAACTTAAATGGGCCTGGCCCATAATAAATCCAACAATCCCACCAAACTCTAGGGTTTGTAACAATGAAGTATCAGAATCACAATTCTTTGATATACTAGTGTTTCGATGGAGACTGTTAAGTTGAACATCCATCTAGAACAAGAGTTTCACTCAGCCACAACTGAACAATGGACTATGCCTTGAATTGACAGTTTTGTGTGAGAAGAGATTCACTCAAGTCCTTAGCTGATACTAGGCTGCAAAAGGCATCCCCGCTGTTTTGAAGCATATAAGTCACACTTCTGTGCCTTTCATAAGTATTTAGGGATTACCCAAGTCCCATAGACTATGACCAGCAGTCTGACTCATATAGGTGTACTCCTCAAAAGATGTTCTGTAGGACAACATCTCACCTTTATAAGACTCTTGGAATACATTAAGGTAAATACCATCATGCCTTACAGATAGGAAAAATGTGCATCAGAAATGAGTTAAGAAAGGGATCTTTCCTCTCAATCTACTCCTAGCTTGTTTCACCACTCTACTTCACAGGATCTCCGATCACATAGAGCAGGTTACCACTATAGTAGATTTCATGTGGGTCTCATACCCATTTCTCTCGATGCACTTTCTATCACATTGTGTGACAGACCCTTAGTGAATTGATCTGCCAGATTATTCGACGTGTGGACATAATCCACCGTTATAACTCCGGAGGTTTTCAGCTTTCTGACATATTTTAATCTTCGCTTAACATGCCTTGTAGACTTCATGTTACTCCTGGAACTGTTGACTTTTGTAATCACAGTCTGGTTGTCACAATTCATGAAAATAGCCAGCATCAGTTTTTCAACTACCGGTAAATCCATCAGGAGATCACAAAGCCACTCGGCCTCAGCCCCAGCAGTGTCTAATGCTGCGAGTTCTGCTTCCATTGTAGACTTCGTTATGATAGTCTGCTTGCAAGACTTCCAGAAAACAGCGCCACCTCCAAGCAAGAACACATATCTGCTTGTGGCATGAAGCTCATCAGCATCAGAAATCCAGTTGGCATCACAATAGCCTTCTAGCACTCTTGGGTTTCTAGTATAATGAATACCATATGTCATAGTACCTTTCAGATAGCACAACACTCTCTCAAGAGCACGCCAGTGCTCATCTCCTGGTTTTGAAACAAACCGGCTCAGCTTGCACACAGCATAAGAGATGTCAGGTCTTGTTGCACTCGCAAGATACATGAGTGAGCCAATGATCTGAGAGTATGTCAATTGATCCCTTGCAATTCTTTGATTTTTCCTCAATATCATGCTAGGGTCATAAGGTGTAGGAGCAGGATCACAGTCACTAAAACCAAAGCGACTCAACACCTTTTCCACATAATGGGATTGTAACAAAGTTACCCCACCATCACCTTCTCTAATAAGCCTGATGTTTAGAATGACATCAGCTTCTCCCAAATCTTTCATATCAAAATTGCTCGATAGAAGTTTCTTTACTTCCTCAATCACATTGAGGTTTGATCCAAAGATCAATATGTCGTCAACATAAAGGCACAACATAACAGCCTCACCCCCACCATACCGATAATACACACACGAGTCTGCTTCATTCACAGCAAAACCAGCAGCTGTAAGAGTATGATCAAACTTTTCATGCCATTGCTTAGGTGCTTATTTTAGGCCATATAATAATTTTAACAACCTACACACCTTGTTCTCTTGACCATCCGCAACGAACCCTTCTGGCTGATCCATATAGATCTCCTCATCCAACTCTCTATTTAGGAAAGCTGTCTTAACATCCATCTGATGAATGATAAGACTATAAGAGGCTGCCACGACTATTAATGGATGAATAGTAGTCAATCGAGCCACTGGTGAATAGGTGTCAAAGAAATCTTCGCCCTCTTTCTGGGTATATCCTTTGGCCACAAGTCTTGCCTTGTACCTCTCAATTGTACCAACAGGCCTAAGCTTTTTCTTGAAGATCCACTTGCATCCTATAGGTTGGCAACCGTAAGGACGATCAACGACCTCCTAAGTTCCATTAGACATAATAGAATCCATTTCACTCCTTACTGCTTCCTTCCATAAGTCAGCATCAGGAGAGGAATATGTCTCTCTAATGGTGGTTGGTGTGTCTTCCACAAGGTACACTATAAAGTCATCACCAAAAGATTTTGCAAATCTCTGTCTCTTGCTCTTTTGAGTGACTATAGTGTCATCCTCCTCAGGGATGTGCATGTGAGAATCCTCAGCATGATCTATAGGAATAGACAGTTCTTGCTCATGGGGAATTATAGTCTCATGACTTGTTTCACTAGGTGTATTTTTCATGGGAAACTCATTCTCAAAAAATGTAGCGTCTCTTGACTCCATGATAGTATCAACATACATATCAGGCACATTAGATTTTATAATTAAGAACCTATATCCAGTGCTATGGAAAGAATAGCCTAGGAATACACAATCAATAGTTTTAGGCCCAAGTTTACGCTTTTTGTTGATTGGCACATTTACTTTAGCCAGGCAACCCCAAGTGCGCAAATATGAGAGATTTAACCTTCTCTTTTTCCATTCCTCGAATGGTGTCATCTCTTTGTTCTTTGTTGGAACTCTGTTCAGGACATGACATGCTGTCAAAATTGCCTCACCCCACCATTTCTTGGATAATCCCGCTGTACTCAACATGGCATTCACTAAATCAGTTAGAGTGTGGTTTTTTCTTTCAGCAATCCCATTGGATTGTGCTGAAAATGGAGGTGTCCTCTCATGAACAATTCCATGTTCCACGCAGAACTAATCAAAAGCATTAGAGAAATATTCTCCACCTCGATCGGACCTTAACCGTTTTATTTTCCTTTCAAGTTGATTCTCAACTTCAGCTTTATAGGTCTTAAAATAATTAAACACTTCATCTTTTGTTTTTAAGAGATACACATAGCAAAATCTGGTGGAGTCATCTATAAAAGTGAGAAAGTATCTTTTACCGCCTTTTGTCAAAATTTCATTCATCTCAAATAGAACAGAATGAACAAGTTCTAGAGGTGCCAAATTCCTCGCCTCAGCAGCCTTATGGGGCTTGCAGGGTTGTTTTGATTCCACACACACATGGCACTTAGACTTTTTGACCAAGTTGAATTTAAGAATTAAATTTAGATTTGCTAACCGCATAAGACAGCCAAAACTTGCATGACAAAAGCGTGAATGCCATAAATTCGACTCATCAGAAATATCAACAGAATTCACCAACTTATTACACACATCATGCAACGATAAGCGGAACAAGCCTCCGCAATCATATCCTTTACCAACAAAGGTTCCATGTTTCGACACAACACATTTATTCGACTCAAGAATAACTTTGTAGCCATCATGACATAACATAGATGCACTAACAAGATTCTTCTTTATGGAGGGCACATGCTGCACGCTCTTCAATAGCACCGTCTTCCCCGAAGTAAACTTCAGAATGACCGTACCAACACCAAGAACATGAGCACGCGACCCATTCCCCATCAACAAGGCGCCAGACCTCCCGACCTGGTAGGAAGAGAACAAAGAGACATCAGCACACACATGAATATTTGCACCACTATCCATCCACCACTCAGGTGAATTACAAACTGAAAGAACAAATGGTAAAGAATTATCATACCCAGATGTTCCATCTCTAGTCTCAGTAGTTACAACATTGGCTGATTTCTTGTCCTGTGTGGACTTGCGGTCAGGGCACTCTCTTGCCCAATGTTGATCACTGCCACAGACAAAGCATCCTCCCTTCCCTTGTTATTGTTGTTCTTCTTAAACTGTGCTGTTTGAACAGGCTTAGGTGTATTCTCTTGCTTGTTCTGGTTTTTCTTCTTGTTAAACTTGCGGAATTTTTTCTGCACCACATTAGCAATAGAGGTCTCAACACCTTTCCCATTTTCCTTTGCTCTAGCCCTCTCCTCAACATCAAGAGTACCATTGAGTTCTTCAACATTGAACTCTTGTCTCTTATGCTTGAGGGAGGTGGCAAAGTCCTTCCAAGAAGGTGGTAACTTGGCGATTATACCGCCAGCCACAAACTTGTCAGGCAAAGGATAAGGAAACAGTTCAAGTTCCTTAGCTAGTGACTGAAACTCATGAGCATGTTCCACTATAGATCGGTTCTCAACCATCTTGTAGTCATACAGCTGCTCCATGAGATACAGCTCGCTACCAGCATCGGTAACTCCAAACTTTCCAACAAGTGCATCCCACAGATCTTTCCCTGTAGGGAGAATGATATAACTTTTCTGAAACTTTGTGTCAAGTGCGCTAATCACTGCACTTCGAAAGAGATTGTCATCAGCCTTAAACTTAGCCTCATCCTCAGGAGACAAGTTAGCAGGCTTGCCCTCAGCGGCATTATAACATGACCTAGCAGTTAGCCACAATTCCATCTTAGCTTTCCAGATCAAGAAGTTTTTACCATCAAAAGGATCACGCTACAACACAGTAGCAAAACCTCTGACAGAAAAATGCCTATAATTAGGTTTTTGGATTGTTAGAATATTAGGCAATTTCCATGTCATTTTAACTCCACAAATTAACGTTATGATGATGACATATAAAAGATTATTAACCATTGAAATCATGATATCAAACATATCCATAACAATATGGAACATGTGATCAATTATCATGTGAAGCATGTGATTATTTAAAACATGAAAGCAAGATATATGAAGCATAACAGTAAGGCAAAACATATATCTTATAACAGCAATAAACATGTGATAGCATGTGAAACAACATGACAGAACTACTGAAACATACAGACAACAATGTATGAAACAACTTGACTGAACCAACGAAACAAGCAGACATGGCATATATCTTATAGCAGAAACAGACACAGAATATAAACAGAAATGATATAACTGAACAAACGAAATAGACTCATAGCAGCGTTTGAAACAACATGGATATACCACTGAAACAAGCATGATCTAGAAAACGTAAAACTGCAGGGAGATGAACCAATCATACCCTCCCATGCGCTCCGAGGATCCCGATCCTTGTCCAACCTCCTTCGTCATGTCGTAGGAGATGATGAAGGGAAGAAGACGAAGAACTCGAGGAAGAAGACGACGAACGGCGGTGATGACTCGGGCAGTCACGTAGACGCTCCCCAAAAACCTAATTGTCGATCCCTCGTGCAAGGTCTCGAACGGCAAGGGCTTCGGAGGCACCTGCCCTCTCCCTTCTCCGTGCGCGCGGATTGAGGAGATGGAGAAACATTCATTGCTGCTGAAATGAGGTTCTGTATTCTCTCTCGTGTACCGAAAAGACAGGGCTCTCCCCTTTATCTATGCGGCTGGAAGAGGAAGGAGGAGGGGGGCGGGCATGTGAAGAGTTCAACTCCTAGTTGAAACTCCTACGGTTAGTGAGGCATGTGAAGAGTTCAACTCTCAGTTGAAACTCCCGCGGTTAGTGAGTGCTAAAAATTAACACAACCACACCACGCCCTGCATGCCACGCCCACGCCCCTGGCCCGGCCGGTGGCGGCGCGCGCGCGTGTGGCACGCCTTTGTCCGTTTCTTAACTTCTCAATTTAAGCAGAATAACTTCCACCATATAAGTCAAGTCAAGGACCCTTAGAATTTCAATCCGGTACAACTCATATTGTCCATAATTACACACCATAGAGTTTATTGATTTATTAAACTTAAATGGGTCTGGCCCATAATAAATCCAACAACCATCATAGACTTCGGAGCAACTCTCCTTAGATTTGGATTCTTTTGTTGGTGAATATGCCAGATTGAACAAGACCCTTTCATTAAGCACCTTGGTGGACTAGTCTAGGTCCCGAGCCTGGGAGGTAGGCTTGGAGTTGAGTTACTATGTACATAAGGTGGCTGGAGTTCACAGTATGAAGATCACGTGGTTTCACAAGTTGGGGACTTAATTTATTCAAGTATATCTTGATATGTGAAAAGAAAAAAGTTCAGACATTTATTCAGTGGATTCAATAAGAAAAATACATAAGCACTTATTTTATTTTGCTCATTATCTTATTGATATTGTTTCCCTTTGTTGACGACTCTTTTTGGTACGCACCCAGTTTGACTAGGTGCATCCTGTGTAGCATTGGGTTGTGGCGTAGACATTTGTCAAGTACAAAGCACTCATAACATATGTCACTTGGTTACTTTTATAGATCTCTTGGTGAAAGAACGTATGTGCACTTATGTCTACCTGTTAATTAGGTATATGCCTAATAAGTTGGTTGGCAACTTAATAGAAAGTCGAAAGCAAAAGCATATATAACATGATATACATAAAAACCATTATGAAAGTGAGATGTTGTTGATGGCATGACTGACTCAAAGTGGTCGAGCCTACCGATGTTGTCAACATCATTCTATTTAGATCGGTTCATCATCTCTGAGAGGATGATCTTGTTATTGATGTTGTCTAGGCTCCTGAATCGAAAGACCCGGCTAGGGGCAAAGGTAGTGTCGAGGGTGATCTTGCCATCCTCGTCAACATTGCTGTCTAGGGTCCCAAAGCAAAAGAATCGTCTGGTGGTGAAGACAACACTGAGACTGTTCTTGCCAATCCTATCGATGACGATGTTCAAGCTCCCGAAGTGAAGAACCTAGCCGAGGGTGAGCTTGCTAGCCTAGTCGGCGACGAAGTACACTCTCTTAAAGCAGGAAACCTATAGTTAGGGGCAAGAGGGCATTAGCAGCGCTGTTTGTTGTAGTCATCTCGAACTCAAATAGTGTTGGTGTTTCTTATGCTCAAGTAGTTATTTCTGCAGGCGCACAAAAGTACATCGTAGCACTTCCCCAAGGTGTATCCACATGGAAAGCGGTGGCTAAGAGCATTGATAAATATGTTTTCTTAAATATATTACAATTAATATACCAAAGTCCCAATAGGGGTAACGATAGATACTGGTAGTACGACACACTGAAGAGAAGATCTAAAATAAAGATAAAAGAGTAGATAGCCTAGCTAGTGGGGAGAAAAATGAGTGAGGAAATGTTCCTGTGATCATTCTTCTATCAAGATTCTTTCTTTAGTCTAAACTAGAGGATGATAACTTATGTAACTAGACTGTGGTAAAAAAACTTATATGTAACTAGAGACCAGTGATCACACAACACAAGCACATGGGTACGACCTTGGTAGTAGAAGGGCATGAGAAGGGTGCCAAGTTGTTCCTGTTTGGCATACCTACATTTCAAGAACTTACCCACGTGTGGTGGTTTATGTAACAGAACCGCCCAATTTATACGAGCTTAAGTATGAAAATCACCTGCCGGAGCAATTGAATCCGCATACTCGAGTCCGCATAAACCCGGTAGTCCGTGAAATTACGAAGGATTTCAAACTTTTCAACATCTCAGCAAAAATCGTACATAGTTTAGCAATCACCATCCATACATTACATAAAGTTCACACATAGTTCAAATACATCGGAGTTCAAATATAAAGTTATTACAATACCAAGTTCTCAAATAAAGTAGCGGAAGCGTATAATTTCGAAACCACACCCACACTTAGTTCAGATTACAGTGCCAAGTCTTGATCATGTCTAGAAAAAGCAATAGATAAGACAAAGAGTGACCACGCCCTTGGTCTAGTTGTCCCCCAAAGCAGGGTAAAGACAGTTGATGCAATACCCGTAATACATTTGGCCATCTGCAACAACAAACATGGGAACAAAGCCCTGAGTACGAGAATGTACTCGGTTAGACTTATCCGACATAAACTAAAATAAAATTGATACCAAGGAGTATGAAAGGCTTTATGTGGGTGGACTAGCTTGACTCTTTTGCGAAAAAGCATAAACACTATAGCTGAATCATTTTAAGTAGTGCAGCATCAAGTTAATAGTTATTAACCTGTCAACTAGATTAGCACCTGTACTAGAGCAATCAATTAATTAAGGTAATCAATAGTTACCATGTCAACTTTTAGCATTTCCAACTCCTCATCATCATAACCATCCATGTGTTCCAGGAGCAATGGTGATTCGAATCAATTTCTAACCAGCTGGTGATTTATTCCCCACACAAAACACACTCACTCGCGAAGTGAGCTACAGGTCACCGAACGCACTATTTCAGTCAAGTCGTAGGTTTGACAGGAACCACCGTACCCGGGGGTCGCCCGACTACCAAGAATCTGGTGCACCCAGCCCTTGGCCTCACCATCGCGCCCCTGTAATCACCCCTTCCAGCGCCAATATGGTGCGTTGCGGCCAACTCCCGGCCTGAATAGCATCCCGGCTTCACGGTCGGAACGACTTATCCTTCCACTTAAATGTGGGGCATGCGTTCAACATGACCTGAGGGACATACAATGGTACGGTCCTTAATCGACACAGACGAAGTCTTACTATAGTCCAAAACCCTATAAGCCTCCGCCTGGTCTCCATTTATCCATCAACACTTGGTTATTTTTCATGATATCAACACATAGCCAAAAGTATCAAGTAATCACCTATAGCTCGCAAGTGACAGCAAATCACCCGACTTCTACTGGTCTAAGCAGGTCTAAGCATTTAACTCGAACTTAGACTAGCAGGGTAACAAGGATGTAATATACCAAGGTAGACAAGAAATATATGCAGCAACGGTTGCAAACAACTTCTATAACTTAATGCATCAATCATATAATGTATAAAGGACACAAGTAGTTATTGCAAACTGAAGGGGTAAGAAATGCTCCGGGGCTTGCCTCGCTCAAACGAACTAGGCTGATGGTCGGGGCACTTCTACAGCTCCTCTCCTGCTTCCTCGTCCACATACACCTCCGGCGCGGGCACGTCCTGCTCCTCGGGTACTTCTACCGGGGTCTCCTCCTGCGATCATGTATGGTGCACATGCTTACATGAATTTGAGAAATGCAATTGGTATGGAATCGTAGATGATGATCATGAATGATTGCATATGAATGAACAAGTTTATTTAAGTTTGACTGAGTAGGTGCAAATTTCCTCTCTAGTTAATTAACTAACTTTCATATTAAACAATCACACATGCACTCTCATGAAGGCATGTATTTGCATGCACTAGCACACAAATCACCAGTGCAACTAAATATGCCAAGACATACCTGCAGATTATTAGTGCTTCAAAGATACACCAAAGCAACATATTCAACTAAACATGCATTAATGAATTGAAATTAATTCTATTTTAAACAAAGGCTAGAACAGCAACATATATTTTCTGAACTCATAAAAATCTAAGAAAATTACAGTAGCTTCATTATGTCTACTGTAGTCTACCATAAAATTTTCACTTCATTTGGATAAGTATTTTAGCCTATACAAAAATGACAAACAGTGGTGCATAAATGTGCCTGAAAATACTTTGTACTGTGAAAAGTGTCAAACAGGAGATTTCAGATTTTTCTTACATAGTTCTTAGCACAAGAACAGTCATCAAAAATTACCAAGTCATTATCTCAAATATTTTATTTACTATGAATTTCTTAAGAAATCATCATTAATTACACATAAATCATAACTCCATTTTCATCCACAGAATATGGCATCACCAATATTTTCACAGAAAGTAGATCACAAGACAAGAGCAACAAAACAAATTCACATTTTTCTGACCTTTTTACAATTTACTATGCATTTTTTTAATATAACAGCATTTCTAAAAATTAAATAAAGCTCTATATAGAAGTATCACAAAAATGACATGCAACATTTTTAAACTGTAGATCTACTCATGAGAAACACTACAAAATTTGTTTCATAATTGTTGGACCAATATTTCACAAGATATGGATTTTACAAGCCATAAATCATTTTCTGGAAAAACATTTTTCTTTAAACCGAAAATCCAACCGGCCCTATTTGCTATGCACACCCGGATCTGTACCCAGATCTACACCCAGAGAAACAGATAGGTGGGGCCCGCGGTCAAGCTGACCCCACCGATCAGTCAAACCGAGGCACGGGAGCCGTTGACCGGCTGGGATCTCGCCGATGGCGAGGTCACCGGCAGCAAGGCCACCACCTACGGCTTCCTCTCGGCAGCGCGAACCCAGCGGGCTAGAAGATGGCGCCGGAAGATCACCGGCGTGCATGGCGGAGCGGCGGCGCTGGCGGTCGACGTCAAGCCGTCTCCAGCAATGGCGAAGACATGCAAGGTGCGCACGGGGTCCGCGAGGCCAAGTCGGACATGATGCGCTACTTAGATGGAAGAAAGGGAGAGCGGAGGGATACTGGCCGCGGCGAACCAAGCACGGCGGCCATGGTGACAGCCGGCAGCGGAGAAGGACGCCCGATTGGGCATTACCTTGGTGTGAGTGGTGCTGCAAACGCGAGCACGGGATGGAGCAGGGCCAGGCGAAGGCGTGGGCAAGACGAATCGAGAGCCGGTGCTGCGGTGGAGGCGCGTGACGCCGACGGGCTCCGCGGCTGCTGCTCCTGCGAAGGAGGAGCGCGAGGTGGAGAAGGCGAGCGCGGATGGAGAGGGGGAATGGAGGTGCGTGAGGGTGCGCATGGCGCTCCCGACCGAGTTAAGGCCAAGCGGGGGCCGGTCGGAGCGGCTGCCGCCCACCACCGCCTGTGGTGGCGCGCCACGCGGCGTGCACGGTGTGGAGTAGGGCGAGCTGGTGCTCCACGCGCGGGAAGGGGGCAGCGCGGGCCAGGCCGGCTTGCCTGGTTGGGCCGGAAAGGAGGGACGCAGCCCATTTTCAAAAAGAAAATTTCTTTTCTTTTCTTTTCAAACAAACATCGTATAAAATTGCATTTTGGAGTATTTTCCAAACATTTTTAAGAAAAGGCCCAAAAATAAAAGTTGCTCCATTTTTCATGCTCTACAACTTTGCTTAAAGAACCAAAGTCAAATTCTCAACAAATTTTGAATTACAGAATTAAAGCTAATTTTTGGAAGAATTACTTAGGAGCATAATTAAGCAAAAGATTAATATAAACATTGCATCATTATGCACCCTAATTATGTCTAAGTGGTTTTAGTGGTCAAACAACAAGCACTGATACTACTTTATCAAGATCCTAAGAAAACATGGCATAATTTAAACAAAACAAGTATTGCATGAAATGACAATGCAACTAATGATGCTTATGCTCATAATTTGCAAGTGCTAATGCATACTTAACACCTGGGGTGTTACAGTTTACAAAGGATATATAGACATGGCTATCACCACCTGATATATATCTAGCACAAATCATCCGTGGGATAAGCTGTATAACAAGTACTCGTTAGCCTAAACACCATGTTTACGTTAAAGAAGTACTACTCTAGTTTCGTATGCAAGACAAACTAGAGTACTCAATTCGAGAGGTGCACCGTTATGCAAAGGTGTGACCCACTGGTGTTCCGTGTAAGTCTAGATTACACAAAGGCAGGCCACCTCCACCATAGGTTGAGCCCCTATATATAGCCCCACCAGCCAGTTCAACAATGTGTTGTCTCCACCATCACCTGGGTTGAGCCCCTATGGGCCCCACCAGCCAGTTCAACAATGTGTTGTCTCCACCATCACCTGGGTTGAGCCCCACTAGCCAGTTCGGGTGACCCCTATAGGTTGGCTGACCCTGACAGGTGGGCCACTGTGGCTCATTTTTGTCAGCTACTTTCCTACATTCAAATTCACTCCAAATAAACTATGGAACCATGTCATTTTGAATATGTGTTCATGAAATATTATTTCCCTTTTATTTATTCCCATGGATGTTGACGGTATTTGACAATTAGATTTTATATACTTTATTAATTTCCGCCAACCACGAAATTGATATCAGTGCTTCCCCTGCTTGGGATGCCAACCGGCGGTGTTTTGTATTGTTAAGAAGAAACATGGGCCTATGCACGTGACCAAGGATGAAAACAGTTAGAAACAGTCGGAAAATTCCTCAACCATTTTCTACTTTTATATTTGAATACGAAAACGAAAGCGAAAACGGTAAAGCCGGACACGAAAACGAACGCGAACTTACGGAATATCGAGAATTTCGAAAACGAACTCATTCGAGCGAAATTATGTCGAACACGGTCGGCATACGAAAATTCAATACGGAATACCGATCCACAATGCATAACAATTAACAAGTGTTATCGTGACAAATTTCGAGTGCAAGAGAGCAGACTTATCAATTTGGTTTCTTTGACGAGAGAAAAAAAGAAAAGAAAAAAGAAAAAAAAAAGGAAAATTTGAGATGTCATCGGTACTAGACTAGAAAGGATAGCAACAATGCCTGGCCCATCTAGCTATCTCTCTCTTTTGGTCGGCCCAGTCACATACAATGCAACAACAGCGCCGCGTGAAGCCAGATGCAGCCATGCAAGCATATACCACCGTGCGAGGTGATTAGTCCTACCTCGATGACTCAGGGAGGTAAGACGGGGGTGAGCTGCCTATATAATGCGGCCAATGAGCATCAGTGCTCCACACTTGCCTTTGCCTAGTTGCCTGGACAGTAATGATTGACAACAAAATTCGGTTTAAACTGAATTTTGAATTCGGGATATTCCGAATTAAAAGTAGAAAAGTAGAAAACGGTCGGAAACGGTTGGAAAATGTCTAAACTGTTTTTTACTTTTACATTTGAAATACGAAAACGAAAGCGAAAACGGTAAAGTCGGACCCAAAAATACGAATTCGATCGAATAAAATACAGAAAACGATGCGGCTCGGTTCGGGATATTTCCGTTCTATTTTCATCCTTACACGTGACCAAGAGCTTGATGATAACACAAGACACAGGTCTAGAAACCAATTACCTATAGTATAGTTTAAATATTTCTTGGAAGTTGGAACCCGACTCCAGGGCCATAAAAGTGACAGGTTTTCTTTGCAGCTGCCACTGCTAGTGACATGGCGCAAGGACCCATCACTTTTGTCTGTGTTACTGTTTTTTTAGGGTAATTGTCTTGTGTCACTGTTGTCCTTTTTTTTCCCCATTTAGTGTGTGTGTATTTTATTTTTTAACCTTTTCTGTCGCATGCCCGTTGGCTGCTCGTACGGTTGCACTTCTAACGACAGTCTTATTTATTCCAGGAATACGGAAGAGCCCTTTGGCTAATGCATGGATTTTACAGAGCCAATGGCGGCTGTGGCTATGTGAGGAAACCAGACTTCCTAATGGCAACAGAGCCAGAAGTTTTTGATCCAAGAGGAAGCTATGATGTGTATACAACCTTGAAGGTCGGCTGCTAGTATTTGAACTGTGTACCGTAATCCATTATGAAATCTAGAGACTAATAATGGAACGCTGCCTTTTATATTTTTAGGTAAAAGTATACATGGGCGATGGCTGGTGGATGGACTTTAAGCACGCACAAGCTCCAGATTTCTGGACGTCGGTATGTATATAGATTTTAAATTCTCCAAGAGTAGGTTTACATATGTTGCTTAGACTCAAATAATTAAGAGACCAATTTCTAATTTGCGCTAACCTGATGCAAAATGCCCCCATTAACCATTGTTCAATTTTTCTCTTAAAAATCACCTACTCCCTCCGTATCGGATTTAGAAGTTGTTTAGCACAGCGACACGATCTCCAAAACACAACTTTAACCTCTTGTTTTTATAAAAAATATTTATGGAAAAGTGATATATGTATACTTTTATGAAAGTATTTTTTTCAAGACAAATCTATTCATATAATTTTTACATTTACAAACTCAACAACTTAAAAGTTATTGATGATTTATATTCTCAATGTTTGACCCAAACCTTGTTCAAAACGACTTCTAAATTCGATACGGAGGGAGTAAACCTCAGTAACAGAAGAAAACTTGGGTAACTCATAGATACATATAAATTTATTATATAGCCTCTTCTCCATCTATCCACTGATGATATATAGGTTGGGATAGCCGGAGTTCCAGCAGACACTACGGCGATGAAGAACACTAAGGCCACAGAGAATACCTGGATTCCCGTGTGGGGGCATGAATTCAGCTTCCCTCTGACGGTCCCAGAGATTGCTCTGCTCCGGGTGGAGGTGCACCGGTACGACGTGTCCGAGAAAGACGTCTTCGGCGGGCAGACCGTGTTGCCGGTGTGGGAGCTGCGGCCGGGCATCCGAGCGGTGCCGCTCTTCGACCGCCCGGGGAACAGGTTACCCAACGTCAGGCTCCTGATGCGCTTCGAGTTTGTTTGAGAAATGGTGTCTGCTGTGCACTACTGTAACATGCTGTTGGAGTGTTGGGATTGATCGAACCTAGTTGACCACTCATTGCATTGGTGCATATTGGACTTACGGCCGAGATGGTGTACATATATATACACGATGCGTAAGACTTCTAGAGATTCCTTTGTATCGACTCGTCGGATTGGATTCTCTGTATTACATTTGTTAAGGGCGTGTTTGGTTCACTGCCCACCGGAGCCAGGCTCGCAGCAGGAACCAGGCTCTCTACGCCCAGGCCGAACGCATGCAAGGTCCCTGCGTTTGGTTGATTGTGTCAGTCGAAACAGGCTGTAGACAAACGTTGTTTGGTTGCCTGGTCCGATGCCGAGCCGGTGACTTTTTTGCCGCGCATAGCCTCTCTGCATGCACCTCGTGTACCGAGCGAGCCTGGCTGCCGGGAAACGCTCGATTTCCCCGTATCTGCAGAGCCTGGCTGAAGGACGTTTTTTGCACCACGCGAGCCAGGCCCAAACGTCATCACAGGTAACCAAACATCCGGTTGTTGCATCCCGTGAGCCTGGTTGAGCTGCATGCAGCCAACCAAACAGGCCCTAATATTGCCACCTCAACTATATCATCTTCCTGACACGAACATCCATCACCCATGGCGGATTTTACCTTGCAAATTGCAATCGATACAAGATGCAATAGTTCACAACAAAGAACTGCTTCTCTAACCACTGAACTATTAGATGGAGTCATTTCAAACTTAAAATAAGCAGTTGACCCACCAAACAAATGGGTCCCATGTGTCAAGGAGGTAAAGGAAATCTCCTATAACAAGTTTTGATGAAAATAGAAACTAGATGCCTTTAGGTTTCAAATACTGTATATAGTTTTTGCCAATGTAAAAATCCTCACGAACAAAAGAGCCTTTTTCATCTGCCACATTGTACTGTACTTTTTTTACATTTATTATTTACGACTTCGATTCGACAAATAGGTAAATTGTATACGGTGACGGTGTGACGCCCACGTATCACAACACGAACTCGGACACATAAGACAGCAGCCTCTGTTATCCTGGCCCACACGTCAGCCTCCCTGAAGTAAGCGTGGTAATTGCCCCGTGGCCGCGTCACCTCCAGAAGTAGCCATACGGATTCAGATCGCGGCCGCGGCGACCCCCACGAGCAGAGGAACCCGATCGAGCGCGGCAGCGTAAATCCCCAATCTCAGATCCTGCTGCGCCAAAGGTAAGATTTTTCCAAGATCTCCGTGCTCGATAGCTCACATCGATTTCCGCCAGCGGCTTTCCTCAAATTTGCTGGTCTCTCTTTTTTCCCCCGGCCAGCCGGGTTCGATTCGAGCAGATGGCGGCGGCATGGGCGGTGCTGGCGGTGTTGCTCGTCGCGGCGCAGGTGGCGACGGCGGCGCAGGTCACGGCGCCAGCGTTCCTCTGGGCGCCAAAGAACTACGGGTGGGTAACTCGTTGCGCTTACCTTTTCCGTCCCTAGCATGAGATCCCGTGTTTGTTAGATAAGATAAGATGGGTGATATTGCTGTTGGGGGTTCCGGTTGTTCTGCTTCACTTAGACAAAACAGTAGAATCCATTGTGAATTTGTGTATAGATCTTTGACATACACATGGAATTTCCTAATCTTTGTTCAACGAGTAGTTTCTTTACCTGCAGTTTGCTCATTGCTGCCTTCGTTAAATAATCAGTAGTATATACGTATAAGATTTCCCGATCAATAGGATAATTAGCCCATGTTCTTAAACCTTGTCTGTCAGCTTCCATGCTATAGAATAGCTATTACAACTTATTGGGATTTGGGAGGAAATAGCATTTCATTGCAGCTGCATTTGTGCTTTACCATATTATATCAGATGACTTTTGACATTTAATTTTTTAAATGCATGTCCATCCAACATAGCGTTGAAAGTTCAAGGCTTTTGACTTTAGGACTAGGGAATTCATAAATTCGGTGGCCCTTGTGAACATTGGCAAAACCAAATTTACATCTTTGAAGTTGCATGAGATCCCATGTTTGCTAGATGAGCTGGGCTTGGGGGTTCAGGTTGGTCTGCTTCACTTAGGGCGCGTTTGGGAGGGCTCCGCCTGCGCGGCTCCAGTGTTAGAACCACCGGCTCTGGCTTCTCCCGTGAAAAGGGCTCCGGCTCCTCCCATTCACGAGCAGAAGCGCTCCTCACTGCCACCATGTTTGATGCGGCTCCGCTAGATCCGGTGCCAGAGCCCGTGGAGGCGTGGAGGAGCCGGTGTGTTGGGATCGCTGCTACTGCCCCTCAGGAAGTAGTCGTGGGCGGTGGGCGAGCGTGGCTTGGGTTCACGGCGGCAGCGAGCGGGAGCCGCACCAAACAGGCCCTTAGAAAGGAAAGTACAGACCATTGTGACTTCGTGTACAGAGCGTTGTCATACACATGAAGTTTTGTAATCTTTGTTTACAAAATAGTTTCTTTGTTTAGTTTGTTCACTATTACGTCGCTGAATTAATATAAGATAAGATGGCTCAATTAATGGAATAATTAATGTGTTTAAAATTTGTCCATGGGCTTCCTGTAGAAGAGCGTAGCACATGTTATTGGGAGGAAACAAACAGTTCACTGCAACTTTGATTATGCATTACCACATTATATCAGATGTCTTTTATGTTTACAATTGAAAATGCATGTTCATCCAACATACTGTTGAAAATTCAAGATTCTGACTTTAGGCCTAGGGAATTCATAAACTCGGTGGCCCTTGTGAAACTTTACAAAATAAAATGGAAATTTTTCATCATTGATGTTGCATAGTGCTCATTGTGGCCTACTATAAGCTACTCCCTCCATCCCAAATTATAAGACGTTTGACTTTTTTTATCCCAAGTTTGACCACTCGTCTTATTCAAAAAATTTGTACAAATATAGTCAAATTTAAGTCATTCTTAAGGAACTTTTATTAATATACCAAACCACGATAAAAGAATTGATATTTTGCACAAATTTTTGAATAAGACGAGTGGTCAAATTTGGTGTCAAAAAAGTCAAACGTCTTATAATTTGGGATGGAGGGAGTAGTGCTCAAAAATATTGTATGCCCTTCTTTTGCTACCTGCAGCATGAACTTGGAATTACTTTTGGCTTTTACTTTTTCTGGGTCACCTGTAGCCTCTAATTGCAATGGAACTTGAAGCCATGAGTTCAGTTAAAAAACTATTTATCAGAGAATTTGACATCAGTGCAATGACACAACTTTAGTACTCATCAGTGATATAAGGTTACTTGCTTACTAGACCCAGTGTTACCCTGTTCAATATTGGTGTCTTTTCAGTTCGCTTAGTGTTAACCATAGTCGAATTTTCTAGTTCATGTCGAATATTTATTGTAAGCGAGAATATTGAGCTTATACTTTCCTAGAATGACCTACATTCCATCCACCTTTGTCCTCCAGATTCCGCTCTGATGATGCTAAGGAGGTAGTCCATTATCAGACAATCTCACCAAAGAGCTTAGCTAAATCTGTTCTCGAGGAAGGTGGCTGGTCAAACTTTATGGTAAGTATCCCATTGGTGAAACTTAAGCTCTCATGCAACTTTTTTTTTTCCAAATTATCAACTCTTGCATCGAAACAAGTTTCATAAGTTCCCTGATGTCATGAGTTTCTATTCTTAGTGTTCAAGGGAGGATACTCAGAAGAGTGTTGATGTTGCCATTGTTTTTATTGGCTCAAAGGTACTTAATACTCATCTAATATTTACTGGTTTGAAATAATCTGCTTGTGCAAATATTGTTTCAATGAAATACTTCCTTTAAACTGAAGCAGTGCTTGCTCATAGATTTGAAATTCAGCAGTCAATATTTATGATATTTTGTTTATTGATTCCATGAGGCTATAAAACTTGCAAATTCTTCACCATTCTAATCTATATATGGTGAAGTTATTACTGAGAAATCCATTGCTTCAGTTGTAACTGACCATTGATTTGTTCTTTTTTACTTAGCTACAATCGTCAGACATATCTAAAGATAAGCAAGTTGATCCAGCTTTAGCAGACACATTGAAGGTAATCATTGTCCCTCATTCTTTCTGCTGTCAGATACTGTTTATCTGAAGCATCAAATTTTCCATGGCTTATAATCACTATGCTTCTACCAGCTTTCCTTGACAGATTCAGAGTTTTCCATGGCATTCCCCTATGTTTCCACATCAGATGATGAGAAATTGGAGAACTCATTGCTATCTAGCTTTGCTGAGAATTGTAACAGTGGTTTTGGAAGAAACCGTATCACCTACACAGACACGTGTACTGTAAGTGGT
Organism: Saccharum spontaneum; assembly: GCA_022457205.1. NCBI lineage: Eukaryota > Viridiplantae > Streptophyta > Magnoliopsida > Poales > Poaceae > Saccharum > Saccharum spontaneum. The sequence continues at coordinate 4,460,311 of CM039597.1, read as the reverse complement.
CAAGATGTGAAGAAATATCACAACATGGATGCTATCGAAGTAAGTTACTATGTATTTTCCTGTTCTGCTTCTGTTTTATATTTGGTTTGCTCCCTGTATTGACTGAACATATTTTGCAGGACTTGGTACGGTATGGGGTAGGGTCAAGGAGAATTAACCCAAGTGAACAGACTGATATAATCGTCTTCTGTAGCGGTGGGTTCGAGAAATTTTTCACTCCAAAATCAGAAGGTTAGGTTAAAGACTACCAGTATTGTTCTTTCACTTTCAATTGTACTGCTGAAAGCTAAATTTCTACAATGACACCACAGGAGAGTTGCTTTCCCAGCTTGTTCTCTTGCTGGAGCAGTCTGGGGCTAAATACACGATTCTTTATGCTTCCCAACCATCTGGTTTACTGGAGAACCCTTCCAGCTTGCCACTAGGTAGGTATCTTGCAGAGAAGACTACTGGTACAAAAACTGGCCAGGGCAAATGTGATGGAGAGTGCCTAGTCAAATCAACTCTTCTTGAGGGAACTTTTGTTGTAAGTTCTTTACTTGTACTCTGGTTTCATTACTTGTAGTTCTATTCTAAGTGTGGGCTTCCATGTAGAGTTAATGTTTGCGTTGTCAATGTACCTTGTACCCTTGTGTTATATTGTGACATTGGTCTTCAATGTGCAGGGAATAGTGCTTCTTATCATCCTGATATCAGGACTCATGTGTATGATGGGAATCGATACTCCCTCGAGGTTTGAGGCTCCCCAGGAATCTTGATCTCCCTTTGAAGCAGAATCTGGGGATTTGACGAGGCACTGAGTGGAGGGACCGATGTTTGTCGGTCTGCACTGTGGATATTGTTTAGTTTGCCCTTTGAAAGTGCCTTGTGTATTTTACTGAGCCAACTGTTATTTACAATGTGCTCAAGTTTTTTGTGTAACTAGTTGAGTGCCCGTACGTTGCTACGGGTATGCAATTGGTATGTGCATGCATGACAGAGGTGATGAGTCAACACAACCAACAATTTATTTCTCCATATAAAACAAGATGAGTTTAGAAAATTTTCGCGGTTGCTAGGCGTGTTATGGGAGCTGCCAGAGTAAGATGACGACGAGTACCACAGTGTCTAAGCTCACAGGCTCACAGCAGGACTGCAAGAAATTGCCAAAGAATTGCTGTCCAACAGACACGGGAGGTGTGGTTTGTTTTGTTTCAGTAGTCACTCGTGCTAGAGGAATGATTTCCATTACTTGGCTAACCCTAGAAGGGTAGCAATATAGTTCCATACATGGGCCTCATGGGCCTTAGCCTCATGGGCCTACATATACTCCAACACCCCCCCGCAGTCTGAACTACCGTCGCAGCGGAGTTCGAGGCTGAAACAAGAAAGAACACACACAACCCCCCCACAGACGCAACTAGCCACAGGTGATGTTGAGGCTGGAGTGAAACTCGGCGAAGGTCGAGGACGGGAGGCCTTTGGTGAAGATGTCCGCGAACTGGGAGGTCGTCGGGACATGAAGGACCCGCACCTCGCCGATGGCCACCCGATCACGGACAAAGTGGAGGTCGATCTCGACGTGCTTCGTCCGCTGGTGCTGGATGGGGTTGGTGGAGAGGTAGACCGCACTGACGTTGTCGCAGTAGATCAGTGTGCTCCTGGAGGGTGGAGTGTGCAACTCAGCAAGCAGCTGCCGGAGCCAGGCAGCCTCCGCCACGCCGTTAGCCACGGCGCGGTACTCCGCCTCGGCACTGGATCGGGAGACCACCGGCTGGCGCTTGGACGACCAAGACACCAGGTTGCCGCCCAGGAAGACGGCGTAGCCGGAGGTGGAGCGACGAGTATCCGGGCACCCGGCCCAGTCCGCGTCGGTGTAGACAACGAGGTCGGTGGAGGAGGCCCGGTGGAGGAGGAGGCCGTAGTCGAGTGTGCCCCGGAGGTAGCGGAGGAGACGCTTGAGAGCCGTGAGGTGAGGCTCCCGGGGATCATGCATGTGGAGGCAGACCTGCTGAACTGCATAGGTGATGTCCGGCCGGGTGAAGGTGAGGTACTGCAAAGCCCCGGCAAGACTCCTGTACGCAGTGGGATCGTCCACCGGTGGTCCCTCGGCCGCAGACAGCTTGCCCTGAATATCGACCGGGGTGGAGCAGGGCTTGCAATCAGACATCCCAGCCCGCTCCAGGATATCCCGAGTGTACTGTCGCTGGTGAAGAAGGAGCCCAGCAGGACGGTGCTCAACAGTGACACCGAGAAAGTGATGGAGCTCACCCAGGTCCTTCATCGCAAACTCCTGCTGGAGAGCTGCAATGATCCGGCGGAGAAGAGGCTCGCTGGAGGCGGTGAGGACAATATCATCAACATAGAGTAACAAGTATGCAGTGTCGGCCCCATGGTGGTAGACGAACAGAGACGTATCAGACTTGGCCTCCATGAACCCCAGGGTCAGCAAGAAAGCAGCAAACCGGTGGTTCCACGCCCGAGGTGCCTGCTTGAGGCCATAGAGTGACCTGTTGAGCCGGCAGACCATGTCAGGGCGGGTGTGGTCGACGAACCCCGCCGGCTGACTGCAGTACACCGTCTCGGTAAGAAGGCCGTGGAGGAAGGCGTTCTTGACATCCAGCTGGTGGACGGGCCAAGACCGAGCAAGTGCCAGGGAGAGTACGGTCCGGACGGTGGCCGGCTTGACCACCGGGCTGAAGGTCTCATCGTAGTCGACGCCGGGGCGCTGAGTGAAACCCCGGAGGACCCATCGAGCCTTGTAGCGCTCGAGAGAGCCGTCCGCTTGGCGCTTGTGAGTCCAGATCCACTTGCCGGTGACGACATTGGCACCCGGCGGCCGGGGCACCAACTCCCACGTCTGGTTGGCGAGTAGTGCGGCGTACTCCTCTTCCATCGCGCGGCGCCAGTGAGGGTCCAACAGGGCGTCGCGGACGGAGGAGGGTACCGGAGAGACCACCGCGTCGCCGGTCGAAGCCTCGAGGGCACGAGGCGGCAAGGTGCCAGCCGCGTGCCGTGTCACCATCGGGTGAACATGCCGCGGGTGTCGGTGAAGAAGCGGCGGGTGGTAGACCGGCGGGACACCACGGGCCGGTGGAGACATAGGCGGTGGTGTCGGTGTTCCCGGCGGAGAAGGGACCGGAACCACGAGCGGCGGTGGCCGCGGCCTGCGCTGGTAAACCCGTACCGGCGCGGCAAACCTCGACGGAGCCACCGGGGCAGGTGCCGAGACAGGGTCCGGCAACCGGCACGACCCCCCCGGGGCTGAAGCGGGGGACGAAGGCCCCGGGTCAGCACCACCTGGAGAAGGCGGGGCCGCACCGGAGGACGAGGAGCCCGGACTCGCAGGGGAGCCGGGACCGATGGCGGGCTCAGAACGCGTCGAGGCGGTACCTGCAGGAGACCACAAAGAAGGTGGCTGGACCACCGGGTCAGTGGGAAACAGATCGGGTGGGTCAGGTACCGGGGGTGTAGTGGTGCTGGAAAAGGGAAAGACGGACTCATCGAAGACCACATGGCGCGAGATGAGAACACGTCGGGAGGTAAGGTCGAAGCACCGGTACCCCTTGTGATCAGGGGAGTACCCGAGGAAGACACAGAGCGTGGAGCGAGGGTCCAGCTTGTGAGAAGAAGTGGCAGCAGTGTTGGGGTAACAAGCACACCCAAACACGCGAAGGTGATCATACCGAGGCGGGGTACCAAAGAGGGCGTGGTGAGGAGTGGGAGCGGGACAGGCAGCGGAAGGAAGGCGGTTATGAAGGTAGGTGGAGGTGTGCAAGCCCTCAGCCCAGAAGCGAGCAGGGAGAGAAGCCTGAAACAGGAGAGTGCGCACGGTGTCGTTTGTGGTGCGAATCATCCGCTCGGCCTTGCCATTCTGCGAGGAGGTGTATGGGCAAGACATGCGGAGCTGAACACCGTGAGAGAGGAAGAAATCTCGGGCGGTGGAGTTATCAAACTCGCGACCATTGTCACACTGGACGGCCTTGATGGTGAGACCGAACTGAGTAGACACCCAAGTAAAGAAGTGGAGGAGCGTGGTAAACGTATCAGACTTCGCACGAAGAGGAAACGTCCACGAATAATGCGAAAAATCATCAACAACCACAAGATAGTACTTATAACCAGAAATACTGATAACAGGAGATGTCCATAGGTCGCAATGTACAAGATCAAAAATGCGGGCCGCATGAGAAGAAGAACTAGAAAAAGGAAGACGAACATGTCGGCCCAATTGGCACGCATGACACAATTGCTCATCATGAGCTCGAGTACATGGAAGACCAGAGCTACGACTGAGCTGTATCAGGGCATCACGTCCAGGATGGCCGAGGCGCCGGTGCCAGGTAGTAGAGGAAGCAGAAGCGACGAAGGCAGCTGACAAAACGGACGGCGAAGACGAAGAAGGAGCCGCCGGAAACCGAAGAGTGTAAAGGGGCCCGGTGCTGTCACATCGGAGCAGAGGACGCCGGGAAGCCAAATCCTTCACAGTAAGACCAGAAGAGTCAAACTCCACAGAACAAGAGTTGTCAGCTGTAAAACGTCGAATAGAAAGAAGATTATGAACCATGGAAGGAGCAACAAGAACATCAGGAAGACGAAAGGAGCCATGAGCACCGGCGGTACCCACAGAGGAGACAGGAATACAAGAACCATTTGCGACCATAATGGACGAAGGAAGAGATGAAGAGGGAGAGTGAACCGACGAAAGTATACCGGGGTCAGGAGTGGTGTGGTAGGTGGCCCCCGAATCGGCAATCCACTCGGGTCCGACCGGAGGTGTCAGGCCCATGGTGCTGAACGAGCGAGCCAGGGCCGCCTGATCCCAGCCCGCGACCCCCGGTGGAGCCCCGGAAGGTCCGGAGGGCGGAACCCACGGCGTAGTAGGCGGTGTAGCAGGGAAGACGCCGAGTGGAGGACCAGCAGGAGGTGCTCCGGTGAGCATGGCCACCGGTGGACGCGAGTCGGTCCCGGTGGCGTGGTAGGGCCACATGGAGATGCGCCCAGACCACGGGTTCTGGAAAGAGGGCCATGGTGCCCCCCCTGCGGTCCACCAGGTACCGGGGCCTGGGTAGGTGCACCCCGGCCGCCCCCGCGACCCCCACCGCGGCGACGGCGACCACCACGACCCCCCCCACCTCCGCTCGGCCCGGAGGGAGGGGGACCTAGGAGAGACGACGGTGGTGGAGCAGCCGACCGTGGAGCAGACTGGCGCGGCGGAGTAGCAGCCAGAGCCGTCGAGGAGGCCCCCGGGGAAGCAGTGGAGCCTGGCTGGAGGCCCTGTGTGAGCTCCTCCATGACAAGATCGTCACGGACCTCCAGGAAGGTGGGGAAGGGCCGCTGGCGGGTGATCCACGTCCGGAGGTGGGCGTAGCGGTCACTGAGCCCCCGGAGGACGTTGAGGACCAAGATCCGATCCTCCACGGGCCACCCGAGATCCCCCAGCGAGTCAGCCATGGCCTTCATCCGACGGCAGAACTCACCGACGGAGAGGTCACCCTGGACGAAGGTGCGGAAGCTCGCGTCAAGGCGGAGAGCCCGGGCCTCAGCGTTGCCCAGGAACTGACCCTCAAGGGCCAGCCACGCCCGGCGCGCGTCAGGGGAGGTGCGGACGAGGTCGTGGAGGTCCAGGGAGATCGTCCCCAGGATCCAGGAGAGGACGATGCTGTCGAGTCGGAACCACGACGACGTCTGAGCAGTGACCGGGGCGTCGAGGAGAACGTGGTCGTCGAGGGCGTAGCGGCGAAGGGTGAGAACCACCAGATCCCGCCAACGGGCGTAGGAAGGAGACTCCGGCTCGAGGACGACCGGGACGAGAAGTCGAATGTTCTGGACCCCCCCGGCCTGGTAGTGGAGCTGGGCCACGAGGGGATCAGCAGGGTCATGCCAGATGACGGTGGTGTGGGAGATGGGACGCCTCGGCGAGGCAGAGGAGGTGGCACCAATGTCCCGGGAGGCGGGCTGAACGAGAAGCTGCTCCGCCTCGGCGATCTGGCGAGCCAGAGCGTCGGCCGCGTTGCGCTCGCGCTCCCATACGAGAGCCGCTGCCCGAACACGAGCCTGGCCTTCCGCCGCAGTAGCACGGGCAGCCACAAGGGCGGCAGCGAGAGTGGAGTCCGTCCCCGTGGCGCGTGGAAGATGAGAGCCACCAAGAAGAAGATCAACAGAAGGAGCAAAGGCACCGGCACCGGCACCAGCGGGGTCCCCCGGGTCAGCTGTAGGGCGTAGGAGCGGCTGGACAGTTTCGGGCTGGACCACCCCCGCAGGCGCGACGTCTCCGGTGCCGTCCCCCACGGTGCCTAGGTCAGAGGAGGTGGCCAAGGCATGGGCAGGGCCCTGAGCAGCAGCAGCCGCAGGAGAGGAAGGGTGCTGGAGATGGCGCTCAGCAGCCAGAGGGGGGCGGGCGGTGCCTGGAGGGAGGGAAGGGTGGCCGGCGGCCAGGGGATGGCCGGCGGGTGGGTGGCCGGCGGCCAGGGGATGGCCGGCGGGGGTTTGGTGGCCGGCGGCCAAGGGATGGCCGGCGGGAAGGGGGTGGCCGGCGGCCAGGTCCTGGCCGGCGGGTGGGAGATGGCCAGCGGGCATGGAGTGGCCGGCGGGTGGAAGAGAAGGGGCGCCGGCCAAGATCTGGGCCCAGGAAGGAGAGGGAGAAGAGGGGAAGAAGGAGTAGAGGGAGGGGGGAGGGGGAGGGCCGCCGGCCATGGAGGCTGGACCGGCGGCGGCGCCTCCAGGAGAGGGGCGGCGGCTGGGAAGCAGAAAAAAAACCCTAAGCTCTGATTACCATGCTAGAGGAATGATTTCCATTACTTGGCTAACCCTAGAAGGGTAGCAATATAGTTCCATACATGGGCCTCATGGGCCTTAGCCTCATGGGCCTACATATACTCCAACAACTCGGCTATGTGCCAACCAAGAGTGTACTCCCTATATGAATCATGTTTGGAATTAGGCCAGTTTGCAATGCATATGGACAATAGCACGGTCCCTTGAGCTCTAAAAAATTTTACATAGGATTTGGTTGCTACCTGACATTTAGGTTAGTCCAAGCTGATAAGGTTTCATTTTCGTCTTCAACGATGATACCCAGGTAGGATAGTTTATGCAGCTCTTTTGCTTTGAGTTAACAGGACCATGAAAGCATTGGAATGTCACTTCACTAAAAAACGATGACATATCAAGGCAGCACCAGATATGTATTTATAAAAAAAAAGAGAAATATGTGCCTAGATACTTCTCTTTGTATATCAACTACAAAGAGAACTATTTCAATATCTGAAACTTTGGTCAGTAAAAAAGAGAAATATGTGCCTAGATACTTCTCTTTGTATATCAACTACAAAGAGAAGTATGTCGAAATGCTTTGCTGAAGTGTAAATCTGCAGTTTGGCTTCTTATGTTCAATTTTTTTTTGCAGGTTGCCTTTTCAAAATATCTCTGTGATCATGTTGATCAGCCATTTCCATGAAAAAAGAGATGTTGATATGAGTCCTCATTTTTTTCCATATTATTTACATAATGCATAAGAGTAGACCTGACCATGTTAGACAATCAAAGCAGCAATTGTAGATCCATCAGTCTTGCTTCCCAATTCAGTGATCTTGACCCCTTAAGAGTAGACCTGCACATACAGAATCACCAAATTAGCATCCTTACCAAACTGCTCTCGCAACATTAGTCTTGCACATACAGAATCACCATCAGTCTCGCTTCCCAATTTAGTGATCTTGCTTACCAAACTGCTATCGCAACACCAAATTAGCATGCTGATTATGCACATGAATTCATCATGATGCTTACTTAGTACCTCTCAATCATTTTAAAAGGCAAGACAATTATATCTGTGAAAATAATGACTTATATAATTATGTTGGATTTACACTTGCAGGTTCTCTCTGATTCAAATAGCAAATGATGGACCACGCCAATTCCAATGATCACTTTTTTCATGACCAATTTCAGAGTAGATCACTGAATTGTGTCAATTTTGATAACATAGTTCAGTGTGAAAATAGAGATTGAGATCACCTAATGTCCTAAAATAAGTGTGGAAAAAATGGTAATGCTTCTGAAATGTAATGACTGAACATATATACAGACTTGCACAATTCAAAAAAGGTTAAACATATATATCCACTTAGAGCATATCATTGTGTGTATAGTGAAAATGTTGGTAGCACTATTGAAAAAAGACAAAAGTTGTTTCTATCTGTAATAGAAAAATCTCAGACTAAGAAATCAATTTATGATGGCTAATCAATTTACCGCACATCAAAGTGGAAAGAAGCATCAAGAGTATCTGATATGGTAACACATAAGAAAAGGGAACACAGGAAGAAGGAAACATCAAATTACCTGATCTTATTTTCTGAGCATTCTTATCAGACACCAAGGACAGTAACATGTAGTGTTTCAAATCAAACACCTTGTAAGTGCTATTTGTGGATTCACAGAAGATTCAATTTCTTTTAGCTATTACCAAAGTCAATGACTCAGAATACCTGTCTTGAGCAGAGTAAATCAAAACCTTCCCATTGACATCATCAAACTCTACAAACCTAAGCCATTGCAAGGACTCAGAATCCAAAAGACGGAATCTAGCATCTGATTGTCCTTGCTTATGCACCTTGAATAGTTGGGGGGAGAATATCTTAAGGAAGATGACATGTCAGAAAAAAGAAATTGCATTGATAAGGCATATGGAACCAAAAGCATGGATATGGGGAGCGTATGGATCATCCAACAAATATGGATACGGGGAGGGTAGGGAAGGTGATACCCACTACACTCTGCTCGCCGGCGTCTTGGAGACATAGGGCCGCATGGCCTCAGACGCGGCTGCCTGCAACTGAGGGACCTAGAAGCGTTGAGGCTGCCACCACCTCTGCTGAACGAGCAGGCGTGAACCTGCTGCTGTAGTGTCGCAGAACGCTGTGTGGCCCCTGCAAGCAGAATGTAACTGATCGATCAATCCATCCATCATCTATGCGTGGAAGCAGATCTCATCTCTGTAGTATGGTGTGCAAGAATTCAAAGGCAGCAGCGTACTGTACATGAAGGTGTCCCACCTGAGGCCGAGGCGGCGATTCAGAGCCCGGAGGCGCGAAGGAACGCAGCGGTCTCGGCGGCTGATAAATCAGCTGAGTTCCGTTGAAGCCATGCCAGCACCGGCGCCGCACAAGCGTGGTACGCAGTCACGCCCACCCGCCACCCGGCGGCTGCCGCGCCACCGATGGCCCAACCATAGGGGCCTTCCTCAGTCGACTCCTCTGCCTCGGCGTGCTCTGACAGTAGCCTGCAGCTCCACCGCTTCCTCCTCCCCGTTCTCCACCTTGGCGTGGACCCAGCGGCCTTGCTCTCCCTGCTTCCAGTCGGAGGAGCGTGCTGGCACAGGCTGGGCAGGATAGGGCCAGGGAGGGGCGGCGGCGGCGATGGCGGGGGCACAAGGACGGTCGACGAGTGCAGGGCGTGGCGGCGGAAAGACGGGCGTCGTGTGCAGGCGGCGTCATCGTGCGCGGGCGGCAGTAGATCCGCCTCTGCCGCAGAGATGCCGCACGCCGAGGCGGGGCGAGGAGCAGCCGGCGCCGGCGAGGGCTAAGGGGCGGCAGTTCCTTGGAGCGAGATGAGTTGCGGAGCTGGTCCTCGTACGCGGGCGTCATCGTCGTGCGCGGGTGGCAGTTCTCTCAAGTGAGGGGCTGCGGTTCCTTCTGAGAAGACGACCAGGGCAGGGTAATTACGGAGAGGGGGGGGCGATTAGGAGCACGGTTAATTACGGAGGCAGGCCGATTAATTTTGCGGAGACGATAATATTTGGGTCTTTTTAGTTGTAGAGATATTACGTTTCATGTCTACGGACATCTAGCTGAGCCATTGCAAACAAATGCATGTGTGACTGTGAGGCTTGTGCTGTACTAGACATAGCATTGCCACCAGTGTTTTCTGTGAATAACCTGAAATTCAGGTAACCAATAAGATGGGTACTATGCATCAAATAAAACGAAATCTTGCTATTTGTTTGATCAGAATCAGATGTTGCTGTACTTGAACCTGTGCCATGCCTCAACTTAAAACTGACTGTTGGGGTCTCTGCTGTCAACATCCATGAACAGGCCGTCTGGTACTGGCGGCAATGCATTGATCCTCTGCGTGTGTAACGCGCAGGCTGATTGGCATTGATCCTTCTACCTTACCTGATGAAACTGCTTGCTTATAGTTTCTATCCCGTTACTGTTCAGTGTATGTCTGGGCCCCATCTGCACATGCCGTTTCTTTTCTTTTACCTGCTAATGAATCAACAGGTGCTACTACTGAGGATGACAGCGAATCGGGTTTGGGACGGATATCCGCGGGTTTCAGGTCCTGTGGGTTTGGGTTTGGGGATGATTTCTCACCTATGGTTTTCGGGTTCGGTTTCGGGTTTGGTTTTCCACCCGTTGATATCCGATGGATATCCGAAATAAATCATTTGGAATTAAAACTCATGTTTTATAATATGCTAATAATAACTTGTTTACTTAGATTATTAAATCTATTCAAAATTGACTTATGAAAATATTTATTATTTGTTGCCTCTTATTTATACATGTGAATATGTGTATATTTATCTGCGGGTTTCGGATATCCATTCGGGTTTCGAGTATCCATTCGGGTTTCGAGTATCCGCGGGTTTGAGTTTGATGATGGATTTCCACCCGAATTGGTGTTCGGTTTGGGTTCGGGTTTCGACTTCAGGTTTCGGTTTTGGATGCACAGAGACTCCACCCGATCCGAACCCGATCCGTTGCCATCCTTAACTACTACCAGACCATTTCAGTCGAACTACTTTGCTGATTAGGACAGAAACTAAAAGCCACTTATGTAGCTTTCACTTGTGCGGTTACTGTCATGGCAGCCTTACCGCGCAAGTGATCACTTGAACAAGTCAGGAGCCAAGCATCAGCATCAGTTATCTGCTTCTCAAAACAGGATCCAGTCCAATCTTTCCTGTGGTCAATTTGTCCTTTATGCCGTGACTCGAAGTCCGTCGCCTGTCTTAGCTTAGCACTAAAGCACCAAGAAATCTGTGGCTCCTGCATAGTGTTCACTTGGCTGAAAAATCATGGCTGAAAGTACTATTCGCTGATTTGTTATAAGAGAAAAATACTATTCGTTGGTTAAAAAAGTACGGCTTATAAGGCCCTGTTTGGTTACGTTTTGTTAAAGTTTAACACCCATCACATCAATGTTCCCTCGAATGCATGGAGTACTAAATGTAGACTAATTGTATGCATGTCGGCACAGATTAGGAGTAATTTACGAGACGAATCTATTAAGCCTAATTAATCTAAAATTGAAAACTTTTTATCAAATAAGACGAAAGTGCTACAGTGTTTGTTAAACTTTAACACCCCAAACCAAACAACCCCTAAGACAAACGAAAAGACGAAAATGTGCACATCTTTTTCCTCGTTGATGGATGTAAATGCAACCGGGACAACTGCACATATAAGATGTGGCTCCTGCATGTAGATGAAGCACAAGAGAAACAAAAATTCTTCCTTGCTTCTTCTGTTATAACTTTTTGTAGCTCTTTTCCTTCCAATTGTGTGCAACTTTTTTCTTCGTTGCTGTTTTATTTGTTGACCAACATCATCGATCCACACGTACCAGTGCTACGGTTTGCATTTGCCACTTGTTCATCCAGTAGGTACTAGAACACGCCAATAGACCCATCGTCCCGTGCTTGCAATCTCTCTCTGATTGACACAAACGGGTTTGAAAATGACGCACAGACGAAAGCAAAATTGTTCAAGGCTATGCATGTGCATTTTCGTATGGTCGGTGCTAACGACGACCGCGACATGCATGCTGGCCATACGCAGGCTGCCAGATCAGCGCGTGTTAGGCTCTGAGGAACCATGCGCGCGTTAGGCTCTGAGGAAGCATGCCGGGCGAGTCGCCTGCAAAACCTTGCTTGTAAGGAAGGCCACGGAAGAAAAAAATATAATCGATCCTAAAAATATATATGGACGGGATGGATTAACACGGAGGTTTTATAGAAATTATTGTGAAGGTACACAAGTACTTTCTTTGTCCCAAAAATAACATAATTCTGCCGTTTGAATTTTGTGCCACAAAAAACGCTAAAGTCGGCAACATGAGAAGAAGGCAAGCCTAAGATGGGACCCATTCGTACCGCTGCATGCCAGATATGTGCGACTAGTGCCCGTAAAAAATTTAACAAAAATCTGTGCACACTTCTGTTACCCATTCCTTTCCTTCAAATCGTAAACGCTACGCACAGGGCTGCCATGGCAGAACTGCAGTGTCAGATAGCATCGTATAGGGGCATTTTCGTCATTTGCTGATCACCTTGGTTTCTCCCCTAAGTCGTAGAATTGCAATTTTTTTTTGAGATGGAGGGAGTACAAGTAGTGAGAGTAAAGAGATAGTCCAGTCTCCAATGGGAAAGTCAGATGTGTGCTAAAAACCTGAACTTTCTCTAACATATTTTTAGAGAAGAGTCCATTTCTACAACTCTTAGATATAGCCTAAGTCCCGTTCTCAACCATTAGCTACAAAACCATTCACCTTAAGAACGTCGACTTGAAATTAGAGTGAATTTTTGCGACATGAACAATAGATTGTTTATTTTCAAATTTATAAAGCACTTTACGATTTTGAAACTTTCCCAAACACTTTTTTTATAAGTGAAATAAATAATATAGTAGTAGTGCAAATCTAGTCAGCGCCCAAAACCAAATTAAACCCTTTTCACTATGTTCATATCATATTATTTAGGTTTTGAATAATCCTATATATGTCCAGTATAATTGTAATTTCCTAAAAAAGCCATTTATATAAGTTAAAGTATCATGGAAACCATGACAAACTTTGGCCAATTCATATATTTATTTTAAACATATATAATATAATATAATATGCAAATTCATTCTCAATTAAAAATCAATTTGGACACAGTAGATTATTTAATTATCCTTTTCAAACAAAAGAAATGCAAATTATGCTGAGTTTCAAATATATATAGGAATATAGATAAGTTGTAGATACTCCATATTGCGAGTGAAAACATTGAAAATATTTTAAAGATATGCTACCAATAAATATAATAACTATTTTAGCTTTGACCATATGTTTCCATGTCAATGCTAAGTCACCCACAAACAGTGGCGGATCCAAAGGGGGGGCTTGGGGGGGGGGGGGGGGGGTTGCTGCAGCACCCATAGGAGCAGCTAATCACCATTAAATCACTGTAGCAAAAGCCTTAAATCACAATTAAATCTTCATGCAAATCAACATCTTCATTGTTTTAGAACCCCCCCCGTCACCCCCATCCTGCATCCGCCACTCCACAAACCACTTTAACATTGAAATAAGGTTAAAAAAATGAAAGGTTTTAATAGTTGAGGGTTGAAAAGTAAACTGTTTCATAGTGGAAGGACATATAACTACTTGCACCGGCTTTTGATGCAGGAAAGACAATATGCCCAAGTCCAGATATATACAAATATAAAGGCGGTTCAAAGTAGTTCACTTTTCTTCAGCCGTATACATATATATGCAAGCTGATGGGGTTTGAAAAGTTGATTTCAGTACGTTAATACCCTAGTGGAAAATGACATGACACCTCACTGTTTAAAAAAAACGTGATCGGTGAAGCACCCAACGTTTGTCATTAAGAGGAAGCAGATGGAAACGCAACCATCAACCGATCACGAAAACCCCCCAACCCTAGTAACCAGTGAGGGTTTTTTTTAACCGAACATAGAAATTTGTTCATGTGAAGATTCGAACCTGGTCTGCTGGAATGCTAGCTCCAACCACTAGGCTAGAGACCCGTTTGCAACTCGTTGTTTTCAGTTTTCTCTCACACGACTTTTGGTCAATAGGTGTAAACACAGTTTTGTGCACGGCATCTGTGTACCAAACAATGTATATTATTATATATTGTACGTTTTTTTGACCGCAATTATATATTGTACGTTGGCAAGCAAACCAGCCAATTCATTACGTACTCCAGCCCAATTGAGCAGCTACATAGGAGAAGGAGACCATAGTTAGCAAATGATGAGGTCCTCAAGGACTGCATGCTCAAGTCACATGCATGATGACAGTTGATCCATGCATGCATGACAGCATCAGTGCAATCCCAAGCCAAGCCATGGATGTACGCTGGCATGCATTGGCTAGCAGCTGTCACATCACTTTTATCATATATAAATTTATATTATATATATCTATATATGTATCTAGCTAGCTACGCGCTTTCTGTGGTGATCCCTCCATTATATTTTCGAGCCTGTTTAGTTGACATCAAAATCCAAAAAGAGAACCCAAAAAGTGCTACAGTACCTGTCACATCAAATCTTGCGGCACATGCATGGAGTACTAAATGTAGACAAAAGAAAAAACTAATTACACAGTTTAGTTGTAAATCACGAGACAAATCTTTTAAGCCTAATTAGTCCATGATTAGACATAAATTGCCAAATAAAAACGAAAATGCTACAGTAGCCGAACCCAAACTTTTTCACCAACTAAACAACCCCTTCATGTATAAAGCTAACGAAGCATCAAGCAGTTTGATGACTGGATGGAGCGTGTGACGTCACAACGTGGACTGGGCCCGGCGGATGGATGCTGGTGCTGGATGCGCCGTCCAACATGCCTGCCTGCACGCTGTGCACCGACTTGGACCGGCGTGGGTGCTGCGCCATGCACGGCACGTGATCTTCTGACATGATTAGCTTGCACCAAGCTGTGTAGCACGCATCAGCATCCAGCAGGGACGTCGCCACGCACTACATCCTGACTTGTGCGCCAAGGTTACAACAACGCAAGCTTTGGCTTCGTCTTTAGTTAGTGACAGATTCATCAAATGGCTTTAATATATATAATACTTCTGTCATGCTGTACTAGCAACTAAATTTATGTCTTGTGAGGATTCTCTGCACCCTAGTTGTACTTTAAAAAAATAAATGTTTTTAACCATCCTACCAGAATTACAACTTGGATTTTAATTTTTATATGACATATAAGCATAAAAAAGGTACGCCAAGTTACAAACGCACATCTTCGTTTTTAGTTAGTGACGGGTTTAAGCCTTATTTGCCATGGCTCATCCGGCTCCAGCTTTTTGCCAGTGCATGGAGAATTCAGAGCCGGTTAAACAAAATAATTAGGAAACAAGAATCCATTTGAAGGGTCATATGCCGGCTTTGGTACTGTAGTAGCACTGTAGAGGAGTCCCAAAACTATGGCTCCTCCATTTCGTAGTTCATTTTAGCTGAGGCCAGAGCCAGAGTTGTTTCTTTCCATGCTATATATATATAGTATCTACACTACCAAACAGTACACTACAATTTTTTTTGAAGCGGCACCAGATCCCAATAATTTTATTGGATCCTAGTTCATTTTAATAAACAATTCCTTGCTACACGAGGCCCTGTTCACTCGACTGAAAAGCTCTGGTTGAAAATATTGTTCATTGATTTGTTATGAAAGAAAAACACTGTTCGTTGACTGAAAAAGTACGGCTTATAAGACGAGCCAACAGAGAGTGTGTGAGAGCTTGGAGCCGACGGAGGCCGTACTAAACGGGGCATTAAATGGCTTTGTTTCAGGCTCTAGGAATCAAATTAATTAAAATCTTTCCATTTATCTCGGTTGTCTAGGATGCACCAAAATTACACCAAGGATTTTGATATATACACACAGAGGCACCAAAAAGGGTATATAAGTAGTGTTCTTCCATAATATTTTGGTTTAGTACAAAAGACATGTATATCTATCTGGTGATGATATACGAAAACTATATATAGCAATCTAGTTCCAAACTATGTGTAACTTATAAAAGTATGTATATCCGCACCTACTAATAACAAGGAACCTCGCCAACAAACGGAATCACTATTACGGATCGTCCTCTCGCTACCAGACTAATTAATGAAATCAAGCAACCAACAAAACTGCCACGCAACTACTAAAACAACCGATCACTAAATTTTCAGCAGCATTACTTGCTTGTATGGTAACCTCCAGCATAATTTCCCCCGTAGTATCCAGCAAGCCTCTGCTGCAGCATAACATTCTGGGAACTATGCTGCGCAATTCCGGCGGCCGCCGCCACCGAGGAACCCGCCGGCAAACCAGCGCCGAAGTTCGGAGTGGCGACGCCGCCGCCTCCTAGAGCTTTCGCCACCATTGCCTGGTGCTGCAAGCTGTAGTTCGTCCCCATTGCTTGTTGATCTGGCGCATGACGAAGCATGTTCCATGAGGAGCTGTCGTTGTTCGTTGCGGCAGCTGCTGCTGAGTTGGTCACGGCCGCCGCGTGCTGTGAGTTGCTGGCGTCTGTTGGCAGGCCGACGAAGCAACTACTCGTAGTAGTCGTCGGTGTAGTTGTAGTCATTCCGGTGGCGGCCGTGGTGTGAACAGGATAGCAGCAGTCCGCGTTGTACGGCGGCGCGGCGGAGTTGAAGTAGCTGGAGTAATCCAGCAAGGAGTCAACGAGGAACTCGTCGCCGTCTTCGCCGACCTCGACGGAGCTGACGTTGGGCGTTCCGGCGGCGGAGGAGTGCTGCTCCTCGCCGGCGGCGGTCTTCTTACTGCTGGCCTCTTCGCCCCCTTTGTGGTGCACCTTGCACACGACCCATTCATCCTGAACATAAAACAAAAGGACAAAAAAAAAGACACGATTTTTCAGCACGACCAAGAAGAATGAATTAGTGTTCTTGAAGTAGCAGTAGAACTGAACCACACGTTACTACCTTGGGATTGAAGCGTAGGTTGGAGTCGTTGGTGTGCCTGGACTCGCCGTCGAGGCGGAACTCGTGCATCACCCAGTTGGTCTTGGTGCCCCGCGGAGCCCTGCCCATGTAGAACACCAGCGTCTTCTTCATCCCCACCAGCTCACGGCCAGGCTGCTTGAAGATCTCCCTGTCCTTGCCGGTGGCCTTCCAGTAGCCCTCCTTGGTGGCGCGGTTCGTGCGCGTGCCCGTCGGGTATTTCATGTCCTTGTGGCAGAAAAAGTACCACTCCTTCTCCCCCATCTTCGCTTTGCCTAAGTATCAATCAACGACATGGTTTAAATGGGGGGAAACATAGAAACTTGCATGGGATAGAGCTCAAATCATCTATTTAAATCTACATATATATATGTATGTATAAAAAAAACAAATGAAATCAGTATATATATGTGTGTAGCTTACTTGGGAGATCCCATGGCTCGATCTTGTTGAGGTCCACCTCCCCGATGGCGTGCGGCGCGAAGCTAGGGTTCAAGAACTTCTGCAGGAGGTAGCTGGTGATGACCTCTTCGTCTGTGGGATGAAACCTGAAGCCAGGAGGCAGGAACAGGTCGACTCCATGCTCTGATTTCACACTACGCTCCACCATGGCCGATCTACTGCTTGAAGCACTACTGCTGCTTGACTAGAGCAGAGAAAAAAGCAGCAGCAGCAGAGAGAGAGCTAAGCTTTCTAGAGGAGGAGCAAGCTTGTGGGCACAAGAAAGGTGGGGAGGGAATCAATAGAAAGGAAGAGAGGGAGGAGGAAGCCAAGTTTTATAGTGCTGTGGACCTGATCCTTGCTCTGGAAGAGGCCAGCCTCCTATGGCTTGCCTAGGAAGGAAAGTCTTCACACGGTTTTGATTAATTAGGACAAATAAATAAATACACTATTAGTGAGCTAGGTCTAGTTAACTGCGTATCAATTAATTGGCTAGGTCTAGTTAATTAAGCCATCATGCGTGGCCATGGGATCAGAATTCAGATGTGTCAATGTGTCATCACTCATCGGATAGTATATATATATGGTGATTTAGTTTAGCTTTTACAGATTTTTCTTTTTTCTACAGTGCTGTGAGTGTGACAGCTATTTACAGCTGGGGTGGGGGTAGGGGGTACTAAGGGGGTGTTTAGTTCCTTCCAAAAAAATTTCACCCCGTCACATCAGAGGTTTGAACATATGCATGGAGTATTAAATGTAGACGAAAAAATAATTAATTACACAGATTGCGATAAATTTGCGAGACAAATTTTTTAAGCCTAATTAATCAATGATTTGACAATGTCATGCTACAATAAACAAGTGCTAATGACGGATTAATTAGGCTTAATAAATTCGTCTCTCGGTTTCCAGACGAGTTATGTAATTAGTTTTTTTATTAGTATCCGAACACTCCTTCTGACATTCCATGAAACATCCGATGTCCAAAATTTTTCACCCCAGGAACTAAACACCCCATAACTGAGTAATTGTCACAAAGGCTTCTAAAGTAGGCCACATGACCCATAATTATAATTTTAATCATAAACATCATTATGCATACACTCACTACCCAAAACAATTTTTTTCCCGCGGACTAGACTACTCTCGGGTGTCACACTCTGCCACTGGCAAGAAGGTTTCCCTCATGGTATGTCACCGATGGTGAAGGCAATGAGGTTTCCTGAAGATTTAAAGGCTGACATGGAAAGTTCAATTTTTTTTCCTGATGGTACACCAACCGATTTGGAAGAAGTTCCTGACGATACATGCAAAAATTCAGGAAAAGTTTTCTGTGGTAGTAGAAACCGTCAGGGTTTAGTCCATGATGGATTTCCATCAGGACTGACTTTCCCTAATAGGCAGACCGTAATAGGCCATCCCTGACGATCACTTCGCACCTAATGGTTTCTCCATCACAGAAAAAATTACCACGGGTAGTGATTGCATGCTAGAAGTATTTATTGATCGACTAATAAGTAAAGGAAAATTTATTGAATTCCTGACATCACAATACCTAGTGACGCTATATGTACCACAGAGTCCTATTGCTCCATCTTTGGTGACGCCTAACTTCATGAATTTCTATGTGGTCTAGAGTTGGGGTTTTAGTTTGGATTAAGGATGTATGGATTGTTGCGTTCCTTCTGGGCCCTAAGGTTTAAGCGCTCCAGTGTGTTGGAGGAAGTTGCAAGATTGGCGTTAGATGTGGGTAGGACAATATGGTTGTGGGGCTGGTAGGGGATGGACACGAGGTTTGATTGGAATTTGGATTGAGGATGGCCATGGTGGCAGTGACTCTAGAGTGGGTAGTTAAGGTTGATTGTGGTCAGACAAGAGGGGGTACACACAACATTGAGATGAAGACATTGGATGACGGAGCCTCGCCAGATGGAGTTGGGGATGATGATGGTGAGCCAACGGGAAGGTGTTGGGTGGTTGTGCAGAGCTGGAACACAAAATGGTGGCAGCGGCTATAAAAAATGATAGGCTTAGGTTTGAGCAAACCTCTTTGTACAAAATGAAATTGCTCCTAGCCGTTGACTGAAGATTGGACGGATAAGAAACTATCAAAATTTAATGAAACAATTAACTACTACTTTAGGCCAGTCTCAATGGGGAGTTTCATTAGGTTGTTTCCAAGACTGCCACGTCATTTGAAATGAAATGAAATTTGGATGAAATACCTACTTTCAATGGAGAGTTTCATTCCGTGGTTTCATAGTCATTTAATTCTAAGACTCATAGAGAGTTGGTAATCGTGCCAAGAGAGTTTCATCTAGATGAAACTCATTTCTTCTCTCTCTTCTTAAATACACTGACATGTCATCAAAAGTGCCTATGTGGCAATCCATTTAATGCAAATGAAACTCACGTGAAACTCCCACTGAGACTGGCCTTAGTCCCGCAAAGAGTGTCATTCTGGTACTTTCCTAAGTCAAACAATCTGAAGTATAACTAAATTTATTTGAAAACATACTAATATCTAGGATACCAAATTAGTATCATTAAATTTATCTCAAAATATGTTTTCATAGTAAATCCTTTTTGTGTCATAAATGCTGATACTTTTCTCTATAAACTTGCTCAAGAGCACAATTTTTTTTACTTACGGAAACACCAAAACCATATAGTCTTTACGAGATGGAGGTAGTATTTGACATCTTTATGGGTGAATGCCAACAAATTTAATTTAATTTGCCACTTGAGGGGGTGATCTGAGAGGGTAACCGTCATCATCACTGTGCATCAGTAAAAAGAAATAAATGCCGCATAATCCCAGATGACTAATAAGGGCAGTCCCATTGAGATATTGATGGTGGTTTTTATCTCTATTAAATAACTTGTCAGCTAAGAAAAATGCTGATGTGGCAACCTAATTAATGTGGAAAGAGAAAAAAACTGAGAAAATGATTTCTTCTAAGGGAAACCGCTTCTCCTCTTGAAGACACTTGCATTGTGGAGAAAGGTTTCTATAGATAGTTTTTACTAACGTGGTCGCCATGAAAACCATGCATAGTTTCTAGCGCCCTAAGCCCGTTTCTTCCCTTATCGATGAAGTTTGTCCGGGTCATTCACACATATTTTTAGTCAAGTATACCGGTAGGAGATGTTGATTTTTAATTAATTAGATGTTTGTGCAACTGGGGTTCAGTTTCTTGGTAATTGCCATCTCTTTTGACAAAACTGGGCGCGCGTCGCTGTCGCTCTCAGCCTGCATTCATGGCTGGATTCATTCTTTGCCAAGAGGCGCCTAAATATTTTATATGTTTTATATTATGCCTCGTCAATTTTCTCTTCATTTCCTGTGTATGTTTTCTTTTTTTGGTCTTGGATCGATCAACCAGTGTGCATGTGCCCATTGCAATTCGTAGCCCCGCAAATGAAACTTTAGTAACTTTTTGGGTCTTGGATCGATCAAGTGCATGTGCCCTAGGATGTTTGATACAGGTGCTAAAGTTTAGGCCCTGTCAGATCAGACGTTCGGATACTAATTAGAAGGATTAAGTATGTGCTAATTATAAAACTAATTGCATAGATGAAGACTAATTTGCGAGACGAATTTATTAAGCCTAATTAATCCATCATTAGTACATGTGTACTGTAGTACCATATTGTCAAATCATGGACTAATTAGGTTTAAGACGTGTTTAGTTCAGGTGCTGTAAAATTTTTTGGTACTGTAGCACATGTGTAACTATAGCAATTAGTGTCCAATCATGGACTAATTAGACTTAAAAGATTCGTCTCACAAAATACGTGCAAACTGTGCAATTAGTTATTTTTTTTATCTATATTTAATGCTTCATGTATGTCTCCAAACATTTGATGGGATGAGGTGTAAAGTTTTTAGATGGGAACTAAACACCCCTTAATAGATTTGTCTCACAAATTAGTCTTCATCCGTATAATTAGTTTTATAATTAATCTATGTTTAATACTTTAAATTAATGTCTGAATATCCGATGTGACTGGGGCTCAAGTTAGTCCAGGGTATCAGTTGGCACGATAGAAAAACTACTCTGTAGAGTTGACAAATACTACATGACTGACAGAGTGACGACAGATGGGATCTTTCGCTTGTATGATGGTGGTCAGAGATAGCCTGAACGATGGAATGACGGCTGTTCACACAGGCCACCATGAAAGAACCGAGCTGAAACCTCCTCTCTGCTACGGCACGTGCATGCATGCTGTAGCTTGGTCCAGAGTGCACAGTGCTTGTAAGCACGCGCCGTCCATCTGCCAGGATGATCTGGCTGGCCCCGGCCAGCCGGACGGTGGTGGTGTACCGGTACGGTGTGCTATTGGATAGATTTGGCGGCCAGCCGGCGCCGGAGTTCTTCAAAGCCGATCTTGACCCGTCCAGCTAGGCTTGCTAGCTAGATTGGACAGATGATATATGATGATAGGATAAGCTCATCTCCGTACATCTGTGGAAAGTAGTAGTAGTTGTTGGCATAGTTTTTTTTGGCTGACTACTCCTAGCTAGTGTCAAAAAGATGTGACATATCTATAGAAAGGGAGCAGGTCACACTGTTCTTCTTTTAGGACAAACAAAAAATCCAGTGAATTACAAAACCTATTAAAATTATTGGACTATATATACAGAACAAAACCTATTAAAATTTGCTCCTGGGCCTGAAAGTGACCCATTTGCTGACGGACACCGAAAATGAAGCGATTTTCTGGTGGACACTTTTATTGTTGCCAAATTTGCTAGAGGACATCAAATGCATTAAAATATTCATTCCCGGCTTAGAAGGTGATAGAAGAGCGGTGAAATGTCATTTTTGCCCCTTTCTTCTTCCTCCTCTCTCCCTTTCTTTTCTTCCTCGCCGGCGGCAATAGTGGTGACGAGGGCGAGAGGCGGAGATGGATGGGGGAGCGAGGAGCACAGGCGTCGGTGACACGAGAGGAGGCAAGCGCGCAGGACGCCTTCCTCCACACAAACCTCATTACCGGTGAGGTGCTGCACCGCAGGTTGTTGCTCCTCGCGGCTGGACATGCGCTCTGCGCCACCGCTTGGACCGCCGTCCTCTGGGCCTGCGTGAGCACGCCGATCCGCGCACGCGCGCCCCGCCACCATTCACGTAGACCCGCACTAGGGCTTACGTGCAGCCGCTCGCGTAGACCTGCATCGGGGCTCACGCCTGCGCTGCTCCGCTTGGCTCACGCCAGGTCCCACGTGCCACCGCCCTTGTCTGGCCTCGTTTCCTCGAGTGTAGGTGCTGGTGCTCCCTTGTGCTCCGTGGCTCCTTGCCACCACCCTCGTTTGGCCTAGCTGCACTAAGCGTAGGTCCCGACCAACGTCAATGAGCCGCGGGGGAGAAGAACAGGGACAGAGGAAGAAGAAAGAGGCGGGGGGCAAAAAGGATATTTCACCGCTCTTCTCTCACATCCCGAGCCAGAAATGAATATTTTAATGCGTTTTGTGTCTCCAGCAAATTTGACAACAAAAAAGTATCCACCAGTAAATTGCTCTATTTTTTGTGTCCGCCAGCAAAGGGATGTCACTTTCAAGCAAATTTTGCCTTATGTTAAATGCCTACTATGTGAGCATGATTCGTGTCCCACAACACCCAGAAGAGGCCACAGGATGTGATACAGTAGGTCAAAGCAAGAGATAATATATAGGATAGGATATGGAGTGACGGTGACACTCCACGTACGACCCTGATGGTTGATTAGCTAGCTAAGTACACCATGTCTAGCTAAGCTAGCTTAAAGCAGGGAGATGATGTTTGCCATTATTATTAGAGCAACTTCAGCATTTGACTAAAAACCCCAAAAAGCCTGGTTTTGAGGTAGGAAAAAAGCCTTAGAAAAAGTGCGTCCATCCAAGAGTGCCCTATTTTTGGAGCCAAAACCGGTGATATACCACCACCAACCGGCTAAGGGTGGTGGCCCAAGCTTGGCCATGAGTGGCTAGGGTTGACGGGAGGGTTACGTTGCCATGGTTGAGCAAGGGCGGCTAGGACATGACTAGGGCGTCTAGATGGTGTGGATGGCGGTATGAGTCACAATCCTTCGTTTTTCCAAAAGGTAATTGGATAATTTTTGCCATGGTTGAGCAAAGGCCATGTCCAGCTAAACTAGCTTAAAGCAGGGGGTGATGTTCACCATGAGAGGAACTTCAACATTTTGACTAAAAAATCCAAAAATCGTGGCCAGTTTTGAGGTCGGAAAAAAAGTCTTAGAAAAAAATGGGATTTGCTATTTTTCATGTGTCTGAAAACAACATTTGTTCAAACAACGGCTGTGAGCCAAAGATGCACAAATCTTGAAGCAAGACAAAAGGACCACGTCGTCATCGCCTGAACAAAAGACATATTTCAGGCACCTACTTTTTAGGAAAAGTGAAAAAAATACCTCCTTCCAAGACCAAAACCGGTGATACCACCTAGAATAATCAGTCAAAACCGCACTGGATGTGGATGACCAGCCACCACCAGCCGGCTAGGGGTGCCCAAGCTTGGCCATGAGTGGCTAGGGTTGGCGAGAGGGTTGCCATGGTTGAGCAAGGGCGGCTAGGGCTTGACTAGGGCATCTAGATGGTGTGGATGACGGTATGAGTCACAATCCTTCATTTTTCCAAAAGGTAATAGGATAATTCGTCATCCGACGATAATGACAAATTCATTTATTGTGCTGCTCAAATAGTGCAAACTTTTTTTGCAATGTCCAAAAAAAAACATGACGACTCTGTTCCAGGATATGTAGTGCTTCATAAGGATAGAGAAGGTGGGCAGTCAGGAATGTATCAGGATTACTTGGTCCTTGTTTAGTTCCCAAAATATTTTGGGAAATATAACTGTAGTGCTACTGTAGCACTTTCGTTGTTATTTGGCAATTATTGTCCGATCATGGCCTAACTAGGCTTAAAAGATTCGTCTCGTCTATTTCGTTTAAACTGTGTAATTAGTTTTATTTTTTATCTATATTTAATGCTTCATGCATGTGTCTAAAGATTCGATGTGACGGGAATCTGAAATATTTTTGAGAAATATTTTGGGAACTAAACAAGGGCTTGGCTGATGATCCTACCTGCCTACTAATTTTGGATGCGGGTTTGTACATATATGTTTTGTTTGGTTTAGTCAATCCCACTGAAATTCTGATTATTCTTTATTTGCATAGGTTTAGAATGACTCAGGATCTATCTATATCTTTTATAAAGCTAATCGGAGCTACAAGTTTATCTCAACATGCAAGCCATCCATGCCATCCCCCACTGACTATCCACATCATCTCACATTAATAGTCATGTCATCCCACTAACTTCTATCCTCTTAATTGCAAGTATCCATATCATCTTCATTTAATTTCATTTTAATTTTTTCACAATCTCTGCAGCGACACGCAGGGTATAATCTAGTTTTTATACATTATCAATGCTGTAGATAATGATAGTCACTTTGTGCAGAAGAGAAATACAGGTTATTCACTTTGATTAAGTTGCTTTAAGAAAGTCGCTGTGGCATGCATTCTGTATGCTAAATTATGGAGTTCCGGCAGATGCTATTGACGAGTACGTTTATATTGGATATAGTACGACTACAAAGAGTCTGAGAAGGTTTGTCAGTACAGTGGTTGATGTTTCAGAAAGTACAGTGGTTGAAACTTTTTAAGATAAATATTTGAGATCGCCTAGCGTGACTGATAATGCTCTATCACTTGCAATTCGTACAGCAGGCCTTCTTCTTGCCCAAGTCCTCCATACCATTTCTACAATAGTACAATGAGTCAGCCAGTGAATTGTAAACACTACTTAAATACGATGTTCTTGATACAATATATGTATATAAACATTAAAGAACCGAGGCATGGAGACTGCAAGAGCGGCAAGGCCGGCACTAGGCTCAGCAACCGGCAGATCAGCGCCTTGGTGCTGGTGCAGACAAGTAGAGAACAGAGCATTCGGCAGAGTAGCGCTTTGGTGCAGACTACTCCATGGTATCCTCAATGTCTGAATGTTTAAGTCCAAACTGTAATTGTTGCGAACTGAATGTCACTCCAAAATGTAATTATGAGATTTGAGACTGGTGGAGGGTTTGCAGCCGCTGGCATGTATGTATGCTCTCTTCTAGACTGTAATTGATCTGAACTGAATGTTACTAGATATCAAATTGATCCTAGAATGTCTTCTTGCAGGTATGTATGCTCTCTGAATATGTAGTGCTCTCTAATATGAACGTGTGCTCCCTGAGATTAATTTCCAATGAGTTGCCATCTGTCGGTAATACGACATGGGTAACTTACATGATGGAACTTCATCATTGACCTGCTGAAACTGAAACAAGAACAGGACGGCACATGACACTACATTGAGACTGAAATGTAGTGCAGGTAGCGAAATTCGGTATGGCAAAATGCTGCATAGCTAATAGTTACCGAATGGCAAAGTATGAGACTAGTAGAAAGATATGCTGACAGAAAAATTGTAAAACCATCTCATGATCACCAATTACATGTTATGGCGCATATTTGTAGCTAGAGAAGAACTATGAGATTGAGTTATGCACATGTGGCCTGCATCCTCAGGACTGTCATATTCCATTTGGAGGGCAGAGATCTAACCTACATCTTCACTGTGTTGCCTCTTCCATGGCAAAAGAGGACGCTTGATCAAGCTACAACAGGCTATGCTGAGACACTGTAATCAAACAGCTCTCTGCTAACCCATGGGTGCCAATAATCTAGACATGCAATGATCAGATTAATGAAAAAAAATCTAGTTTCTTTCTCTCTTTGGATTTTTTTGGGAACAATTAAGTTTCTGCGATGCACAAGAAACGATAAGGTATCATTTTTGGGGAAATCCTACTCCTCTCATTCTAAATTATAGTTCTGAATAAAATATATAATAAGGAATAGTGTTTCAAATTAAAATATAGAAAAAAACGTTGCAACTAATAAGATCAAACTTTGAAAGAGAAAATCTAGACTCGCTACGTCATCACAGGTACAACAGGAGCTAATATAACTTAATACAGGTTGGTTTCACCTAGCAAATATGAGACACACACAGTTGTCACATGAAAATTAAAGAGGACAAATATGAATATGAATATATAGGAAAAATATATTTACAAAGTAATTGGTCAATCTATCTATTTTGGTTTTTTGTTAGGAAATAAATAGAGAAATAGTACAAAGATAAAAACTAATTCGACTTTAGGTAGAAAATCTGGCTATGAACTGTAATACTTATGTAAGATTCTACGATCTTCTAGTACTTACTACCTCTGTCCTAAAAATACATAATTTTGGGTTTGAATTGAGACAAATTTCCTTAAGTATGAATAAATTTATAGAAAAAATATTATTAATATTTACGTCTGGGTTTGGATAGAGTCAAATTTCCTCAAGTTTGATGAAACTTTTAAAAATATTATTAACATTTACCACTCTAAATAGGTATGCTATATAAGAACATAGTTCATGACAAATCTAAGTAGAATTATTTTGTATCATAAACAATATAATTTTTATATATTCAATCAAAGTTAAGATAAATAATTTGGTAGAAAGCTTGAATATATTTTTTTTAACGAAGGGAGCATGCGATAAGATTTGCCCATGCGTATACAGGACCACACGTTGACAAGCGAGTGATGGCTAATTCTAAGCAGGGAGCAAATTTTGGGTCCATATGGCCCATTTGTGGTATAGAACTGTGCCGCTGAGCATTATGGCCCATATAAGTTAGGCCCGGTTACTTACTCTCCAGGACGCCATTTTAGCATGAGTTCAAGGCAAGACTGTCTGAAAACAGGGCACAAATTACATTAGGAACCCTATCGTCATGATTACACAAAGCTGAATCAGGATCAGAACAGCTACGTGAGTTCACGTCACAGCAAGCAACCAGTAATTAATGGCTAGTTAGTGGCTAGCTAGCTCATTCTAGAAAGGGAATAATTAACCTCCGTTTGACATAGCAGGTGCAATTCAAAGAGATCCTAGTAAGCTCCAGAACCTTTCATTAGCAAACTAGCTAGCTTTTCATGAGCACGCTTAGAACGAGATAATCTATCATATGTTCTAGTGCATGACTTCAGCAACACCGGGCTTGGACCTTACCCTCCTCCTGTCTTATCTACTTTCTCATTGGCCATCATCTCTTTCAAGCTCTAGACTGACTATGACCTTATTTGGCAGAGTTTGGTATTTGTATAATCAAGAAATCTTGTTTCTAGATCCAATGGTACATCGACGACGTTCAAATGAATCAATCTATTTGTAGTTTAGTCTATTTAAATCACTGTTTAGTCTTGAAATTTTAATCAAATCTGGATATCGGAGCTGGAGCTTGAGCTATGCCAAATAGGCCGTATACGTCCTTGCCAAGCACTTTTTTTTTAAAAATAATGGATCAAATTCAGTATTTCAGACATCCTCTTTCGAGGAGACTAAACTTATATTATTACAAGAATGTGACGGCTACTACCAACACTACTCACACTAGCACATTTCATAAGGTATATGTAACCTGAGACATCAGAATATCGATCCAAACACATCGCTGATGTTTATAAGATGACCTAGATCTGATCAGGAAGGGAAAGCGGTTTGGAGATATGGAGCAGTTGGATGGATCTTACACGCATGGTTAGGATCTTCAGAATGCATCTGACGACCCCACGTGATGCTGCCGACTGCAGCTAATAAGTAAAATTTCTTGGCGATTGCTTCTAAGTTTGGGTTTGCAGAGAGGTAGATCGATCGTCTAGGAAAGTAATGTAATTAATAATGTACAGCTTCATTGTTTGCATTATCTTCTTGTACTGCAGGTACCCGACGCCTGATTGATTGTGTGCGTATGAAAGAGCTAGCTACAAGCTAAGCATAAACAAATCCCTGTCTCCAATGAGGAGACTTTCTGAACCAAATGGGGGAGGATCAACCAACCTAGGGCTTATCTATATATACTGAGGACCATGTCGTCTATGTGGACCATCAATAACCATGCATGCATGCTTATATTATATGTTAGATATATAAATAAACAACAAGTGGTATTCCCAGCAACGTGCGCCGCCGCCGGCCGCCGTCGTTGTCTTTCCGGCGTCCTGCTGCCATTAGAATATCAGTATCTCCGGTGATGACGTTTCGCTATTCAATTGGTCCACTTAAGCATATGCACGCATGGATGCCGATCTTTGCATGTGACCAGTCTACATGCATGCAATGCAAGTAATCGTGGACTCTCGGGATTTAAACCGGTCATTTGTCCCGACTCCTGAAGCATAGTATTTGTTGCTTGGACATTGGTTTCATCAGTGACAAATCTTAATCGGCAAGGACATTGTGATGTGGAATTACTATATAGATATACACCCTCGCTCTGTAAGCCAATAGATTTGGCAAATGAAATCGGATTTGCTAAACGTACAACATCCGATTGTTTTGGCAGCCGTGGATGTGCGGTTTTCTAGCCGCAGGATCTGACATGCGTGACTCTCTCCACTGTTTGATGTGACTTGCTTTTTTTTTTTGACCTGTTTAGATGCCCGAATTCGGGCATGAACAGTGCCCGGGTACTGTAGCAATTTTGTTTTTATTTGGTAATAATTGTCCAAACATTGATTAATTAGGCTCAAAATGTTCGTCTCGCAAAGTATAACAAAACTGTGCAATTAGTTTTTATTTCATCTACATTTAGTACTCCATGCATGTGCCGACATTTTGATGTGACGGAGAATCTTCTTTTTGTATAGTGAAATTTGGGAGAAAATTTGGAATCTAAACAAGGCCTGGGCAAGGGTGCGCCTCTGCGAGCCTGCTGGCTGCTGCTGCATCCTGCATGTGACAGGAGAGAGGGGGGAGGAGACCATAGAGAGAGAGGGTGGTGGCCGCGCATGAGGCTTTGGACCGGCGCATGGGACCCTTGCTCCCATCAATCATCTTTCTAGTAATTTGTATTTTTTTCTGAAAAATTTGTGAAAAATTTTATGATATTTGTGAACAATTTGACATATATTTCTTTGATGTTTGGAATCCATAAAAGTAATTTGTAATTTTTTTTTGAAAAATTTGGCATATGTTTGTGTTATTCCCAAATTACATCACTCTATCCAATAAATTACACCGAAAAAGTTATTGTAAATATAGTAATAAGGTGGTATAAATATAGCTATAAAACAGTGTAAGTGCATAACCAAAAATCTGGTTGTTGGAAGGGGCTAAAACAACCGGTTATTGACTAGACGTTTCCAATGAAATTCATCCATGCATGTTTAGTGTATAAAAATTAGTGAAACTAAATTCATGCATGTTTACTGTATATATAAAAATTGGGACAATAGATTTGATTTGTACCCAAAAAAAAGTACTTTTAACATGATGTTCATTGATTTCATAACAATCACTACCGGAAACGCAGTCTTTGCCGAGGGCTTCCGGCTTTGCCGATGGCTAAATATCGGGTACTCGGCAAAGGCCCTCTTTGCCGAGGGCCGGTCCAAGGAGCCCTCGGCAAAGACAGGCCCTCAGCAAATAAACGGCCCTCGGCAAAAAAAAATCTTTGCCGATGACCTTCCTATTGGCCCTAGCAAAGAGTCTTTGCTGAGGGCCTACCTTATGGCCCTCGGCAAAGAGATTTTTTAAAATATATTTTGAGACACTAAATTAACTCAAATAAAAAAGTTTTCTACTACAAAATCGTCTAACTTTTTAATATCTACAAAGTATATATTGGTCATTTCTTCATTTAACAAATCAATAGTAATGTTGTTCACAAAATCTACATCTCTCTAATAAGTTTCATGAAACTACTAGAGATGATATATAAGAATTGTGAAATATGTTAGAAACAAATGAACAAACAACCAAAATAAAGTTTGTAGATCTTGAGAAGTTATAAAATATTGTAGTTGAAAACTTTTTCATTTGAGTTAATTTAGTGCTTCAAAATGTATTTTGAAAAATCTCTTTGCCGAAGGAACACATTATGGCCCTCGGCAAAGAGATTTTTCAAAAAGTCTCGGATGAAAAAACACTCTAAACGAAAGTTGTAGATCTTGAAAAGTTATAAAACTTTATAGTTGACAACTTTTTTATTTGAAAGCATCTAATTGAGGATATTTATATTTAAAGTTTGAAATTTTAAATTTTAAATTTAAAAAGTCTTGGATGGAAAAACACTCTAAACGAAAGTTGTAGGTCTCGAAAAGTTATGAAACTTTGCAGTTGATAACTTTTTCATTTGAAAGCATCTAATTGCCGATAATTGCGTCTTAAGTTTGAAATTTGAAATTTGAAATTTTGAAAAAACCCTCGGATGGAGAAACACTGTAAATGAAAGTTGTAGATCTCGAAAAATTACGAAACTTTGTAGTTGACAACTTTTTCATTTGAATTCGTTTAGTACCTCAAAATATATTTTGAAAAATCTTTTTGCCAAGGACCATAATGCAGGCCCTTGGCAAAGAGGGGCCTCGGCAAAGAGGGTCTTTGCCGAGGGCCTACCTTATAGCCCTCGGCAAAGAGATTTTTCAAAAAGTCTAAGATGGAAAAAACACTCTAAACAAAAGTTGTAGATCTTAAAAAGTTATAAAACTTTATAGTTGACAACTTTTTCATTTAAAAGCATCTAATTGAGGATATTTATATCTAAAGTTTGAAATTTCAAATTTCAAATTTTAAAAAAAAGTCTTGGATGGAAAAACACTCTAAACGAAAGTTGTAGATCTCGAAAAGTTATGAAACTTTGTAGTTGATAACTTTTTCATTTGAAAGCATCTAATTACCGATAATTGCGTCTAAAGTTTGAAATTTGAAATTTGAAATTTTGAAAAAAACCTCAGATGGAGAAACACTCTAAACGAAAGTTGTAGATCTCGAAAAGTTACGAAACTTTGTAGTTGACAACGTTTTCATTTAAATTCGTTTAGTGCCTCAAACAATCAATTTACACTCGGTTTGTTATAACATATGGGGACGGGTTGGAGTGGTTAGAGGAGGTAGGTGAGAGATGGCGTAAGAGGTCACGAGTTCAAATCTCACCGACCACGACTTTACAAATAGCGTCAAAAATACTATGTAAAATGCTACAAAAAAATCCGCAGGTGGGGATGATGGCTCGTCGGTGCCTCCAAAAAAATAAATTTATTTTGCTATTTTTTCGGGTTTTTTCGATTTATATTTTGCCGAGGGTTTTTCTTTGCCGAGGGTTTTTTTTTGCCCTCGGCAAAGACTTTGCCATGTGTTCGATAAAGGGCCATCGGCAAAGACCTCTTCGCCGACTCAAAATTTCCCGAGGTCTCTTTGCCGATGGCTGCCCTCGGCAAAGCTTTTGCCGAGGATTTTTAGGCCTTTGCCCAGCAAAAAAACCCGAGTCCGGTAGTGAATTGACAGCATATGTTTTAAGAAAGAATATAATAGGTCAATATCTACTCTGCGTGCAACACAAACTATTCTACCATTACGTTGATGGAGCGTCGAGAGCAGTATACTTCCTCCATCCCAAATTATAATGTATTCTAAAAATCTTGGAGAGTCAAAAGATCTTAAATTTGACTAAATTTATATGATAAGATAATAATATTTATGACACCAATTAAGTATCATTAGATTCTTTATTAAGTATATTTTTATAGTATATCTATTTGATGTTATAATTTTTTGTAATTTTTTTTTATGATTTTAATTAAACTTAAGATGCTTTAACTTTTCAAGATTCTTGAAATACATTATAATTTGGAATGGAGGGAGTGCCATACTATACACGCTACCTTCGACGGCACAAGCTAGGACAAGGTTGATTTAGTGACCACGTACGTTTTACTCTGATCCATCCGTAGCCACAACGGGATGAGCAGGTAGCAACAACCAACAAAGGTATATTCCAATAGAACAGCAGCTATGGGTTCACATTCATCCATCTAACTGGATAAGGCATACCAATTAAGCAGCACGCTGAATACAAATACTCCTATGTAAATTTAATATATATATAGTACAAGAAACGTGGTCATCGTTCATTGATCCACAGGTGGCTTTAAGTCGTACACCTCCTAATTTACAATAAAAATATTTTACACTAAAAAATGGAAATAAAATACTCAAGAGAAACTCAATTTGAATTGTGCGTTCCGGTCACAAGCAAGCGACAATCCAGTTCTTCCTCTCTGTGGATCTCCTCATCTCCGGTTGTCCTCCACAGACGGTGACGACGTTCAAATGGCGGCAAAATCGATTCACCCCTTCGGCTCTGTTTGTTCCTGTGTTGCACTTGCACCCGGCGAAGTTTCAGTTGAAATAAACTTGTATATGAATTCATATCAAGATCTCTCAGTTTCGAACACGGAAAAAAAAATCATGTTCCTGCGTTTCTCATGTAAACTGCTGTGAAATTCCTGCACGATTCTTATGAAGTTCCTGCGTTCAATACACTAGCTGCTACTGCATCTCCAGGAAATGGGTAGCTCAGGAGGCTGCTGTACTGAAACAACCCACTCGTGTCCACAACCTGCTGGTTGCAGTAGCTGCTGCTAGACATGCTGCCCAAATGGCTGCTGTTCCTTGAATCAGTTGGCAGCACCTTCGGCTTCCTACTGAAAGCGTTGCTGCCATAATCGAAGGACTCAACGCCGTCGTTCATGGCGTCCGTGGTCATCCGTTTCCTCTTGTTCAAACCGTTGTTGCAGTTATTAGCAACGATAGAATCAGCTGAACATGCTGTTGCGTTTGTGTGTGGCAAACTTATTACGTGGTGGTTGTTGTTGTTCAAGTTGTTGTTGTTGTTATAGTTGAGTGCTTTGTGTGTTTCATGTGTTGTAGTTGGGTAGTTGGGTAGAGGAGGATTCTGCTGCGGCAGGGCTTCGCTGCCA
The DNA here is from genome assembly GCA_022457205.1 of Saccharum spontaneum. Lineage (NCBI taxonomy): Eukaryota > Viridiplantae > Streptophyta > Magnoliopsida > Poales > Poaceae > Saccharum > Saccharum spontaneum. The sequence goes on along the minus strand of CM039597.1, from coordinate 4,427,241 downwards.
TCAACTGGGCCGTCGAGGATCTGCGACAGCGTCGAGTAGTCGAAGTTGTTGAGCAGGTCGGTGAGCGAGCACGACTTGGTCAGCGTCGTCTGATGGAACTGGAACTGGTCGTGCTCAAGAGGTTCGGGCTTTGGGGATTCTTGCTCCACCGTCGACGAGCCCTCCTGCTCCTGATGATCTGACGACAACTGGAAGTCGTTGCTTTTCTTGTGGATCCTGCACAGCACCCAGTCGTCCAGCTGCCACACGTAAACGAACATGTCAGCTAGCCGTGAAAGTAACTGCAAACCAAGCAATATTCAGAGTCTCACACACGCACGCACCCTCATGGATCCTCCTCTGCGCTTGGCTGCCGCGGCCGTCTTGCCGTCGGCGGCGGTGACCAGGCGGTACTCGTACATGATCCAGTCGGTCTTGACGCCCTTGGGCGGCCGGCCGCCGTAGAAGACGAGCGCCTTCTTGACGCCGATATGCTGGCCGGTGGGCGTGGACATGATGGCCTTGTCGGTGCCGGTGGCCTTCCAGTAGCCCGTGCCGGCGGCGCGGTTGGGTCGCACGCCGTTGGGGTACTTGCGGTCCCGCGGGCTGAAGAAGTACCACTCGCTCTCGCCGAACACCGCCTTGGCTGAAACACATAGTTAATCTCGTCAGATTATGTGTGTGCTGGACTACTCTTAGTAGCTAGGATAAACTATGCATGATGGATGGATGGATGGATGGATTGGTTGGTTACCGGGGAGATCCCAAGGGTTGCACTGGTAGATGTTGACCTCGGCGATGATGGGGACGGGGCAGGGGATGGAGGCGGCCTGGTTCATGAGGTAGTGGACGATGAGCTCCTCGTCCGTGGGGTGGAAACGGAACCCGGCTGGGAGGTTTAGGTTTGGAGCCACTCTGCAGCTACCGCTGCTGCGGCTGGGGCTGGGGCTGGGGCTCGGCATGGCCATGGAAACAATTAACAATGCTGGGTCAGGCTCACCCACTGATCTGTGTGTTGACTACTGCAACTGTAGAGGGAGGGAGAGACGGGCTCTCAAGGAAGGAGATGAGAGACTGGCAAGAGTCTTGAAATTTTTGAGATGGAGGGTCTGGGGCTCCGTTTTATAGGGTAGATCAGCAGAGTGCGCTGTGCGCGGTAGGTGCGGTGGATTGGCATGACGAGGGGGCCAGGGGTAGAACGGACAACCAGCCGTCGATAGCCCAGCCTCGTACGGCACCGGCACCGGTTGTTCACACGTAAACAATGCGGATCAAGTACTGCGGGTACAGTAACTTAATTACATTATTTCGTCAGAATACGATTATTATACGGCGTCAAACACGGGGTGATAGATGGGGTGACTGGTTTGCCCCTGGGCCCGTGGTTATCGGCGTGGATCCACGTAAGTCTAGACACCCGTGTGGGAAGAACGCGGATAACCCAAGGCGAAAGAATTGGTTTTTTTTTCTTTTGGATTGACAGGGATATATAGGATGGAGACGACGACGACGACGACGGGCGGAGGAGGAGGAGGGCATCTACCGCGCCGGCCGGCGCCCGGCGGCCACGTGTCCAGCGGCGATGCCCGCCAATGATATGTGCGCGCGCCATGGGCTGGCTTTGGCAGCTTCGTGCGGTGACCGCGTACGCGTACGTTCCGCGTCGCTCTGGCCTCTGGGAGTAGCAGCTCGTGGCTTTCCTTTGTGGGGGCCATGGGGTGGGGTGCGGTGGGACCCGCCTTCTGGAAACCATGGCCTCCTCTGTTTTGTATAACCATTTTTTTAAGAGAAAAAACTAACATTTTGGTTTCCGTTCACGTCTTGTTTAATTTCGTCGTTTGTATGTAACTCAGTCGTCATCAGGAGAGAACTCAAGAGAGGACGACCATGTGCCTCAATGTATTGAGTCACTGCATTGAATGGTTCCTGACATGACTTCCAATAGGGAAGATCGAATTGGCGAAAGTGGTTGACCTTTGAGTAGAGATTCCACAAAACCACGTGCTGTTAGTCGGTGCATTCAAAAAATACAAATTTATTACATAAACAAGTTTATATACCCTAATGTGCACCATAAACTTATGGTTTGGCTATAGTGTGCATAAAGAAATAATTTCTCTCTTGACACATAGAGTTGACAGTATTTTATTTTCTATTGATCCATTCAAGTTGCAGCTATGTAACATCCCCGCCTAAACGGGCTGAGTTGGGCTAAATTAAATAGTGATGGGCCACGGTACTGTAGCAACGAGTTGGGATAGGTCGTAATCAGGTTAGTGCAGCTCAGGTACTGTACATGCGCGCTTCTGTAGCATGGAGCACTGTTTATCCAGATGGTTAATACCATACTGGAACTGAGGATTCGCTGGACCGACTTAAATAGTCAGGCCAAGGACGCGTAATAACCTTCGGTTAACCGTTTTATGTGAAGTGAGGATGAAAGCGCAAGCGGGTTGCCACGTAGGTGGGGCTCACCCCTCGGCAGAGTTGGGCCTGGGCTGTGTGCCGGGCCTGGGGGCATTACATTTGGTATCAGAGCCGACTCTCGCAGTTTTACTGGCACATGGCGGGTCAGATGCGTGGGCATGGCGCGCTTGCACATAGGCCTAACGAGGACATGGCATGGCACATGTGCCGGCACTGGACACACGGACGTGGGCAAGAGAGAAGATTCCTGATCGGTGTCCCAAATAGGTTAAAGTCGGTCCGGTATTCGACGGGGACGTCGAATCCTAAGGGGATGATCGTAACATCCCCGTCTAAATGGGCCGAGTTGGGCCAAATCGAATAGTGCTGGGCTGTGACACTGTAGCTGCAGGGCTGTAGACGTGAGTACTGTTGGGCCGGGTCACAACCGGGTTACTGCAGCTTGGGTATTGTACACGCAGGCTATTGTAGTTGTGGAGCACTGTTCATCCAGAAATGAGGATTCGCTATGCTAGGCCGACTTAAATAGCCAGGCAAGAACGCGTAATAAGCTTCGGTTAACCGTTTTATGTGAAGCGAGACGAAAGCGCAAGCGGGTTGCTATGTAGGTGGGGTTCACGCCTCAGCAGAGTGGACTTGGGCCGTGTACGAGGCCTGGGGCATTACAAGACCATAAGCATTGCGTGGCTTACCACAATAAATGCCAACTCGTTCATGGGCTCCAGCATTATATACACCCTGTTCGTTTGGACTTATTAGCAGAATCAGCAGCCATTCAGCAGTGTTTTTCTCTCACAATAAATCAGTGAATAGTACTTTCAGCCACAGTAAACCAGCGAAACGAACAGGCTGATATTTGTTGATAATGTCAAATGCTTGAACGTACAATACTAGCAGTGGCCTTGTTCAGTTCCCCAATTCTCTCCCCTAATTCTACTATGCAAAAAGAAGATTCCCCGTCACATCAAAATGTCGGCAAATGCATGGAATACTAAATGTTGATAAAATCAAAAACTAATTGCACAGTTTTATTGTACTTTGCGAGACGAACATTTTAAGCCTAGTTAGTCAAAATTTGGATAATTTTTACCAAATACAAACGAAATGCTACAGGAATTCTGATACAGTGTTTTTCTCCCCAATTCACCAATCTAAACAAGGCCAGTATTGGAATCTTGCACGAATGGCTTATCAGCCCGCCGTGACCGGGGCCGATAGATGGAGCTTTCCAGGGAAAATGCTAGCGTCGCCATCGCCGTCGCATCGATCCGTTGCCGTGCGTGGACAAGCTAGCCTCGCTCTAGAGTTGCCCCGCCTCATCGGCCTTGTTTAGATGCTAAATTTCAACCCTAAATTTTACTATGTAAAAAGAAGATTCTCATCACATTAAAATGCTGGCACATGGAGTACTAAATATAGATGAAATTAAAAACTAATTGCACAGTTTTGTTGTACTTTGCGAGATGAACATTTTGAGCCTAATTAGTCAAAGTTTGAACAATTTTTATCAAATACAAACAAATTACTACGGTGTACATTTAATGCGCACTGTCCAAATCTGGCCGCCGAATTCGGCAACTAAACACGGCCGATCTTCTCGGCGCACCGATATACAGTGCCACCTGTGCCTCTCGTCGTGCGTGCATGCGTGTGTGACAAGCAATATTGATGATGGTCACAGACCAGCAGAAGAAGCCAATGGCCCTGTTTAGATCTAAATTTTCTCCCAAATTTTACTATGCAAAAAGAAGATTTCCCGTCACATCAAAATATCGGCACATGCATGGAGTACTAAATATAGATGAAATTAAAAACTAATTGCACAGTTTTGTTGTACTTTGCGAGACGAACATTTTGAGCCTAATTAATCAATGTTTAGACAATTATTACCAAATAAAAATAAATTGCTACAGTACTCGGGGCACTGTTCATGCCCGAATTCAGGTCCGAATTCGGGCATCTAAACATGCCCAATTATTGTTTGGCCATTCATTGTCCACACTTTTGCTAGGATAGAGACTGACATCCATGCCTATCAACATATGGCTATGTTCGCCTGAGGCAGTTAAAAATCAGCATCAGCTAAAAATACAGCCAGCCGAACAGAACCTAAGGAAGCAAGGGTATATATGTGAACCTATGTGAAGATCATCTAAGCAAGTGGCAGCTAGCAGCATATACCATGACAATGCGACATATGGCTATGTTCGCTTGAGCTCAGCCAAAATGAACCAGATATGAAACAGTGTTTTTCTCTCAAAGTAAATCAACGTCAGCAAAAAAAAAAAAAAATACAGCGAGCCGAATAGAGCATAAGGAAGCAAGGGTATATATGTGAACCTATGTGAAGATCATCTAAGCAAGTAGCAGCTAGCAGCATATACCATGACGATGCAGGACAATAATAAGTATCTATTTATTACTAGACTAGAGTTACTAATTAGAGACTCCATATTAATTATCATAAGAAGTGCTAAAAAATCCTAGGGACTATCAGAATCATTAAAAAAAAGTCTGACATTTTCATAGTAGGATCGTCTAATCATGGACGCTAACAGTAGCCACTATATTTATTATGTTTTATAAAAATTGTCCACCCTACTATTATGAAAAATACATGAAGTAACTCTCTAAATTTACTTCTAAATTGACCACCCCCGTCATTGTGAAAGATGGTTAAAATAAGCCCCAAAATTTACATCAAACTGCCATCCTATTCCATTATAAAAGATAATTAAAATAACCCATAAATTTGTAACTAAATTACTCGCCTCCATCCAAATGAACTGTAATGCAAACTAAACCCTAATAAGTCTACATCCAAATTACCACATTACTATAGCTCTCGTTATATATGAAAGATAGGCATGCATGCATTTCACATGTGAACAGAAGGCAAGCAAGACAGACAATGATATTTTCTTTCAAAAAGACAGACAATGATATAACTGTGCTTCCTGCGGTCCACGTATACATCTAGGACGCCGACCCCTACTGTTGTGTGTCAGACTGTCAAGCGTCAATAATCAGTACTCCCACCATTCCAAATGAGTGAACACCTAAAATAATTAATTTTTAAGTTTATCAAAATATATACAGAAGAATACTAATATCTATGATATATAATATTATGATTACATTAACTGTAAAGTATTTTTTATAATAAACTTGTTTAAAATTACAATATTGATATTAGCTATTTTATATAATTAGTCTTGAGAAAGTATATATATATATATATATATATATATATATATATATATATATATATATATATATATATATATATATATATATATATATATATATATATTGGGACATAGTACATCAATATCCATCTGGCAAGCACGCCGATATAGGCGGGGGAATCTTTCTTTTGTTCTTTGGGCTGGTTCGGCAGGTGAAAAAGCCGGCTGGTTTCGGCTGATTCAATAGTGTTCTGTGAGAGAGAATAAGCTGAAACAAGCTGAAACAAGCCGAAAACTGACCAGCAGAACAGGACCTTTTTCTAGTACACTCCTTTATTTCTTTTATTATCCATTAAAGCTCAGTAGCTAGTTGATCACCCAAGCCGGCCTACTGTTTGTTCTTGTTCATACACCGATACACGCAAGATAAGGTGAAGCTATGTGCACGCGCGCAATTTGTATATTTGCATAGATGTATATGCCTCCAGTCCTGGGTCTTATCCATCGGTTTCATCGACAGGCAAGGCCGGCTACCTACCAACTTGCCACGCCTACTCCTACGCTAGTTAACCACCAAAAGTCAAATATTCTTGCGGCGATCTAGCTACATGTGTTGTACAATTCCCCAATTTACCTCGAAAGCTTAAACTTTTTTTAATAAGAAAGGATGGACATTTACCCAATTCCCATCTTAAACGCATAGCTCAAGCTAAAATTTTCAATTAATCACATATTAAACACATATAGAGGTGTTATGCAAATAGCAAAGAAATGCTATATACTAGAACATCAGGCGTCCTTTGGGCGCCCTATCATGACCTTTTTTCTACAACCTTAAATTTGAGCAAGTTGATTAAAGAATTGCTTCGTGCATTGATAATGAAATGAAGCATAATGGTAAATATTATTTTAAACATTAATAACAAAATCACAATTAACATAATTTGTTTATCACGTATTCTCCAAGGCTAAATATTGCATAGTATGAGATGAAAAAACTGAATCTTGGTTCCATATTCTTTTAGAAGAAAATCTTGATTCCATATAATACGGCACACATAATTGCTAAATAAAATCACAAGCACCACTATGTCGTTGACCCTGTTCATATCTGCTTGAGTTTTCCAATCTTCATCCAGCACTCCAGCTTCTTATTGGACAGCCTTCCACCCTTCCTTTGTGTACCTTTTGCTTGTCATCGTTGTCATCCTAATCCAATGGCTTTTGTGGCCCCAAAAGTTGGCATTTTGGAGTTTGCGCAAAATTAAAGAAAAGCATAAAACGTACAAAGAAACCATAGGAAATGTAAGAAGTCAAGCTAATGTCAGCCATATGTCATTACCATCTTTAATTCTTTATAGAGGTTTGTACACATGAAGGTTCCTGAAGGACAAAATAGTTTAATGTAACTTGCATTTGAAAGGCATAGCTTGGATAAGTATCTTCGCTGTATGACATGTAAACGGATAAATTGGTTAGTAACCGGCCTTGAAGCAGATTTGGCATTTGTACAACTATCTAATTAGGCAATGATCCATTAGATAATCCAAATACACCATTTGTACAGTTATCCAATTAGGCATTAATCCATTAGATAAGATAAAGACACAAACATAATGTAGAGGTAAACATCCATTATTTTATTCCCTATAAGCATTAAAAGTTTATATCTAAATAGAAGGATTTTAGGGGATAGAATAACAATTTTGCATTAAATAGTCAGCACAAATTTGGTAGGTATTGTATCGTTACTTACCATTTATCAAACAGTTCCCATCAATCACACCGATGAGTGTCTGATTAGGCAATGAAGTAGTTGTCCTAAACTCTCTAGACTACACTATACAGGATGGATGGAGTATTAAATAGATAGCTCAAGATGCAAGTAGGTGGACATATAACTTGATATAATAAATTACTGGTATCCAAATGTGTATTTCATCATATTCTGTTCCATGTAATGCATACCCTGAAAAAGAATGTTGCTTTGGTATCTGAATCTGAAGAAATCATGTAGGTGGAATTTTGATACTTTGAAATAGTCTATATGTCCTTAAATATTCATGTGCAGAAAGGTAACGTATTGGATTGAACCCATCTCATTTCGAATCTGAAATGGAAATAGCTCCATACAACCCTATACTACTCCTCTGTTTGCCTACTGTTTTAAATGATGGTTAAAATTAGAGAAGCTAACAGGAGCCACAAGGGTCATGTATACAATTTGATTTGAGTAAAAAACGTTAACATGCCAAGCTGGTACTGATATAACTGAAACCCATGAACATCTATGTCACACTAAATCAATTAAAGTTCTATACCATAGACAAGGTGGCCTATATGCAATCAGAATACAAAAAAATGTATATATTTCTAGCAACTGTACAGGGCAAAAAAATTAGACAGTTAAATCATGATTTCATTTAACCGTACACACCGTATGACTGTATCTTATAGAACCACCTTCAAAAATATGTTTATATAGTTAGAGCATTAGATTGATCAAAAATAAAATTTATTCTGAATAAAAAGTCAGCCACTACCTACGTGTAACCGAAAGTGATACACTGTGTCAATAAATATGAAATCTTAATTTAAAGTTTTTTCATAAAAGATGAGTGCCACTAATCAACTGACCAACCACCAAAGTTTTTTCTTTGTCGTGTTGCACTTTGTTTTTTTAATGTTTTTCGTTAGCCTTTTCAATCCTAATTCCCTGGACAACACATTCAGTTATATTTGTAGTGAGTGACTACTTATCAACTTTCACACGTAATCAAATTCAGTTATATTTGTAGTGAGCGACTACTTATCAGCTTTCACACATAAACAATAGAAGGATTAAAAATTCAGAAATACAACGGGAAGGTTTGAAAAGAACTAATCTAGAGGATGTTACAAACCTTTGATACAAGGAAAACCATAGCAGAGCTTTGGAAGAAGGAAGATTGTTGCTCTAGCTGTTTTCATATTATGGCAACATTTCAAGATCCATAGCAGATGCAGTCACAGTGCCTACAACAAGCACATATGTCACCAACTTGAATATGAGGATGAACTTAAGCAAGTCTTTTCTGTTGTGCAAAACACCTGTAGCACCTAGAATAAAACAAAAGATATACAAAAGGAAAACTAACACCCACCTATAGTAGACATGGGACTGAACCTACAGTTGCACAATGCCACAAACAAACAAAGTCACCCACAACGTGAAGCACCCAACAGTATGCAACAAAGATATCTTCCTTTCCTACAAGTGAAAGTAACAAGAATATTGGCAACTACAGGTGAGCAGCAGGGCAAAATCTAGCTGGCACAGATCCCTGATGCATATAAAACATAAATCTAAAAGGAAGGGATATCTATAAAACTTGGACAATGAGACACAACTGCAACATATAAATTTACATAACCAGATAAGATGACAAATCTTTTGTACACACATGCAGTAAAAGGCACATACATCTTGGGAACAGCAAGATCAAAATGAATTCAGAAGCATAACCTAGTCAGTAGTAGACATTCAAAGCAGCATATCCATGCTATAGAGTAGCGGAACTCACAATCCACTAGAAAGTTTTGACTACAGGAAATTATCTAGTACTAATGTTTCTCAGAATCTCATGTACACATGCACAACTCCTCTACTGCTGATGCGGCTGGGGGCAGCCCACCAGAGATGAATGCAACGCCTTCAACTTCACAGCACATTTGAGGCGCCTGAATCGGGATTGACATGAAGAGGGATGGATGGATGAATGGACTGAGGGGCACATGGCGCGCTGGAGGGGTGACGCTTACCAGCAGACGGACACGGCGTAGACCTCCTCATGGCAACGGAAGCAGTCATCACCACCACGCCAGATCTGGAGGAGGAGATTTCAATGGGATCTAGAGGAAGGAGACAAGGGGAAAAAAGAACGTGAGATAGAAGCAAGCTGAATTCAGGAGCTCGAGCTTAGTCCCCGACTCACCTGCTTGCTGGAGCTCGCCGTGCGCGCGCCACAGGCTTCTGGAGGCTGGCCAGATCGAGGTTGTTGAGGTCGGATTTGTTCGGTGGGCGCCCGGATCCGGAGAGTGCGCGGGGGTCTTCGGAGCGGGAACCCTCCTCCAGTCTTCCGCACGTGGTATCCGTGGATGCCTCCTTTCCGATTTCCCCCGTCCCTCATCGAGTTGTCGTGCAAAGGAGGTCTCGTGCCAGCATGGAGGCGACATGTGAAGGAGAGGCAAGGTGGGGAGAGGGCATGGAGTCGGCGGTGGTGGTAAGGAGGGAGAGAGGAAAGAGAGACCGAGAAACAGATGGGAACGAATGGTTGTGGTAGGGTTTGGCTGTGGGGGCTAGCTCTCTGCAATGCTTTCAGGGTGTGGTTTGCAAGATATGTTGGACGACGGGTTGATTATCTAAAACCCAAAGGGTCTTTTTGCAAAAGCTACGAAGACGCGTGTTGGCACGCTGAGGAGCCACCAATGCTCCGAATTCTCTCGTTCCACTGGAGTCGAGTGGATTTTAATCAACCCCGATGTGAATAGAAACGCTACATATTTCTAGTTGGAGGCTCAAATTAAGGAGTCTCCAAGTTAATCTTCAAAAGAGATGCTAGAAAAAAAGAGATAAATTCTAGAAAGTTCTATAATAATCAGTAATATCTAACCTTTGGTTTGGTAAACTCTAATCATCATCGCCATTAATAGCCATTGAACCTATTATATTTCATAAAAAGAATACCGACCCACCCATTATAAAAAATACATAAAGTAACACCCTAAATTTGTACTGAAATTACCCACACCTGCCATGGAAACTACGCCATGTGTCATTATGAAAGACAATTTAAATAACCCATAAATTTGCATCTAAATTACACATCTTTGTCATTAAGAAAGGTAATTTAAACTAACACCCTAAAATTGCATTTGAACTACCTACATCTGGCACAATGAAAGGTAATGCAAAGTAATCCCTAATTTCGATATAAATTACCTGCCTCTTCCACTATGAGAAATAATATAAAGTAACACCTTTAATTTATAGCTTTTAGAGGAGTAGGACACTAGGTGTGATACAACACATTGGTATTATTGAGAAAACATATTAAAAATTTCACCAACTAAGATTATTTTTTAATAATATATATTTGATAATTGATCGAATGGATAGCGTAGAGTACCTATATGAGAAAAAGCATGCAAATTAATATAAAGTAATTTTTTTAACTAGCTGCAGTTATATAAACATAAACACCAATTGCTTATGTCTCCTGAGATTCTATTATGTGATAACACTTGTTGATGGACTAGCTTGTACTACCTCCGTCCATAAAAGAATGCAATTCTCAGATGAAATTTATATTTAAAAAAGTGCAAATATTTTTTATGCAAAATAAGTACTATTAGATTAGTTATAGAATACATTTTCATAATAAATCTATTTAGAGACATAAATGCTAATACTATTTACTGTAAACTTGGTCAAACTTTAGTTCAATTGACCGGCACAGATACCATAATTGCATTCTTTTGTGGACGGAGCACTACAAGAATTCTGCTAATCCATGACGAATAATTTCCGTCACAGATCACCAAAAAACCGTCACTATGCAGCATCTGTGACGGTTTCAGAGATCGTCATGGATTGAGCGTCATAGATTGACCTCCGTGACAATTTGTCGAAAACCGTCACAGATTAACGAAATTAGTGACGATCTTAAACCATCACCGTTGAGCCCGAAGCCTAGTTAGCCCAGCCCAAGTCCATTTTCGGTGACAAAAAATAACCGTCACGGATGAGTTGCCACATCACTATGAGTGCTTACATGGATGATGACGTGGATAATAATGTGGGTGATGCATCCTGGCACATTTATTAACAAGCCAATATCAAAGATGGCCATTTTTTAGTGTATTCTCAGTCCATTTACGATCTGGCTTTAGCCCATTTAATCTGTTTTCAACCCATTTACATTATGGTTTTAGCCCATTTAACACCATATTAAAGACCATGTCAATATATTAAATTAACATAGCAAATACATAATTACACATCGTCACTTTCCAGTAATGACCAAAACTAAAGTATATTATATTCTATCAACACAACTTCCTATGTAAAACACCTACACCTAATAGCACTACCTATACAAGACATCTGCAACAATCTTTAATAATTTCCAACACATGAACTATCACATGCAGGTTCCAACACATGAACCATGACATACAAGAAGATATATGAGATCTGTAAACATGTCTGAATGTCCGAAGGTCACCCGCAGGCTCATTTTCACATGTCTGAATGTCCAAAGGTCAGCCGCAGGCTCAGTTTCCTGCATTGTTACAGTAAACAGAAATTTTAGAACAAAACTATCAAATGTTTCACAAGTAAACAATGAATAGAGTTATAGCTAGTTATTGACTTTTGTTCCCTCGTAAATACAGTAAGTATGCTAACTGCCCAGATGTGCTAATTGCAGCTAAAAAATACACATCCTTATGAAAGCAAGATTCAGGTCAGTTTATTGTTTATTTTAATAGAGTGGTGGCTGCCTAGCTGTGATAGTTTGCTTTATGAGCAGAATATGATAGTACTCTATTCTGTGTTAAGTCATAACTAATAAACAATATAGTCAGAAAGAATCAGTATGCAGGTATGTGAATCATTTTGAAGGTAACTACGGTTAAGGAATGACCTCCTCCATTAAAAAGCAAAGGACGAAGGGTATTGATGTCATCAGTGGTATCAAAATCACCATCTCTTCTAGTCTCATCCTAATTTTCAACCCAAACTCACAAAGCAGAACTGCACCTCGCAAAAAAAATCAGTTAGGAAGGGCCAAGCTACCATGTCCCTCACTTGTCTTGTTTGTTGCAAAGCTGCAACCTGCATATAAACAAAAGAAAAAAGAAAATAAGTAGCTGGACAGAATGACTGCTACAAGCAGACTGCTAACTTACTCATGAAAAGAAAATAAGACAAAGGTTGAAAGTTTTAAGGTACAAAAATTAGAACTGCTGTTGTTCTGCTGTAGTTAATGAAATTGTAGGCTCACACAAGTAGATATATATTCAAGCAGATACAAAAATTAAAGAAACAAGTAGCCACAGGTGCCACAGAACTGCTGCACTAATACAAACTATCAATCAACACTCTGCCCCATTAGCTGCAGTAAGAACTTGATATTTTTAAACAGCCACAGCAATTATCTAAAAGAAGTTCACTACTGTACCACAACCAAGTCTGATATGAAATGAATGTAAAAAAGATGCATCACCTGGAGCCCCCTGGATGTGTGCAGCCATCTGATCCTAGAGGCAGCGAGCCGTGGCTAGCACTTGGATGCATCACGCAATACGAATGATCAAGGCATTAATATTTGGTCATCAGGTTCATCAATTTGTGCTCAAATTAGCACCGGTTCTTTGTGCACAGAAATTAGCACTGAAAATACCACCAAGTATCCATGGCATATGTGAGTAAAGCAAGCAAAAAATAATTATGATTGATAGTATGACAATACTGGATGGTCACTGTTACTGTTGTTTGCATCAGAAAATGATTGCTGAAAGTAGCTACTGTATGCATCAGGCAATATGAGCGAGACTACTTATTCATGCACAGAAATTAGCACTGAAATTTGCATCAAGTATCCATGGAAGGACATGCTCTAACAAGTACCACAGTCCTTCTGTAGTACTACTAACAATTAACTATCTATATATCTACTACTGAAGTAGAGTTGTAATACTAACAATGAACTATCTATATATGTACTACTGAATTAGACAGTGGCACCTTCACCTTTCTCTCTCCACCGAACTAACAAGTCCAAGAATTAGAGTTGTACTACTAACAATGAACTATATATATATGTACTACTGATTGCTATAGCAATGAAAATTGGAAATCAAGTCCTAGGAGATGTATTCCACTTTGCCTCGATCTGAATGGTTGTACATATTATCTACTACCTGGGGTACTATAATGTTGTTTTTATTTTTGTATGACTGAATGAATGACTGAACATACATATATAATACTGCTCTTAAATTCACTGTTAATTATCACAGAGAATATGATGAGCAACAGACAGTATTATGCTATTAGGTGCAAATAAAGATTCACACAGACTGCTAGTATTTCTAAGTCGCAAAAAATACTACTAGTATTTCTTCTGTAGTACAGGACAGAGTATGCTATAGGTGTAAATTAGCCTCTGTGCTATACACCTCTTTCTCCTTGCACAGATCCTGAGCCCCCGTAGTGTGGATCCTCCTTGCAACAAACAAATCTGCAACAAGCGTGCCTCATAACGTGGATCTGAGACATCCACGATGGATTTGGGTTGCTTAGCCCCCGTAGCGGGATCCTCCTTGCATAGATGGATACTATGTGTGAGAGAGGGGCTGAGCGGCCAGATGCGGAAATAACCTTTGATTCGTCGTGGATCTGACTCACCTTGGCGTCGGCAACAGCTTCATCAGCAGCCTATGCCCAGATGCCGCACGCACCTCCTTTATCGGCCGGCCTCAACGGCGACTCAACAAGGGCACGGATCAGAGCAACGACTGGGGGCGCTGCCGTCGCGACTGGGAGAGGAAAGATCGCCATCGCCGGTGGGCTGGTGCAGATCCGCGAGGGTGCCCACCGTCGCAGCCATTGGTGGGGTTGCGCAGGGACATGACGGATGGGGAGGGACGCCGCCATTGGACGAAGGGGAGGGACCGTCGCCGTCGTTGCGCGAGGCAGCCCCGTCATGCACCCACCGTCGGTGCTCTAGGGGACGGCGGCGCGCGCTCTAGTGGGGCGGCTGCGGCAACCTCTCCGGCCACCCCGCCGCTTGGGGCCGAGACCCCGCGGCCCTCTGCTGTGCGACATCTTGGATGGGGGGCGCGCCGTCGTCGTGGTGTTGGAGGCCGGCCACCGGGATGGACGGGGGCGCCGCCGGATGGGAGTGGAGGCCACCGGCCGGGGTGGGATGGGCGTGTGAGATGTTCGGGGTGGCGGCTGGTGACAGGAGGGAGCGGAGCTGGGATTAGGTTTTGAGGCTGGTTTATATATACGAGCTGGTGTCGGCCCATGGGCTGGATATCCACCAGGTTCGATCACGGGATTGCTGGTGATAGTGCAATGATAGTGACGATCTCAAAATTCGTCACGGAGAATCCGTCACGGATTAGAGGATTTCTTGTAGTGGAGGGAGTATTTCCTCTGTTCCAAATTATAGGGCGTTTGGATTTTCTAGGTATGTATAGCTTTTACTACGATTTAGACATAGCGTATATTTAGGTGAATGGCAATGCAAAAGTTGTATGGCTAGAAAAGCCAATACAATTCGTAATTTGTAGTAGACGGAGTAAATTAATTAAAATATATCATAGCTTCATAAAAATGACAAAGTGTCTATGTGAGTATATATATATATATATATATATATATATATATATATATATATATATATATATATATATATATATATATATATATATATACGCGCTATTCTACACCCTATGTGTAGAATAGTATTCTACACCAAGCTGTTATACTGAATAAAATTCAGTACTGTTCAGTACTCGTGTTTCAGTATTGTTCAGTATTTTTGAGGTGCTGGGTGTAGTAATGACTGATACTGAACGTGGTTCAGTAGTACTCAGTATTTTTTCAGGTCAGTTTTAACTTGTGGTGTAGAATAGAATAATATTCTACACCTAGGGTGTAGAATAGCGCTACCGTGTGTGTGTGTATATATATATATATATATATATATAAAGAGAGAGAGAGGAGAGCGCAAAAGTAGGCAATTTGAAATACTTGTGGGCCTAATTAAATTTATCTGTGAACTTGTCTTTTGAATTTGAATCTAGCAAGCAAAGTAACGGAGTAGGTTCCAATTGGAAAGCAAGATTAGTTTTGGATCCCCGTCATCAGTTGTTACTTTTTATCTAGAATGTGTCCGTTGACACGTGTTTCATTAAGAGTTGTTACTTGGTCACTGGCTTTTCAAGCTCTCACTCTGCTAACAAAACAAAACACACCTATCCGATTTGAAATAGAAGATAGTGGCAACGGGGGCGCGTGTGGCGCGCGTGGCTCCAGCGAGGGGAGGAGCTAGAAACAGAAGCTACTCCTAGCTAGTATAGCAAGAGGTCAAGAATGTCGACGCGTTCGTACCACACGATGACGCCACGAGTGACAAAATTCGCGAAAGCGACGCGCACGTATGAATTTGCTTGCTTGTTGGAACGCAACAACAACATACTAGTTCAGATCGACAGGAGACGTGTGGCTGGCTGCTGCCTAGGATTGCTTGGACAGCATATAAATGGATGCATGGACAGGGTAACAGCAGGTTGCACGAATGGCCTGATGATATGTATATATGTGTGGCGTTGATGGAGAGAGTGCATGCGTGCGTGCGGATAAGCTACGTACAGAGCTTTGCTCTAGCCTCTAGCTATAGCGTAAGTCGTCACATATAGCTCTTCTTGTTCTTTTCTTTTTTGTCCACAGCGCGGACGATCTGCAGTGCCACCTGTGCTGTGCTAACGTGTCCGTATGACTTGGTTTGGCTGCGTGTGACTGTATCTGTGTGTGATGCTGACGCATGCATGAGATCGATCGATGATCACACACAATCCAAGGTAGAGAGACCGATCGATTGAAGGAGCTGTTTGTTGGAACTAGGGTTTAGGAGGAGCAAGTGAATAGGAGTGGGAGAGAGAGCCCTCTTGCCTTTTGTGCCATTGTAACTTATATAGACAATGGTTATTTATAAGTGCTAGCTCCTTAATAGGGTTGGATTTTACACTTAAATAGTGTTGAGCAAAAGACTTCGCCCTCTGGAGTGGCCGGTCCTCTAGTGTGCTTCCCTAGCACCTCTTGGCTGGCGCTCATGACCGAATCTTCAGTTGTGCTTGATGTAGTCGATGGAGTTGTGGTAGCTGAAGTAGCGAAGGTAGATGTTTCAGTCAAAGTGGTATATGTAGGTGAAGTAGATCTTGATGCCGAAGCTACTGACGAAGCCCCTGGAGCCGAGCTTGGTGTGATGAAAGCAAGTCACTGTAGGCATTGATGCCGAATGTGTCGACAAGGTTCTCAAGCCATTGTAGTGGTCGAAGAAGATGGCGAAGCCCCTCTCGCCAAAGATGTTGAGAAGGCGAGTAGTTGTAGTCGCTAAAGATGTTGGTGAAGCCCGGCCCTCATGCCAAGGTGTTGGCAGAGGCGATGTTAGTGTGGACACCGAAAGGGGTTGGCGAAGGTCCTGGGTCGAATTGTTGGCGAGGTGATGTCGACAATGAGGGGTTCGTGAAGATCCCGGGTCGAATTGTAGGCGTTGATGCTGAAGATGTCGACGAAGCCCCTCATGCCGAAGTGTTGGCGGAGGTGATATTGATTGAGATGCCAAAAATGTCGGTGAATTTCTCGAGCCATTGGGTGGAGAAGTCATGTGAAAATGTGCCTATGTTAAGAAGGTGCATTTTCCAGGGACATAGGTTGAGTGTTATTGCTTCGTCGAATACACAAGGTGCTAGCAAGTTTTTCGGAAATAAAAAAGACATTGGCTTTCTACTTGCTACCAAGTGTTAGTCTTTGGACACACATCATTTTATATAACAATGTAATATATGCGAATATAGTGCAAAGTCTTTAGCTTCGCGTCCTGGTGCCCGTGTAGCTTTGGGAGTTTTTCTAGGTTTTCGTGAAGCCCAGGTGCTTGTGTCTTTTCGAGACTTTTGTAGGTTTTCAGTCAACCTTGGTGCTCATGTATTTTTGGACTTACTACAAGGTTTTTTTCAGCCTTAGCCCACTTCGTTTTGGCGTGGGCCATGCAAAGTAATGCATTTATGCTATGGATGTAATGTATGCATGTATGAAATGAGGCAAATGAATGCTTGCATAAAAATATTAAAGGGGTTAAACATATTATGCGCCATGCAAGAATGATAGGTGTGCTTTGTGAAAAGGTAAACTTGTCTAGACAGAATAATAGTGCTCTCAAAGTAAGAGGGTTATAGTTTTGGATGGCTACCAAAACCTGTCATTCAAGGGCGAACCTGCATGTGACAAGAACCACAAAGTATTTGTTTTGAATGTCATTTGTAGTTGTGACTAAATAAGGTTAGTTTCCTGTGAAGGTTAGCTTCAATTGGCAAGTTTTGGGTTAAACGTAATGATTAGGATTATTTGGTTTGCACTGCCGTTTGCTCGGGTTGCTAGTTTTTAGGATTACCAAACACGAGTCCCATATACTCGTCCATACTAATTAAGGTTACAACAACCATGCTAATCAGGGATCACAATACCCTACGTCGTGTGAAATTCTAATTAAATACCTAAAATACAAGACAGATCAATTTGTTACCGCTAAAATACAACACGAGTTGCTACATGATTTTTATATAAGTTGCTACTATGCACATAATATATAGTTGACAATTGTATAACTAGTTTCCAAACATATCTGCAGTTCTGCACAGATCTTATTTTGTAGATCTCGTCGTAAGGAACATCACGGTGCAAACAGTTTGAAAATGAATACTTTATGAGAAGGTTTGAGCGTTTAAACAAAATTGATGAAATCCCGTAATAATGATATCACAGATGACGTTAGTCGTTAGATGGGAAAGCGACATTTGCTGTTGCTGTCCACACCAAGTTTCCCATCAACGCGAAGCGACGGATCTTTTCTCTCTCTCTCCATGCGACTATGAACTGTGAACTCTGATTTTCCTCCAAGCGATTAAAAGAGGGGTCTTCATCAAGTGAAACTTGGCCCAAACCCAAGCCGCCCGCAGCCGCAAATCTGAGCCCATAAGGCCGGGTGTCAGGTCCATTTCCCAGGCCTATTGATTTTCTACGAACCAAGCGTTTTCTTTGCATTGGCGGGAAGTTTTTTTTTTCTTCTTCTCAAATCATCAAGCGTGTTGTAAATTCTTTAAGTGGGTGATTCTCAAAAAAAAAACTTTTATGTGGGTGAAGTCCGCACTCCAAATCACACCCTGCAGCCCGATTTGAACGCAGCTCACATGTCCAAAGTAGATGGGTTAGTCTTATCCTAATAGAAAATCTTTTTTTTCACACAATTTTACAAGTTTACCACGAGATCAGATGAGTTTCCAAAGAACAAAATACAAAATTGGACTCGGTCAGTTGGACTACCGTCCAAAATTTGGAGCTGATTTTACAAGTTTGTTGCTCCAAATTTGATCTTTTTGCTATTTTCTTGTTTGCACGTGTTTTCCAATCCATCTTTAACTCTCTGATCATATTGTCCGTCAACAAAAAGCTCACCATATTTATATTTACATGGCTAAAAATCAAAGGAATATATCCATCAAATCCTTGGACAAAAGATATCCAACATATCCTTCAACATAAGATGTCCAAAAAAATTATATGCACCATTTCTTCCGCGTTTAAGATCTAACAAACAGAATATTAAGAAAATATATATGACAATTTCGATGGATTAATATTTAGTGACCAGTGAGCTACTGAAGCTTGTCGAGCGGAGCAGACAGGAGTCACCAGGCGAGTGGCAGGCCTGGAGAGCGAAGCCTCCTATAGATACCTAAATTCACCCCTAAATTTCACTATACAAAAAGAAGATTCCACATCACATCAAAATGTCAGCACATATATAGAGTACTAAATGTAGATGAAATAAAAAACTAATTGCACAGTTTTGTTGTACTTTGCGAGACGAATATTTTAAGCCTAATTAATCAATGTTTGAACAATTATTACTAAATAAAAACAAAATTATACAGTGTAACGGGACACTTACTATGCAAACTTTGCCTCCAAAGTTTGGAATCTAAACAAGGCCCGAACTGCACAAGCACATGGCATGGTGTCCAGTCCAGCAGTCCGCTGTCCACTGTCAGCAACTTCGTACAATCGTACCTTATGGGGTGAATGCGCGGTGGTGTGTGAAGTCAGTAAAATCATGTGGCTGTGCCCTTGTTTAGGCCCTTGTTTAGTTCCCAAATCCAACCCCCAAATTCCACTATGCAAAAAGAAGATTCCCCGTCACATCAAAATGTCGGCACATGCATAGAGTACTAAATGTAGATGAAATTAAAAACTAATTGCACAGTTTTGTTGTACTTTGCGAGACGAACATTTTAAGCCTAATTAGTCAAAGTTTGGACATTTTTTACCAAATAAAAACAAAAGTTGCTACAGTACGACGTGACCTACACTATTCCAACTTCTCCTCCCAATTCCAACATCTAAACAAGGCCTAGATTCCTAAATTCACCTTCAAAATTCACTATGCAAAAAAAAGATTCCCCATCACATCAAAATACCGACATATGTATGGAGTATTAAATGTAGATGAAATCAAAAACTAATTACACAGTTTTGTTGTACTTTACGAGACGAACATTTTGAGCCTAATTAATCAATATTTGGACAATTATTAGCAAATAAAAACAAAACTGCTACAGTGCTACAGTAGCACACTATGCAGAATCGGACGTTACCGATTCAGGTAACTGAACAAGGCTGCGTTGGTCCATGGCTGCGCAGCATGCAAGCTGGTCGATCACATGCTTTCCCCTACATAGTACACGTACACAACAGCAGAACACGAGCAGGGCTTGTGACTGAGCGAACAGAGCCAAGATCGAGAGGCGTACCTACGAGAGAGAACATCAATAATGGCGGAGACGGCGATCGCGGCGGTGCTCTCGAAGTTCGGAGGGCTCGCGGCGAGCGAGGCCAAGGTGCTGCTGGAGGTGGGAGACGACATGATGCTGCTGCGGGACCGGCTGGAGTGGCTGCAGGCCTTCCTCCGCGACGCCGACCACAAGCGCCGGACCGGCGCCGACCGGTTGACCTGCGTGTGGGTGCGTCAGACGCGCGACGTCGCCTTCGAAGCAGAGGACGCCCTCGACGAGTTCTTCCGCAAGGTTCCTTCCTTTCCATCCCCTGCTTGGCTGCTTGTCATAATAATTTCTACCATCGCGCGCGATGACACCATTAATTCATTTATTTATCTGATCTGAAAAAAGTAAAACAGTAAAAAAATCAAAATAGAGACTTAAGTTGTTTGGGTCTTTTTCTCGTTGCATACTGCTAATTTTGAGCTGCATATATATTAGAGTGCAAGAATTAGCTACATCTTATATTACAGCCGGTCGTTTATTGTTATGAAAATTTGATCTTTCAGTATTTTTTTTGTAATATCTACATGAATTTGTGGTGAACAATGCAACAGGTTGAACTGGAAAGCATGGGTTACCAACGCTGGATCAAATGGCTCAAAGAATACTTGCTTGGCTGCTGGACCCAAATCCTTCTCCGATATGAATTGTCTGGTCGACTCAAAAAAATTAACAGCAGGCTCAATCAAATCTCAGACAACCAAAAGGAATACAAGATCGAGCATACACCATTAGCGACCCTGACATCTTCCACTACAGCCACTTCAGCATGGTATGGGAAAAGACCTCCTATGTCATTCCTGTAATTATGAGTTATCAGTGTTGCACTTTCAAAGAATATACAAGGAACTGCTTTTCTTAATTATAACCTCCATTCCAAAATAATTAAGACGACTTTGATGTTTACTGTTCAAGCATTGACTAATGATATTTGTCGATGATATTTAGTCAAGTAAAGTGAGGAAACTCTCATTGAACTTGGTGTCTGAAGTACTCTAAGGGCTTGTTTGGATGCGTATGTATTCATCTCAATCCACATTTGTTAAAGTGGATTGGAGTGAAATTAAACTAAATTCCATTCAATTTCACTCTAACACATGTGGGTTGAAGTGGATACACATGCATCCAATCGAGGCCTAAGCATGTCATGTATTTCTGGCTATTTGTACAAATATTTACATAAAAACATGAACGGTCAAACATTCAAAAGTAACCATAGTTGTCAATTATTCTGAAACAGAGGCTGGGAGGCTGCTCTTGTGGTCAGCTGGATCCTCTTAACTGATCTCTGCGTCTAATATAGTGGATAATGATAGTTCAAATAAATAATAGGTGTGACTATGTGCAATAAAACACTAGGACTATAAGCATCAACAGATAGGTTATATTTTTAGAAAGTTTTTGGCACTAGTGCACATTTTTCTAATATAAATGAATTAGTTATGAATTTTTAGAGCTTAAACTAGATTTTTATTATTTTTCGATGCAGAAACAAACTCGACAATAGTTGGATGGACAGAAATGGACTTCTCCCTTGTTTTAACACATGCTTTTGTTCTACATTTAATTTGCCATTTTACCTAATCACAGAATTTGTTTGCTTTTCCACATATATATTACTGCTTTGCCTATGTGTGGAAATAATGGCGCATACTTCTCTTTTGTGTTATCAAAGATACTGCTAAAGACTTGTAATTTGATGTTAATATGGGATTACATGTTTAAGGGGGGTGAGCTTTAAATTGTTCATAGACTAAAAAAAAAGTACATTGCACTATATATCCTGCTGTATTGCGCTAAAGGAAGTTAGCCTTAGGTTGCCTTTCAGTATTTGCTTAGATTGCCTACAATATACGTTTTTTGTGTGCAAGTTTTGCTTTTATGCTTTGTATCTGATTTACCTACATGGATTTTTAGTGGCTTAGTTCGCAACAATTGTTTTGAGATGTTATTTAGATTGCCTAACAGTACTCAATGAACAGGCGGGATGGTTATAAGAACGCTGTGGGTCTTGAAAAAGAAGTGGAGACACTTAAGGAAATGCTGCTTCATAAAGGTCACCCTCAGCTAATGTTCATCTCCATACTTGGGGAGAGCGGTGTGGGAAAGAAAACACTGTCACGTATTCTCCTGCATGATATGAAGAATAACAACCATTTCGAGATTCGAGTTTGGTACAACATGCCGCCGGATTCCACCACAGAACATCTCCTCCAAACAATCTACGAGAGAGCACGCCAAGCCATTTCGCCAACACAAGGGGATCAGCCAGTTCAAGAAGGCTCTTGCGATGATATCGCCGGCATGCTCCGTCACCTCCTAGCCAATAAGAAGTATCTGCTGATTATCATTGGGATATCCTCCAAGACCATGCTCAACTGTGTGAGGGCAAGCCTACCAGATGACAACAGTGGAAGTAGGGTTGTGCTTGTATTGGACATCGAGAATGAAGAAGTAGCATGGCACGCTAATGGCATGAACAAGGGTATCAGCGACGGAATCCGCCACTTGAGCCGTTTGGATAAAGAAAAGAGTGTGAAGTTGTTCTGTTCGAGGGCCGTCAGGACAAATCTATCAGACGAAACTACGGGAAACAGCATGATGAGCATGTACAGAGAAGTTGTGTACAATATAACTTGGGGCTACCCTCTGGCTATAGTGGTTTTGGCCGGACTACTACGATTCAAGGAGAAGCCAGGTCAATGGACAGCAGTGCTGCAGCAGCTCAGGTCCGGACCACCAATGGAAGAAGCACATCAGCAAGACGGCGAAGGCAATCAGATAACAGGACCTGCAATGTTCCAGGAGGATCGTATCGAGGAGAAGATGAGCCCCCCTACAACAGAAGCAGCCAACCTGTCCACAAGAACGTCGATTGAGAGGGTCTTCTGGGCAAGCTTTGAAGACCTTCCCAATGACCTCAAGTCATGCTTCCTCTACTTGGCCGCTTTCCCCAAGGACACCTTTCTGTCTACCAACAGTATAGTGCGGATGTGGATGGCCGAGGGATTCATTAGGCCACAGAAGGGCAAGACCATCGAGGAGCTGGGTCATGACTATTTCAAAGAGCTGGCCTTGAGATGCCTTGTTCAGGTTTCAGCCATGAACGAGTCTGGCGGCATTAAGAAAGTCATCGTTCACAGGAGGCTCCATGGGTTCCTGCATTCAGAGGCTAGTGAGGCAGGCTTCATTGACGCCCACGACATGCATGATGTCTTTGTTCCACCATCGGTGCGCCGCCTCTCTTTCATGAGTTTTCAAGGTGGATATACCACGTTCACCAACAAGTTCTGTAAGTTGCGTTCCTTCATATGCTGGGCCAAGGAGAAAGATCATCGTCCAAGCAGCAATGGTGGTGGCAGCGGAGGTGTGGACGAAGAGCATTGGCATGATCTCAAGTTTCTGCAGGGTTCAGATTTACTTCGGGTAATCGACGTACGGGGACTAAGGATCAAGGAGTTGCCGAATGAGATTGGCAACAAGATCCACTTGCGGTACCTTCGTGTAAACAGCGAGCACCTCAAGGAGCTCCCGTCCAGCACTCAGAGGCTGCTCAACCTGCAGACACTGGATATAAGGGATACTGAAGTCGAGGAGATTCACCCGTCCTTCTGGAAGATAAAGACGCTGCGGCATGTGATTGCAAAGAACCTCACGCTTCCATCATCCATCAACGAAGAACTGCGCGAGCTGCAAACGCTACATGGTGTAAAGCCCAGCAAAGGAGAATGGGATCAAGATAACTGTCCACTGCTCAAGATGACCAAACTCCGGTCACTGGAGCTGCACGGATTCATTGACGCTAGACACGGTGCTGCGCTGAGCACTGCCCTCGGGCAGATGCATCTCCTTGGCCACCTGAAGCTGAAAGGCGATGAGATCTCTTCTTGTGTCTTCACTGGACAGCGCCTTCGATATCTTCAGACTGTAGAGCTGGATGGCACTGTGCAATGGCCAGCTGTTGATGCGCTCAATGATCTTTGCTTTGTTCGTCCAAACCTTGTTCAGCTCAGCCTGGCAAAGACAAATGACGCGCCGGAAGACATCCAAGAGGAACTGAGAAAGGCAGGCTTTATCCGCTCCCGCACGCCATTCCAACCTGTTTATCGGCTTTCATACAAACAAGGTGCGGCGAAACCAGAGCAGCAAGGTGAAGCAAGCTCCAGCAAAATGGAACAGCAGCACCAAGGTGAAGAAGCTGAAGAGTGATATGGTGTCCTGGTTTTTATATCTCTAATTAAATGTTTGTATTTCGTGAGACAATATGTTTGTATTTTGTTCTAGTGACTTGTTTGCTTCGGATCTCTGTATGTTCATGTTCTGTTTGCTGCTGTTGTAATCGTGAACTATTTTGTAAAATAAAAAAAAAGAATGCTTTTGCATTCAGACCATGGGGTAAATTCGTATTCTATCTTGCTGTGTGTGAGAGAGCGAGATTGAAGAAAGTTTGTGGACGGTTGCAGCATTGTCTTGGAGAAGCAGTGGAGGAGCTCGTCAATTTTCACGCCTAGAACCATAATAAAAAATGTATACACCACTCGCGACGGGTCTAATACGGATAGATAACAGAGTAAACACATAAATTCATAGTTTATATTAGATGATATCTCAACTCCATGCTTAAATTCACAACATACCTGATGAAAATATGAAATTGGTAAGAAAAAACACAATTAATGATGGTTTGGTTCGCCCCTCGCATCTCATATACCATTTTAATGTTATAATAATGGTCCCCTTCGTTGTATAATTCTACTATATACTAAAAAAGTTTCACAAAGACACGTACATTCAATAGAATTGTCGAATGGCAAGTGACATGAGGATTCCAGGATTAAGAAATTCAACACTGAAATAAAAATGGGAATTTGGAATAATGGGGATTGGGAAATTTGTTACCTTCTGTTGCTGCCTTGCTAGAGATTGGAGTTGGGCCTGGCTTAAAGTCGACCTGTCTTGGCCGCGTATTGAATTCTGGCTGCAGGCGGCCGCCTAGCTGCACCTTGCTTCTGTGTGCGTGTGCCGAGTGCCGACCGGACCGGCGGCCTCTGCCACCACGCCATGCCTAGGCGCTCCACTGTCCATCCCCAACTTGACGCCCAACAGTAGCGCTGCCGTGGGCAAGGGGACGACTGCCAGGTCCCTTCATTGTCAGATGCTCCGGCGGCCTGCAGGGCTGCAGGGCTCGAAGCAGTACGACCAGGAGTCGGGAGGAGAAAGGAGAACGAGAGACAGAGAGCGCGACAGAGAGCCACAGAGGCGGCGCCGCGGCGGCGGCTTTGCGTGCGAGTCGCAGACGGCCGGATGGTCAGCCAGGCAAGCAAGCGCTATTTGCCTTGGGCTTTTTGCCTCAGTGGGCTTTCACCATGGACAGGAACCTGGGGCACTAGATTGGGCCAAAAGAATTAGCCCCCGTTTAGTTCCCAAAAAATTTTACAAAATTTTTCAGATTTCCCATCACATCGAATATTTGGACACATGCATGAAGCATAAAATATAGATAAAAAATAAAAATAATTACACAGTTCAGACGAAATGAACGAGACGAATCTTTTAAGCCTAATTAGACCATGATTGGACACTAATTGCCAAATAACAACGAAAAATGCTACAGTACCATTTTACTAAAAATTTGACAACTAAACCGGCCCTTAGAAGAGGCTACAGGAGGTTTTCCAGAGAAAAAGTCAACGTTACCTCCTCAACTTATATGAAAGTCTACTATTGTTTGTATACTGGGTGTGTGTGAGGTGTACGTATGTGTGGTGGTGTGTGTCTGTATCCGAACAAATACTACAGCTGTACTTAGATGAGAGGCCTCAAAAAAATTATGTCTTCGCAAGGCATTGACCTTGGCACTACCAATGGAATGCCTAAACGCCATGAAGCCGATTTATTTTCTACCAGCAAACATGCCCTGTGATGAAAAAAAAAACTATCAAGCATTCGTGAAGAACAATGATAGAAATGGTACATATTATTTGTCTCACCATTTATAAAATTTTAAAGTTATAATTTATTTTGTTATCACCATGGCATATATAATATAAGTTAATGTTGGTAACAATATGACAATCTTTCTTATTATATATACATACATAAAGAGACTGTAAAGTCATAATTTACCCGGTGACACCAAATCTTGATCCTGCTCACATATCCACGTCTGATACGAATCATCCTTCACTCAAAAACCGTACGTCTCCATCCTATCCGGTCCACGTGTCCGCGTCTGATACGAAGTCCTCGGAGCTCACGCGTCTGCATTCAAGTACTGAGGTTCAATCCAAAAATTTGTGATGCTGGTGCAACGCATGGGCATATATCTAGTGTACTATAAAGTCTGCATCTAATTAAAATACAATCTTGATAGACTTTTTCTCAAATTGTAAAACACATAAATATTTAGGCGTAATCATTCTATCATGTGTCGGATATGTTATAACTTTAATTTTCATTCTATCATGTGTTGTTATCGTTAAATATCGAGTCCTGTGACCTTTGAGGACTCATATAAAAATCTATATTTTAATTTCTGATTAAAGTCGACAAGGAATTAGTTGTCGACGTGTCAAGAATTAGCTTGTCCACTGATGCATGGTAGCCCTCATCGAAGATTGTAGAGATATATTTATTTAGACTGGACTAGATAATAGACCACTCAAGATTTCAGTTCACCTTTTAATTAGTTAAACCATTGGCTAATCTAGGTTTTAAAGTGATGTGAACTAGGGTTACCGATCTTCCGAAAGGTTTTGATAACTCTCGATTTGGTGGAGTCACGACACAATTCGATACGGCTTCCGAACAACTCGGCTCTGAACCCCGCAATCGCAGCACCACGACTCCTCTGGTTATCAACCGGTGTTGCACGGTTGACCTCGCCAAGAAGGCTAAGTCCTTGCCTGCGAATCGAGAACACAAACAAGAACACAAAGGAATGCAACCAAATTGCAGATGAATGATTAATCTCACAAAGTTGGGGTCTCACAAACCGACGGCGGCGGCGAAACTGTTGTTAACAGAATAATCTAAGCAAAACCCAAACCCTAACGTAGGCGGCGGCTACTGATTATAAAGCCTAAGGGGTGTCCAAGGACCCCTATTCGCGTCCTTGGGGAGCGCCGACATGTTACAAGGCCCAAACGGCCCAAAAGACGGCGACACAGCGCCCTGACAGATTCTGGACGGTGACTTGTTTCGACGATTCCCGTTGATTCCGAATAGATTTTGACATGGGACCACTTGGGTTGGATTCCTTATCAAATAAGCTTTCCATCCATATATGGATCATCGAAAACGGAGTCTGGACGCGTTCTGGGTGTCCGTTTTATTGCAGACTGGTCCAGAAGGCCGAAGCAGACTCGAACTCGAATTAGACTAGGCCTCCGGCTTGACTTGGACGTCCTTGCTGGCCTATTAAGGTGGTGGCCAAGGAGGAGGACGTCCTTGGGCATCTCTTAGGTGTTCTCCATCTTCTTGGGGCGTGCTTCAACTTGGGTCTGGGTCCCAAGTGTGAATAACAAGCCCATGACGACGCCGTAACACCCGACAGAAATAGCGGCGGAATGTCTCAATGATTTCGAGGCCTTGCCAATGTGATATTAAAGTGGGACCAGATCTATTTGAAATATTATCAAATAAGCTTTCCATCAAGTGCTCATTGACCTCAATCGCACTTCGGATGGATGAGTTCTGGCCTTTCCAATGAAGCACTATCGGGCTGCCGACGAACCGAAAGTTCAACTTTGATGGACTTGTACTTTGAGACACATTTGTACCTACATTCAAATAACGACATGTACATGTGGAACCAAGTGAATTGTACCCAAAATTACTATGCAAATATAGGAACGAGTGCACCTTATAATCAATGGTCGTATCTGTTGGTGTCATGTCCTCATCATCCTCCCCTTCTTGACAACAAACCGTCCTCGGTTTGAGCTTAGTTGGAGGACAGATTGTAGGTTGTAGCCAATATTGCTTCTCTTTTTGAAATTTAACCTGTTGCTTTATAACAAAACTTTGGGATCTTGACATGACATGATTATATCTAATGCAACCCTTTGATTGGTCATATTGATGCACAGAAAAAGGAGATTTCAGATTTGAACAAATATAAACTCGGTGTACCATGTATTCTCCTTTACAATTATATTTGCCAATAAATTGATATATACATGTAGATAACCATGGTAATTCAACACATAAAAATTTCTCCTCCAAACTACTCAGAGCACACAGTGTTTCAAACTCAATATATCCCAAAGTATTTAAAGAAGTCAACAATTTTAGTTCATCTTGTTCAGTGGCAATTGGAAGCAATTGTTTATTTTTAGCACAAGTATTTTGTTCCAAAACAAAAGAATCATTCTCATTCACTGGTTGCTTCTCATGAATAATCATATCACTATCACACAACTTTTCTTTATCACAAAGATCAGTAGAACATTCGCCATGTGACAAAGGTAAATCAATAGAAGGTTTTAGTATAGAATTATTAGCATCATTGGTGGGAAAATTCATTACAACAAGAGAACTCTCATCTTCTGTGAGATTAGCATCATTGGCATTACCTTTGCTCTCACTGTCAGCAGAAGTATCATGTGTTGAATTTTTACATGAGACTGGGAGCACCTCATTTTCTGTCATGTCAGCCCCGCTCTTTTGTGCATTGTCCTGCAAAAGATTAGGCACAGTAGGAGGAATAATAGGAGATTGGTCTAGTTGATGTTCTTTATCATATGAATTAATTACAAGAGATGGATTAACAAAAGTTTCTCTCATAAGAATTTTCATATCGTTCCATGTATGAGGTTTATCTGAAGAACTTAAATACTCCCACCAAATTAATGCTAAATGTCTCAAAACACTAGATGCATTCTTAATCTTCCTCCGTTCACACATATGACAGTGTGTAAAAATATTATCTATTTTACTTTCCCACTCAATGTACTCATCAGCACCAATACCATCATAAGTAGGTGGAGAAGAAAGAATAGAACGACCTGCAGAAGGAGGTGTAGCAGCAATAGTGCGTGGCTCATGCATCATTGATGTCTCGTATCGATGAGTGTTGTAACCTGTCATTATAGACACAAAACAGGAACAAACAGTGAAAATTATCCCTAATAATCTACTAAATAGGTGGAGTAGTGCCTCTCAAGATTACAGCAAAAGGAGACCCCTTCTCAAGCTCTTACAAGGTTCTTACCAGCAAGGTCAAGGATACCTGGAAGGCGTAGCACTGTGATTACAGGGGTCAAAACTTATACTGTCTAGAAGAAGTATGTGGAGTTAAGGCAAGCAGGCCAAATATGTGAGTGGAACACAATTCAAAAACAGAAAGTAATGCTGAATTATAGTCCCAAATACTTGCTCTCGTTGCTGGTCTAACGTGTTCCAAATACCAGATGTGTGATAACAAAATAGAGAAACAAGTATGATGGATAGCAATGGAAATACGAACAAGGCAAAAGGCACAACAAATAATAGAGCTATCGAGTGTTCCTTATGTGCTCCTTTTTTATCTCTTCTCTTCGCTTTTGCTATTTTTTTCTTTTCTTTTTTTTTGGTCCAATTTTTTTCCCTTGCTTTTGCTCTTTTGATATTTTTTTCTCAGCAAGGATCACACAACAATAAACACCAAAAAAATGGAGATCAATTGGATAAAAGATGTGGCCTATAGAAAATTAGGATTGTGCTCCAAAAAGCATATCAAAACTTGTGGGCCTGGAAACTCGATTTTCCTGATCGAATTTCGTAAATCTAATTTTTACGAACCTAGCTTTGCTAGGATGAAACGGATCTAAAATTTTCTGGCATTCTTCGTAGATATAAAATTTGCCTTGTTTCGAGTTCGGATACAAAAGTTATGACTGTTTTAAGAAAGCTGCTCGAATCCGGGTTTCAGTGGACACAAGATGCAAACTGATGGTGATACGGGATGGCGGTGGGTGGATGTTGACGGTCCTTAAGTATCAATTATAACTATCAAATAAATAGAGAAAAGGATCCAAATGAAACCAACACCTAGACTTAGGGTTTTATCTGACAGAATTCCACGAGTTTTGCTGTTTATCTATTTCTGCAGGGGGTTATCAGGAAATACGGAAGAAAGGCCCACATGTCGGATTAATGACGGGATATTAACCGAACACGTAATTATCTTACATCTAGAAGAGTCCAGAAGCCACGAGAACGAACGGGAGGCGTAACAGAGCCGGGGACAGGGCGCCCGCCCTAGTCCCTAGGGCGCCCGCCCTGCTGGCTCAGCCAATCAGGCTCCGCCTCGAGGATTATGCTCCACCGACCTAGAGGATCAAGGAAAACTGTCCGTTCAATGTCGGTTTGATCCGACGGCCCAGATTCATCCGAAAGGGCTATATAAGCAAGGCCCCTGACCCTGGAGGAGAGGCCCCTCGTCTCATACTTCAAACCCTAATTCAGGAGGAGAGCCTCTGATCAAGCCCTAGAGCCACCACATCAACTAGATCTCTAGTTAGCATAGCTACATAGGATTAGAACTAGAAGGAGTCAATCTTCGATTGGTTCCCGGATCTATCAAGAGGATTCTTGGTAATTCCTCTATTGTTCTTTAATTGTTCATCTTTGTTCTTCAATATTATGAATATGACTTTGTTCTATTTCAATATATTGGTTATGACTTTGCTCTACTTGATTATATTTGCAATTATATTGTTCTTAGTTTATCATAGTTATATGCTTGGCTTAGTTAGATTGGAACTATATACATGCTTAGGATCGTATAGCGTTTATCCATGTGTACAGTGGGTGAATGATAATTATTGTGTAGACGTGGTGTCTATACCGTATTTATCTGCGATTGCACCCTATATGCCGGATTGTGGGGTAGTTCGCGATAGTGACAGCTTCGTTGATTCTTATATAGTCCCCCTCTCGTGTATAGGGCAGGCAGAGCAACACTATTACAGGGGAGTGATTGCTATGTTCTTCATCTTCCTTGCTAATATTCACTATGCATGGATATAGTCTTTTCTCACCATGATTGCCAAGTATAATTGCACTAACTATGATATGCTAGACTTTATAGTTAATAATAACTTAGGGAATATCTTTGTAGTTCATCCTAATTCCATGCTAATGACTTGCTAGAATATCTGTTGAGGTGCTTATCATTATTATATGTGGCTAGCTGATCAGATTAATTATCTTTGTCACCATTATCACTTTACCTTTACTTTATGTGACATTTATCCCTGTATAAAGAGATTGATAAATACTCTCGGTTATACATGCAATGATGTGTACTCAGTTCCATATTCTCATTCCATTATCAACCATGATACTTAGAAATCCCTTCCCAGTGGTAAAAATATAAATAACGATACCTGGAATACTTCCCGGTTAAAATGCTACATCGGTATTAATCTGTGCACTTGCAGATCCCTTTTATTATTTATCTTGATGAGCAAATGCATATTTCAATACCGCGTCTCTCATGTCATGCTGGGGATGACAACTTGGCTTAAGTGGCATGAGGGATAGGTTTGGCATTTTTGGTGCCGTTATCAGAATTAGAAAACTAAGTCTACTTTTGGTAGTGACGTTAAGAATGCCCAACAGTGGAGGGATCAACACAAACTAGAAAAGAACACAATCTAAACCAGCAACAAGCCCTTGATCAGGACACAAACTCAACACGACGGAATCTGAAAAGAATTATGCAAAAGGCTAAACGTGGTTTCTGGGATAGGGGAAAAACCTAACACTATTTTTTTTGTCTTTTCTGTGGACTCTAGGACGAAGGTGAAATCAAACTAAACTAGGGTAAAATTGAACCTAACGGTATACCTGAAGCTCTGATTACCAATTGATGTGAACTAGGGTTCCCGATCTTCCGAAAGGTTCTGATAACTCTCGATTTGGTGGAGTCACGACACAATTCGATCCGGCTTCCGAACAACTCGGCTCTAAACCCCGCAATCGCAGCACCACGACTCCTCTGGTTATCGACCGGCGTTGCACGGTTGACCTCGCCAAGAAGGCTAAGTCCCTGCCTACGAATCGAGAACACAAGCAAGAACACAAAGGAATGCAACCAAATTGCAGATGAATGATTAATCTCACAAAGTTGGGGTCTCACAAACCGACGGCGGCGGCAAAACTGTTGTTAACAGAATAATCTAAGCAAAACCCAAACCCTAACGTAGGCAGCGGCTACTGATTATAAAGCCTAAGGGGTGTCCAAGGACCCCTATTCGCGTCCTTGGGGAGCGCCGACACGTTACAAGGCCCAAACGGCCCAAAAGACGGCAACACAGCGCCCTGACAGATTCTGGACGGTGACTTGTTTTGACGATTTCCGTTGATTCCGAATAGCTTTTAACATGGGACCACTTGGGTTGGATTCCTTATCAAATAAGCTTTCCATCCATATATGGATCATCGAAAACGGAGTCCGGACGCGTCCTGGGTGTCTGTTTTATTGCAGACTGGTCCAGAAGGCCGAAGCAGACTCGAACTCGAATTGGACTAGGCCTCCGGCTTGGCTTGGACGTCCTTGCTGGCCTATTAAGGTGGTGGCCAAGGAGGAGGACGTCCTTGGGCATCTCTTAGGTGTTCTCCATCTTCTTGGGGCGTGCTCCAACTTGGGTCTGGGTCCCAAGTGTGAATAACAAGCCCATGACGACGCCGTAACACCCGACAGAAATAGCGGCGGAATGTCTCAATGATTTCGAGGCCTTGCCAATGTGATATTAAAGTGGGACCAGATCTATTTGAAATATTATCAAATAAGCTTTCCATCAAGTGCTCATTGACCTCAATCGCACTTCGGATGGATGAGTTCTGGCCTTCCCAATGAAGCACTATCGGGCTGCCGACGAACCGAAAGTTCAACTTTGATGGACTTGTACTTTGAGACACATTTGTACCTACATTCAAATAACGACATGTACATGTAGAACCAAGTGAATTGTACCCAAAATTACTATGCAAATATAGGAACGAGTGCACCTTATAATCAATGGTCGTATCTGTTGGTGTCATGTCCTCATCATAAAGGAACATGTTTGTAATCAAAATTAAGTTAACAATTTTGCAGTAAAAATCTTAATTTCTTAGAGAAAAGTCAATGGTTCAAACACGAATAATATTGTATCTATTTTTTTTATTTTTATAGAAAAATCACTTGAGCATGTAAACAGAGACTAAAAAAACAAAAACAAAAATCCAAAACAAAAAAGAGATCGGATGGAAGCCCAAAATTCTTACTGCTGAACCGCACGTGGACACAAACCCAAGAAAGGAAAATGATTAAAGATTAGATCCAAACTGAACGGGACTTTGAAAAGAGGAGGAACATGCTTCTAATCAAAATTAAGTTAACAATTTTGCACTAAAAATCTTTATTTCTTAGAGAAAAGTCAATGGTTCAAACACGAATAATATTGCATCTATTTTTTATTTTTTTAAAAAAATCACTTGAGCAAGTAAACGGAGACTACAAAAATAAAAATAAAAACAAAAACAAAAATCCAAAACAAAAAAAGGGATCGGATGGAAGCCCCAAAAATTCTGACCGCTGAACCTCACATGGACACAGACCCAGGAAAGTAAAATGATTAAAGATTAGATCCAAACTGGACGGGACTTTGAAAAGAGGATTACTGGATAAAAACTAGAATCCGAATAGAGATTAGAGTTGGACGAAAAAACTATAGCAGAAATTTTTGTACTTTAGTATTCAAGTATGCCAAAACTGCACAAGAGACACCTTCATTAGTGACTAGGAATTAAAACACGTCACTAATATAACATTTAGTGACGCGGATAAACGGAACGAGTCACTGACTTGGTGTCGTCCATAGTCCTAAAACAAAACGCGTCACTATGACAAGTTATCAGAGACTCTTCGTAACAAAAACGCGTCACTTATAACTATGGCTGTGAACAGTGACGCGTTCCAATAAAACGCGTCAGGTACCCTAAGCCATCGGACCCGAAAAAATTATGAAGGTTGGTTAAGTCGGACTCAAGTCCAGAACCAGCCCGTCACCTCCCCCGACGCGTCTGAGGTCCCTCATCCGCGCCTTCTCCCACGCATCTCTCTGGCGAATACCTTCCCTAGCCCCCGCCGCCACCAGATCCCGCACCACGCTCCCGCCCTCCACCATCGCTGTCCCGCCCTGGTTGCCGCCGGTGCGCTCCTCCGACGCCAGTTGTCCTCCCTCTCGCTTGCAGCTTTGCGTCGCCAGCAGCGGATTCGTTAGGGTTTGGGGTCGGCTGCACCAAGCTCATCCGTGGCCACCACCCCGCCCAGTCTCGTCTGTCGCCGTCCTTCACCCTCCACCAAGATGTGGCGTGGAGCTCGTGCATTGGAGGCCAGATCCACAGCCGCTCATGCGAGAGGGGCCAGATCCGCGGCTGTTCGTGTGAGGGAGACCGCATCTGCCTCGTGCTCGAGCACCTTTACCTCGCCAGACCCGTCGCGCGCTTCTTCCTGCTCGTCGCCATGCAGACCAACTTCTATTATTAGGCGGAAGTGAGGTTCTTGGACCATTCATATTTATAGCCTGCAATTTTTGCTATATCTAGTATGTGTGTACTGTTATTTGGGGGAAATTGCATGCTTGAGGAAGGTTTCTTGCTAAGTGATGATAAAGGGCCGAAGTGAGATTGGTGTGACAGATTATTAGACCATAATCTAGGCTTTAGTTGTGCTGTTGATTCTTTTTGATCAGGTAGCAAATCTGTCTTGATTTTATTCCGTCAACTGTTGGCTATATTCCTTTTGCCAGCTGTTTTATTTACTTCCATACAAAAACTCTGTTCTAGACTGCAGTTAGAGGAACACATTTAATTTTACCTTCACTAGAGTATGACCCAGCTAGAGAAGGAGGTATAGCGAGAGAAGTCATCTGACCCAAATATATGTCCACCCAAATGTGCATTTGAAGGTTATATAAGACTGATGCCCTGTTTTATCATTTATTAAATCTGAATCATCAAGATGAAGCGGTAATTTCTGTTTAGTTACATTTGTTTTCCTTTTTATGATTTTAGACCGGTGAAATTTGTCTTGATATGAAGAATGCATGGAGCCCTGCATGGACCCTTCAGTCAGTTTGTAGAGCGATAATTGCTCTGATGGCCCATCCTGAACCAGAAAGCCCCTTTATATCAACTATAATCAGTCAAGTCAAAATATATAGTTAGTCAGTTGATGTATATTTAGCACATCAAACCATGCAGGACAATCAGCTAATTAATTGCATACTATGGTTAGGCTGTATCTACCAATGCAATGGCCACTAGCATGATAATGCTGCCTCACAATCTTATCACATTAGCCAACACAGAAACCAGCTAAATTTTGTTGCTACAACTGCAACTGCTACTATGTTGAAGTGTATTTCATTAGCTCTGCTTGCAAATGCCTTTTTCTGCATTCTTGGACATATCCATATAGCTGTTTTCAGGATATGCTTATTATGAAGACTAATTTGGCCATATGTCTTCCGGTTTTGGTTCTTGTCTTTTTTTCCCCATTTTCGACAGCCCCAATCAGTTCCAAATTGTGTGCTGCTTATGTGGTATTCAGTATTTATCTCATAGGATGATCTTATAATATACCAATCTAGGAGGATACATCTTTGTAGCCTTTCATCAAATGTTTCTTTATCTGACATGACC
This sequence comes from Saccharum spontaneum, assembly GCA_022457205.1. Taxonomy (NCBI): domain Eukaryota; kingdom Viridiplantae; phylum Streptophyta; class Magnoliopsida; order Poales; family Poaceae; genus Saccharum; species Saccharum spontaneum. Next base: position 4,391,302 of record CM039597.1, on the reverse strand, counting down.
ATTAATTACATTTTTACAGAGGAGGTCTGCAAGCAATAGTTGGCAAAATGCAGAGTCACCAAGGGCTTCATTTTTCAAGTCACAAAGGCCTCAGTTCTTTTTTTTTTTGAACCAACAAAGGCCTCAGTTCTAAAAAAAGGTTGTCGAGACCAAACGCTGTTAGTTTTTGTCTAAAGTATCTATCTTCAATAGACCAACTACGAACCTGTTTATTGTTTCATGATAGATCCTTCTGATACATACTCGAAATCTAACATTTAGTTCTGTTATGTTTAGCTGTGGTATTTTCTTTGTACCCATTATGTCATGTAGTTTCTGAATGTTCTTGTCTGACTAAATTAAAGTCTGAACTCTGTTCTTGGAGGTGCACAGGACGGAGATCACTGGTGCACACAGCTACCTAGGAAGAAGGCAAGCTAGGGTTCTTTGATCGACAAGCATATGCAAGTCGGTGAGGCACCTACCGGTAAGTGAGCTGAACTGAAATCCCTCCGAGTACGAGCTGAGTGGCTAGAGTTTTCTGATAGACACTTCTGCTGTAAATACGTCAATTCAAACATTTGATCAGTGTGAAAGAAATTTCATATTTTATTTGCATGTAGAATATCAAGTTTTGATATAGTTGAATGTGATGCACTGTTTTTTTTGCAGAGAGGTGATAGGTTGGAGAGCCTAGCTGAATCATAGTGTGTGTTGTATGCCATTTTCTGATAGACACTTCTACTTTGTTGTAAGTTCAGAGCAGATTTTTCTACTGTATATCTCTCTGGTATCCTACTGTCTCAGTATTAGTTTATTGCACAACCTTCTCTGCTTTTGGGGTAGCTTTAAACCCTTTACCATCATACTCTGCACAAAGCTACAACTAGATAGGAATACAATTTTCCTACAGGATGGTTATTCACTTATTGACTAATTTTCCTACAATTTTTCAAGTTATGGTGCTTGGCTGTAGGAAAATGATATGATTAATATGTGTGCCCACTATCTGTACATTGTTCTGATCTGTTTTACTGTTCATTTCAGAAAGAAAACGATTGAGGAAAATAATAACCTTGTTCCTGGATTCTTGGTTCATTAATTGGGATTCGTCGTGGTGAGGCTAGATCATTTCCTATTCAGTTCCCTGAGTCGTTTGAGCAAAAAAGTCTACGAGGTATCAATGCACAATTTACTGTGAGTGTTATTTCTAATAGAGGACAATTAAAGATGTGTTCATGCTTTTTACTAATCACTTCACTTTGTGCTTTATCACACACACATTACAAGATCAATTAGTATCAGCAGAGGGTGTACTCCCTTAGTTCTAATCACTCCAGCTGGTAGCCTGGTACTCACAATCCCATTTTCAATGTAGGTTGTGTGTAAAGTGATCTTCTCTGGAGAGTTGCCAGAAATGGATGACTCACTTGCTGTAAAGCTTCTTCCAGGGTGCACTACCACAGACGAGGTTTGTATTATGTTCCTGTAGTAACGTACTCAACTTTCTTGGACATGTGCTAGTAACCTGATTTTTTGAAAATTAGTGCCATTTAATCCTAGTGCATCTAATCAAATATTATCTGTAAACTGTGAACAGCATGTAGTTGTTGGTTAATTATCTCCGGCATGACATCCTATCTTCTGTCTCAGGCATTTTGTTGTACATAATACCATCTGTACAGGATATAGTGGTCAGACCAAGACTGTCTTCAGTGTCAAGCCCTGGCTACACTCTGCATACTGATTGTGCAGGATTTGATTGAGTGGTATCTCTGGGGTGGTGATGAGTCTTCTTGGTATTATTTGTTCTGCTTAGGCATTTATCTTTTTCTTGTTATGTTTCAGTGTCAAGCCCTGGCTACACTCTGCATCCTGATTGTGCACATTCTTTTGGCTTTCTCTTGTCATGGATACCGATGAACCAAATTACTCCAGGTACAAATCTGATTCTCAGTTTTCACAGGTAAATGCAATTATTAAAGAAAGCCATTGCCTTTCCCTTAACATATGATCAAATGACTGTGTGTTGTGGCAATGCTTAAAAGCAGCAGCAGCAGGCAATTAATTGATGTTAGCTCCATATTTCTATAGCATCAAACTATGTTCTTGCCTTCTTGGTCCCTGAGATGTTCAATTCATCTATGAACTTGCATAGATGATACAAAAACTGTTGGAAAGTCTTTTACACGATTGCTTTATCTAGCTACTAGCATCTCGCTGTGCACTTATTCCCTGATACCTTGCAATAAATTCTGATTTCACAATGCCCATGGCGATTTCACAGATTGTTGCAAGTAGTTACTTATGGAAGTTTTTGTCTTCCTTGAACGATTTTGACTCAGTGCTTGCACAAATGATTCTAGAAGCAATAATTAGCTACTAGCATCAAACTATGTTCATGGTTTGCTTTTTGTGTGCTGCAGGTACTACACTGCTGCGATTATCAAAGTATTGTGCATCAAGAAAAACCATAGGTATTGTGCATCAAAAAAACCATAAAGCAGTTAGCTCAAGTACTGTTAGAGAGATCTTCTAGGTTGTGGCTCCTTGGCAAATACTTTGTAGCATAAGTTGTATCTAAAGTTTGTAAATGATTTGTTTGTCGAAATGGATGAAACATGTGTAATGTGTGAGATAGATCTGCAGCCAAAGTATATAGGTGACGCTTGGTCGTGATAATTTTTTTTTATTTTTGTAAATCATTATTAGTGACGCATCTTGACTGAATGAGTCACTGATGAGATACACACTAGTGACGCGTCTTGGCTGTACGCGTCACGGTTAATAGGCATTAGTGACGCGTCTTGGCTGTACGCGTCACGGTTATCAGGCATTAGTGATGTGTCTTGGTTGTACGTGTCAGGGTTAACAGGCATTAGTGACGTGTCTTGGCTGCACGCGTCACTGGTGGGAGTTATTAGTGACGCGTATTGACTGGATGGGTCACTGGTGGGAGTCATTAGTGATGCGTTTTTATGCGTCACTGCTATGTTCACATCAGAGACGCAACAAAAGTGACGTGTTTTTTTTGCGTCACTAATCACTGTTTAGACGCGTCACTAATGTACTTTTTTGGCATAGTGATTTGTCGACGAAATGTGGTCGGCAGTCCATCGAGGGGTATGCCCGTGATGGTAGATTAGTCGGTAGACTGGTGCACTAGACACGAACTGGATGGTAACAGGTTACAAGACATAAGATTTATACAGGTTCGGCCACCATTGTGGCGTATACCTACGTCTAGTGTCCCATTATTTTGTATTGATTGAGGATGAGATAGATTCCTCTCTGGGGTTTTATGAGATATATGACCTATCCTTGTGGCGTAATACTCTGGAGGAGGAGGGTTACAGGTAAAGTATCCGATTTGGTACTATTACAATATCTAGTATACCTTATAGCCTTGTGGTGCACGCCTTGATCTTGTGGGCTAGGTCACCTCAGATGGTGTGGCCCATGTATAGCCATGAGGGTATCCGGGGGTATATCCCCCACACCTAGTCCCCGAGTGCCATGTATTATGAAGCAACACGCCGATATCCTTCTTCCAACTAGTGAGGTTTCAGCTTTTGGAATCTTCGACCACTGAACATACCATCCAAGCAGTTGCTGATGGTCTTCAACCTGTCGTGACATCAACCGACTGGATTTATCAAAAAAATTGGTTGTTCAAATAATGCATGGTGCTCTTGAGAAAAAAAAGATTTTCTTCCTAGGAAGTATAGCCACTTAGACTCCTTGGTCGATAAGGAGTATAAGCCAGAAGAAAAGCACAACATTCACCGCGAGGTGAAGTGTAGCCACTTAGTCCTCGAGCCTGGTAGTAGGTGACGTAGACACGTGGTGCTAGGATCTAAAGAAAATAAATTCAAAAGCTTGCCGGCCAACGTCACCAGCGATGTACGCATCAAGCCCCCTGATGTGCCTAAGATCAACACCCTGATCTGAATAGCATGGAGTGGATTGATAGTGCACTGATGAGACGTTGTGACGAGAGCTCGATGAGGAGTCCCCAACGTGACCGGAGACGTGGTCGAGCGACGAGAGCTCGGCGAGGAGTCCCCAGCGTGGTCGGAGACGTGGTCGAGCGACGAGAGCTCGACGATCATCCTACGAGGAGCGACGAGAGCTTGGCGAGGAGTCCGCAGTGTGGCTAGAGACATGGTTGAGCTACGAGAGCTCGGCCACGAGCCTGATGAGGAGCGATGAGAGCTCGGCAAGGAGTCCCCAGCGTGGCCGGAGACGTGGTCGAATGACGAGAGCTCGACGATGAGTCCCCAGCATGACCGGAGACGTGGTCGAGCGGCGAGAGCTCGGTGATGAGCCTGACAAAGAGCGATGAGAGCTTGGCGAGGAGTCCCCAGCGTAGCCAAAGACGTGGTCGAGCGATGAGAGCTCAGCGACGATCCTAACGAGGAGCGACGAGAGCTCGACGAGGAGTCCCCAGTGTGGCCAGAGACGTGGTCGAGCTGCGAGAGCTCAGCGACGAGCCTGACGAGGAGCGACGAGAGCTCGGCGATGAGTCCCTAGTGTGGTCGGAGACGTGGTCGAGCAGCGAGAGCTCGGCGACGAGCCTGACGAGGAGCAACGAAAGCTCGGCGAGGAGTCCCCAGCGTGGCCAGAGACGTGGTCGAGCGACGAGAGCTCGGTGACGATCCTAACAAGGAGCGACAAGAGCTCGATGAGGAATCCCTAGTGTGGTCGGAGATGTGTTCGAGCTACGAGAGCTCGGTGATGAGCCTAACGAGGAGCGACGAGAGCTCGGCGAGGAGTCCCCAGCGTGGTCAAAGACGTGGTCGAGCAGCGAGAGCTCGGCGATGAGCCTGACGAGGAGCGACGAAAGCTCGACAAGGAGTCCCCAGCGTGGCCGGAGACGTGGTCGAGTGATGAGAGCTCATGGATGATCCTAACGAGGAGCGACGAGAGCTCGGCGAGGAGTCACTAGTGTGGCCGGAGACGTAGTCAAGCAGCGAGAGCTCGGCGACGAGCCTGACGAGGAGCGATGAAAGCTCGGCGAGCAGTCCCCAGCATGGCCGGAGACGTGGTCGAGCGGCGAGAGCTCGGCGATGAGCCTGACGAGGAGCGACAAGAGCTCAGTGAAGATCTTGCAATATAAATATGTAGAGCGGTAGTACGTGATGTAGGAATATAAGAACTCCAGAGAGAATCAGTAATGATGAAATAGTATATGACACTCAGTAGTCAGTTGCAAATGAGCATGATGTGATAAAGCAACCAGTGCTTTGTAAACATCAGTGTTGCTCTGAGGTTTGTGTTTGCACTTAACATAAACCGCCCGACCAGTTAGTATGTAGCTGAGTTTTCAGCCCTAGCTTGCCTGCGTTACGCTGAGCGCGGAGCCCGTGTGCATGTGGATGGCGTCGCTAAGGAGCCGCTGCCGACCACCCGTAACGCAAAGGACAGACGCTCGTGCACGTGTGGGGAGAAGCCAGAGACATGGCCGTCTTCAGAGACATCGAGCGTCAACGTGACTGGTCAGGGATTTGCGTTAAGCATAGATGTATGTCATCTTTAAGATGGTATACATGGACAAACATTATTTGAAGAATAATCATGACGAGGACGTTGTGGAGAAACATCATAGCGAAAACATGATGATGACGTTGTGGAGAAACATCGTAGCGAAAACATGACGAGGACGTTGTGGAGAAACGTCGTAGCGAAAATTGTATTAAATATAAAAATTGGAAGTGTACTTAGCTTTAGTCGAGACGTTGTTTGGTCGGTGGTGATGAAATTATCCGGCCCTTGAGCTTTATGATCCGTCATGACGACGGTGTTGCAGTTGTCGTAGCGCCTTTCCTTGCAGTGATTATTATTGCGATGTGGCAGGTGGACGGGGCAAGAGGTTGTGGTCGTAGTCGAAGCATGTTGGAACTGCTCTCCTGCCGCTGAAGCCGCCGAGTCAATCGTTGTCGAGTTAATTCTCGATATTAATCCTAGTGAGCTCTAGGGCGATGTTAGCGAAGTAGACCGCGAATGAGGGAGATGTCGTTACATGTAGAAAAATCAATCTGTATTAGATATTCGAAGAACAGACTAATCCAATCAACATCATAGAACGACTCACCCAGTTTTTAGTAGAGAATCCCATCTAGCTCGCATGAGAGTCCGTACGCACACCCCCTACCTGGCGCGCCACTGTCGACGAAATGTGGTCGGTAATCCATCAAGGGGTATGCCCGTGATGGTAGATTAGTCGGTAGACAGGTGCGCAAGACACGAACCGAATGGTAACAGGACACAAGACACAAGATTTATATAGGTTCGGCCACCACTGTGGCGTAATACCTACGTCATGTGTCCCGTTATTTTATATTGATTGAGGATGAGATAAATTCCTCTCTGGAGTTTTAAGAGATGTATGACCTGTCCTCTAGAGGACCCCTTCCTCTTCTTATATACTTTGGAGGAGGAGGGTTACAAGTAAAGTATCCGATTTGGTACTATTACAATGTCTAGTACACCTTATAGCCTTGCGGTGCACGCCTTGATCTTGTGGGCCAGGCCACCTCGGATGGTGCAGCCCATGTATAGCCATGAGGGTATCCGGGGTATATCCCCCACAATATTACTAGCAAATATGCCTGTGCATTGAGATGGAATAAAAAACTATCAAGCGTATGATCTATTCACACACCGGCAATGATGAGGACCTCCTCCCCATACTCCTTGGCCACCTTCGCGTATTTCGGGTCTGTCTCTAGTGCGTTCTTGGCATAGTCGAGCCTATATGCATGCAATATATGCAAGGATGATTTAACACATCTATAGACAAAGCATAACCTATCAAGATTCATAACATTTGTGGATAGATCACATTTTTATGAAGCTAACAAAACTGGTTTGTAATTTTTATGATTTTTGGAGAATTTTGAAAGATATCTGTTTTTATAAAAAAGAGAAAAATAAAAAAAAATAGAAAAATGCTTGCATGGGCTTGGTCCAGCCCACAACGAAACCGGCCCAACTACAAGAATTCAGCTCAGATCGAAAATGAAGCCCACCACGAGAGGCTCACTCGGATCTAGATATTTTGCATCAGCAACTCCGATTTATTTCAAAATCTATGAAGGTCCTTTCACCTTTTCTTTCTCTTTGGCATTTTTACATCTGGAACCCCATATTTCTTGATATTCTCTTTCCCACTCCTAATCTCGGTTGGGAGAGTAGACGCCAGTATCGGGTGATTAGCGGTGACCGAACCACCTTAGGATTAGGCTGGACGAAAAATTTTAATGCTAGAAATTTTGCCTCTTTAGTATTATATATATATATAGAAAAATGAAAAAACAAGGAAAAAGGCTTGCATGGGCTTGATCCAGCCCACAACGAAACTGGTCGAATTGCAAGAATTCAGCTTAGGTCGAAAAAGAAGTCCAGCAAGAGAGGCCCACTCGGATATGGATATTTTGCATCAGGAACTCCGATTTATTTCAAAATCTATGGAGGCCCTTCCACATTTTCTTTCTCTCTGGCATTTTTACATTTGGAACCCCGTATTTCTTTATATTCTCTTTCCCACTCCTAATCTCGGTTGGGAGGAGCAGACGCCGACATCGGGTGATTAGCGGAGACCGAACCACCTTTGGATTAGGCTGGATGAACATCTTTAGTGCCAGAAATTTTGCCTCTTTAGTATTAGGTATAGGTATATAGAGGTATAGATATAGGTTACGGCGTGGCCAGCATTTGAACACCCGTGCAGCCTGCCCCTGTCTGTCTCACTTCGCCCCGCACGGGCACCCTAACCTCAGCGCGCCCAGTATGCTGGCACCTACTGCGCTGCACACACCGTTCGCCGGCCCCTGGCTCGCTACGCCCAATCCCCCGGTGCCTAGGTCGTGCACCCATCACTCATCGCCACCGCAAGGCTGTCTCAACAATTTCTAGGCCCCTTGGACAAGCAAGACAATAAGGGCCTAGCAACCTAATGTTTTAATATGGTGGTTGAATTATATAGTGCTATTAATAAGAGTTAACTTGCAACATATATTTAGTTCATTCATAAAAGATAATGACATTAAAACAAAGAAACTAAAAGAACGGTGAAATAACTATATCATAAGAGTCGTCGCTCGTTGAGTAGATATGGACGGAAACAGCCACAGCAGATGATGCTCAGAGCAGCTCCAACAGATTGGGTAAATGTATTTGAGAAGCCATTTATAGCTATTGTGCTCAAAAAAACATTCCAACAGCTTCTCTATATTGTTTTCTATTTTTCCCAGCTGGCTATCCCACTATTCTCGCTGGCCATATTTCCCTAGCGAGTCATGTTTGCTATTTGTTTTTTCCAATTTGGCTAGGCTATTGTAAAACTCTACATTTTAGAAGGGCTTTCTATTTTACATAATGGCTATATCTCACAATTTAGCACCTAATTTTTACCGAATCTCTTGGAGTTGCTCGCCGTCATACAAAGTCGCAAATACGAAGTGAACGCGTGAATAGGAAGGGCTGCATACAGCCATGTGTGGAGCCACGGACTAGCTGTCGAATCGCCGTGCACACACCGGAATGGACCTAAACGTGTGAACGTATGGGCCAAATACTGAAATACATGTACTATAGATACATATATTCATGGGCCCCCAACCGGCATGGCCCCCGACCGTCGCACGGCTGCCCCTACCTACCCCTAAGACGGGGCTATGCCCCCGTGACTCTCCGAGCAATATAAAATACTTGAATGCAAAATATACGTCTGAAACATATACTTGCAACATATATATTAAACATATGTAACATCCAGATAAGATACTTGCAATATACATGAAAACACTTGCTACAATGTAAGACTGAAATAGATGAAACATTTCTAACAAATGTTTGCAACATGCCTTTGAAACACTTGCAACAAATACAACATCTCGATCTACTTTTGCAACATCCAGATAAAACACATGCAACATTCAAATGAAACATTAGAAACACTTGAAACATACACTTGCAACATATGCTTTCGGTGCAATGTCACCTTGCTGCTTGGATGAATGGAGGCAAGTTGTTGCAGAGCTCGATGCCGGTGCAGAGGTTGGCGGTGGCGCATGGAGCTCGTTGGTGCAGCAGCGGCGTAGCAACTCGTTGCACGGGATGGCATCACACGAAACTCCTTCCCTCGCTTGCTTCCGTCATGGAGGCTCGCTGGCTCGATGAAGGCGGCCGCAGCGAGCGGGCAACGCGGTGGAGGCTGCGGCGGGCGGATGCGATGGTGCAGGCGAGCGGCGTGGTGGAGTGCGGAGTGGGGAATGCGGGCGGCACGGTGAAGGTAGAGTATGGAAGGAGGACGACACGGTGAAGGCGGAGCGCAGGGCACGGATAGGAGCCAGTGAACCACGTGAAACTTAATTTGGTCTCCCGTGCAGTAACAAGCGGTCGATCTGGTACCCCACATACTCTCAGCCTTCATTTTGTTAATTTCATACAAGCCACTACTGGAAACGCATGCTTTGCCGAGTGCTAGGGGCACAACGTACATCGATCAATGATTACTCTCTCTCTCTCTTAGCCATTACAAGTGCACATCAAAAATTTTGTGCAACGTTCATATGCTTCATTCTTGTGAACTTTTACGATTCGAGATGCACCTATTTCTTCTCTGACATGCCCCATTCTGCAGCAGTATACTGACTTGTGCAAATGTTCTACTCTTTTAGTCCTAAAAAGAACAACTTTATATATTTAATCAAACTTAAATTGTCATAAGTTTCACTAAATTTGTAGAGAAAAATATTAGTTTTATTTCACCAAATAGGTATACTGTAAAATTATATCACATGACAAATTCGAATAGTACTAATTTATTATGATAAATATCAGTATTATTTTTATAAATTAAATTAGTCAAACTTATAACAGTTTCATTTTGACTAAACTTGTAAAGTTAACTTCTTGGATGGAGGGAGCAACTGCTATCACTTGTTTGATCTTTCCAACAAAGCACGCCTCCATTACCTATCACGCTCAGATTTGTGTGTGCCTCTCTCATGAGTCACAACAAGATTCGTGTTAGTCACAAGAAGATTCATGTTCTCAGAGCATCTCCAGCAATGCTACCTAAAACACACCTCCTACCTCTCTATTTAGGTAGCTACCAATTTTTATACTACTTATATTTTGTGGTTTACGCTAGCAACATTACCTAAAATAGACCCCCAAATCCATCCTTGCAGAGGATGACATGTGGGACCAACATGTCATTGGCTCTCATAGAAAAATATCTTTGTTCAGACATATTAGTATAATGCCATCCTAAACCTGTTTTTGAACCCCAGTGCCCTCTTGAAACATTATAGAGAAAAATATAAAAATATTGGACAAAAAAGACATTGCATTTGTGTACGTATATATGTGGGCAGATATATATATAGAAACTACTAATAACTAAAAATGGCAAGGGCAAGTAGGTATATATCGTGTCAGATGGTGATCACATGTTTCACGTGTAAAGTCAGATTATTCCGGACAATCACTAGATGCCATGAGTCTGCTTCACTTGTCTTTTCCGAGTATGGTTAGTTGGCACTAGATCAAATGTATAGTATATGGTTGATTGACTGATTGATTGAGACAACTAGGGAAGATTAGGCATTATTATCATGGCGTGCTGGAGTCTCACATGTTCTTTTGGAAGAACATCAGAGACATGAATATAGTATATGGTTGATTGACTGATTGATTGAGACAACTAGGGAAGATTAGGCATTATTATCATGGCGTGCTGGAGTCTCACATGTTCTTTCGGAAGAACATCAGAGACATGAAAGGATATTATTTGTTACTACTACTTTTCAGACAACCTTCAGCACTCAGCTATAGTTTCTTTGATACACGATTGTGCATGTTTTTCATACATGACTAAATGCAATTGCACTCAAATTTGAGAAACTTTATTCAATCATGGATTTTTTATTTATTTCTTGCAACATATGGGTTAATTATCACTATGAGAAACTAGAACTACCTTGATGGCCAAAAACCGCCAAAAAAATGAAAACTAACCACAAAATGTCAAGCAAAATCGGTTAAGAATAGAGGATAAAGAGAAATATATTTTCTTGAAAGTTTTGTCCCTCAAGGATGATTTTTTTGGAGGTTCGCCTTCAAGAAAATTATTCAACAATAAATTTGCAAAGCGACAAGCAAACACTTCAACCACCAAGTAAATAACTTTCCTTTGGAGGCAATCAAGTAACCACCAAGGAAATATTGTAGACTGTCAAGGTAAAAGTTATTTCCTTGTCTGCCCTTATCTTCCAAAGCAATTGTGATTTTCCTTTATTATCATTAACTGCCAAGGAATTGTGAGTTTCATGGGGCTAGCCCTCAATGAAATGCATACTGCAAACATTTTTTTAAAAAAATACCATAACCAATAAATTCTAAAATTCTAGTCACTCCCAATTAAGGCTGGACGAAAAACTCGAAGCTCGTTAGCTCGTTCGGCTCGTGGCTAGCTCGGCTCGGCTCGTTACCATAACGAGCCGAGCCGAGCCAAGATTTTAGCTCGTTAGCTATAACGAGCCAACTCGAGCTAGCTCACGAGCAGCTCGCGAGCCAAACGAGCCATAGTTTTAGAGAAAAAGTCATCATAACTTATATTATGTTTGTATTACTTCATGTCTTACACTCTACAAATAATTGATATGTTAGCTCATACGAATATTTTATTCAATCTAAGGCTATTGGATATATTATTTTTGTATTATTACTATTTTCAAGCTTTTGATAAATGCAAATATTAAATTTTGTATATTTTTTATAACTGGCTCGCGAGCCTAACGAGTCAGCTCGAGCTTTTAACGAGCCGAGCCGAGCTGGCTTTCTGGCTCGTTAAGATAACGAGCCGAGCCGAGCTAGCTCGTTATCCTAACGAGCCATAACGAGCCGAGCCGAGCCGAGCTGGCTCGTTATCCAGCCTTACTCCCAATTGACCCATGATGACATGCATATACACATTTTATTATGGATTGCAACCATGATATTGACTTCATATATCAATAAGAACTATACAAGTCCATTCATATTGTAAATTTCCTTGGCAAGGAAATTGCATATTACCCTAAGGAATTACAATTTTCCTTGGCGGTTCAGAACAACACCCAAGGAAATTCATTTCCTTGGTGGTGCATATAACTCTCCAAGGAACATACATTTTCTTGGAGGTTGACTAGCACTGACGAGGAAACTATATATTTCTTGGTCCTCAGAGAAATTCTTAACCCTCAAAGGTAATTCGGATTTAGGACGGACCATGCAGAGAGTGATCGTATTGGCCTCAGATCACAGACGTTTTTATTTATTTCATACATGGTGCCAATACTGTACATGCACATACAGAGATCGAACCAATAGATCATGCATCTTGACGCCATTTTTTGGTTGACACAGCCTCAATAGCGGAGCCTAGAGGCCACACAGCTTCGACGTAGTACTCTCCATGCTTCACCCTGTCCACCACGGTGATCTCCTTGGTCGCCTCCACACCTGCATTGCACGCAATTTCTTCAGTCAGAATATGTCTGAAATTAGTTGTTATGTGAACCCCACATAACATTAGTATCATTGCATTCTACACAACCATTTCATCGATGATCATTTACACTAACCAAAGCCATCTGCTAGCAACGTATACTGGTAGGCAAGGTCCATGCATAGGTATGGCACATCGACATCGTTGACGTTTGGGTATTCAATTTTGGCTTCTTCAACACTCATCTGGCAAGCCTTCTCCGCGGAAGCTCCGAATGCGCCAGGGGTAGTTTTTCCGCTTGGTGCATTGACATCTATGATGCCGACCTTTTCAGAGAGAAGAAATGGGTTTAACTTCAGAGATCTTCAATTTTTATGCATGCATAAAAACTAAATCTATGCAGGTTATTAATAATAAGTAGATTTAGAAACTAATCGTTGCTACACCTCTGTGGCCACGTAGTAGAAGCTGGATGCAACATAGAGATTGTCTTGGCCTGCTCCGCCACCACCATTCCATATGCCATTGAAAGTGCAGTTCTTTGTTTCACATGGCGCGCTCAGGTTCAGTGCTTTGCCTATCTCTTCTCTGCACTTGCAGTAGACTGCTCCTTCTGGTGCGGCAGTTGCATCGTACTGCTCCTCATTGTAGGTGTATTCACCTATAAAAAAATGAAAATGAAGAACACAAAGAGACTTGGATTTTGGGGTTATTGAAAAAGAAAACCAGTGTGAAAGTATCTATCTATATGTATGTTGCCAACGTATGTACCACTGAATCCACGCAACATGCAGTTGCTGAATGGCCCATTCCTTGCCTTCAAAATCTCTGCTCGTGATGCAAAAGCACCATAGTGCAAGTAACTGCAAGGAGATCGAAGGTCATGACATATATCATCTTTCTTCTTTAACAAAATGCATGGCTCTGTAATTAATAAACTAAAAGTATATGGACTCTCTTCTATGAGATAATGTGTTGACCGAAACCTGTGAGCATAGATGTTGTAATCTTTTCCTTTAAGATACTCTCTTATAACATAGGGGTCTTCCCCAAGAGGCGACACCGGAGCATTTGCAGCAGTATTTGCAGAAATGGCATAGGCCATTTGCACTGATCCACCGCCCATATCAACCACGGCTACTGTCTGTGAGTAGTCCCCTCCCAATTTATCCAACAGATAATTCAGAGCAACCTACAACCCATACCCAGAGAACTCAAACCATATTCTTAGACAGATTGTGTATATATTAAAATGAGGTGAAAAAAACAGCATTTTGTGTAAAGTTTTTTTTGTTTGATAATTCGTACCCATAGGTATGATCCTTCTTGAGATCCCTCAATAACATTGATCCACTCGGGCTTGTACTGAAATTTGCTCTTAGTGTGGACAAGGTTCCTGACCTATAGAAAAATTTAATATCAAATTAGCATATTATAAACTAGTAATTTGAAACCAGATGATGAGAACTTGGGGTAAGTGAGACAAATCGAAATTACTGCTTCAAGAATCTGCTTCGATTGCTCTTCTCCGATAAGTCTCAACCCAGCAGTCGCCTGCAAATTTCATTGGTATATATATGCTAAATCAAGACAATTAGCTGGATCTATTTGGAAAGGAGACATTAATTTGCATCAAACTAAACGAACTAACTCGTGAATTTCCAATGTAACTTAACTGATTAGACTGTCACCGCCCGTAAGTAGAGTGTACTAGGAGGTGTGGATTTCAATGTAAGTGCAAAACTAACTAGTTGCAGACCTATATGCATGATGGATTGGAAGTTGATCATCACTTATTATAGATTTGTAGTGAATTTGTTCACGTACTCCAAGTCTAAGCGGGGTCCTTTTCATAAGCTGTTTAGGGACGACACTTTTGGCCTTGTCAAGAAGAGGCAGTATGGAATTTGCAGCCTCTTGGGGATGTCCAGCGTATGAGCTCAGCCCGGGCTTCACCTGCAGCAACAAACAAAGGTTTGCTCCTTGCCTTAATCCTATATAAACTATAGAGCTAGTGTGAAGTACTGTCGAACCACATACCTTAGCGAACACCTCGATGCCTTCGTCGCCGATCTCGAGGAGCTCCAGCTTCCTGTCGAACCTGAAGACGTGCACACGAGTCCCCGTGCTGCCAGCGTCGAAGATCACGGCGTACCTCCCCGCCCCCGGCTGTGAACTCTCGGGCGCCGCTGCCTCGTCAACGACGATGCCAGCTTTCCGGCCGAGCACGGAGTCTGCTGCAAGGACCAAGCTGCTGGGGTAGGACGACGAGGTCATCAGCTGCAGGAGGAGCAGCGCCGCGATGCCAACGACGAAGTGAGCCATTGCTGCCAGCTGCCTGCTAATGCAGTGGCAAGTGGCAAACTTGTGAGGCGTGCACAAGTCGTCGCACACCGGCTGGCCGGCGGAGGACAGGGGAGAGGCCGGCGGCCGCGCGTGCTGAAGATTCAGGAGAACACATACGCAAAGGAATCGTTTTTATAGAGCGGAAAGAACATGCAATGAGAGTATTCATACCAGCACCTCAGGGTATGGTTTGCATTGCAATTCAAGTCCCTGACAATAATGATAGTATATGTATAACAAAACACTGCAAAGTGATCTGCTGCTTCACGTATGCTCCATCGAGGTTACAAAATGACCTAGGTTAGGTGCATGTGTTTCAATTATCAAAAACTAGCAAGGTTATCCGTGCAAATAACATGGATCATGGTGATTCTATGAGTCTGCTTCACTTGTCTTTTCAGTAGTATATAAATATGTTTATGATAGAGTGATTAGTTGGCACTATAGCAGATGTATGCTTGATTGACTGATTGATTCAGACTAGGGAAGATCAGACATTGTTATCATGGTAGGTTGGAGTCTCTATCTAGCATTCTAGATCTGTTTGGGAAGAATACCATACGCATCACTATAAGAATTATTTGCTACTACCTTTTAGAGTTCATTCATTAGAACAATACTTCAGCTAGTTCCTCCAATCGATACATGCACGATTTAGTGGTGGTGGGGGGGGGGGGCAAAAATACAAATTTTCCTTTCCTACTTTTTTAAGGGGCCAATTTGGTCTTCATTGGTTCACTGCTGCCAGCACCCTGCACGTCATAGACTCATTTTCATACGTGCCCCCTATGGCATAAGCCACCAACCGCCTCCGCTCGGGATTGATGCCTATTCTTGAGACCAGCTGCCACCCATGAATTCAAGCCCAGGCGAAGTAGATCCACTGAACGTCGACTCCATTGAACCAGATTTGGTCGCCATGGATTTTCTCTATGGTTTAGGTACATGTGTAGTGAGAAAATGGGGAGGGGGAGACTGAGAAGGTATCTGAAAGGATCAAGACGCTCAAGAGGGGGGTGAATTGGGCTTTTCTAAAAATTAATTGCAAGAATTAAATCCTACAAGCCAAAGTTCACCCCTAGTGCCTACTTGTGTTCCTTGTGATTCTACCGGTAAAAGTTTTGCACCCTAAGTTCCAATCCTAGTCTAGCATGACAATTCTAGGAAAGTAAACCAAGCAATAAAAGTAATACGAGAAAGTAAATGCTTGAAAATAAGGGCAAGGAACACGGCGATGTTTTCCCGAGGTATCGGAGAGTCGCCACTCCCCACTAGTCCTCGTTGGAGCACCCGCGCAAGGGTGTAGCTCCCCCTTGATCCGCGCAAGGATCAAGTGCTCTCTATGGACTGATTCTTCGACACTCCGTCGCGGTGAATCGTCCAAAACCGCTCACAAGATGAGGTGAATTCCCTTCTATGACACGTGTCAGCCTGAACACCGCGTCCGGTCCTCGCAAGGACCGCGTCCGGTCAACAGCGCTGAAACACGGTAACTGTTTAGTACTGACCGGACGCGTCTGGTCAAGCCAGAGACCGCGTCCGGTCAAGGGAAAACGTCTCTAAAAACTCCGAAACGCGACGCAACTTGAACCAAGTTGCTTCCAACTGAACTTTGAGCTATTCTTGAGCTACCTAGTGCTAAGTTTGATAAGTGTGCACCACACCTAAACAAAAGACTCACCTAGGTCAAGCTACTCGCTTATGCCCCCCTTTATAGTACGGCCAAAGGAAAAAGCAAAGATCCTAACGACTATTCTGAATGTAACTCAACACCTTGACATCCGGAACTAACCGTCCTCAATCTTGACGTCAATCCTTTGAAAACCGAAATGATTTCCATCAAGGGGCATGAATACCATAGTGCCCAAAGCAGTTATCAACCCCATGACCTAACTTACCAAAGTTTCTGCAAAACACACGTTAGTCATGGTAATAATGCGTTATCATCAATTGCTGAAACCAACTCTTGGGGCCTAGATGCTTTCAATCTCCCCCTTTTTGGTGATTGATGACAACACTTAGATTCAGAAGATAAGAGTTGAGGTTTTCGAACATGCTTGGTTCACATAAGCAAAAAGCATTAAGCACAAGGGGTTAGGAATTGCTTATGTGCCCCAAGCCAACAGGGTGTACTCATAAGATAGAACATGAAGTGTTAGTACACATAAAACATAGCTCATATGAAATCGGAGTAAGACACGGAAGCACAACCTTATGAGCTAGAACCAATTAAGTGACATGATATAAGAAGGTGACTAGATAGACCACATAGACTCAAAGTATTTCACAAGCACACATGTCACAAAATGCAAGTACAGAAAGGTAAACATGATGCATGAATGTAGCACACAAAAAAATGAAAACCCCTCTATCAAAACTCCCCCTGAATCTACTCTCTCTCCCCCTTTGGCATCAACCGCCAAAAACTAATCTAAGGATCTGACGGGGGAACAGAAGCAGTCGTGTCGGGTGCCGAGGAGCGTGGAGTGATCACGAACTGGGAAGTATCCTCCTCGGACTCTGAGCTGTCAGGCTGACCCTCTGAAGAAGCACGTGGCTATGAAGCGGTCTGGGTCTGCACAACAGGGGTAGGTACTGATGAAGATGCAGCAACAATCGGAGCAGTCTCTGTCACCTGAGCCTGAAGCGAGCCAACTGCTGGGGGGTCTGTAGAAGCTATGGACAAGGGCACAGTCTCTGTGGTGCCAGTCCCAGTCACTGGAGGAGCCACTGGCGCTGAAGCTGACAACCCTAAAGAAGTCACAAGAGTGGTGTGCGAGGGCGTTGGCTGACCAGTCAACTCATTGTAGGAGGCACTCAAGTCAGCAAACGGAGTGCCTGTTAGAAGGTGAGGGCGAGGCTGGTCTGAATGAGTGAACCCCGTCTGAATAGGCGTGTAGCTCAGGGACTGGAAGGTCTGGGGAACCTGCTGCTACAGAGAGGTGAACTAGAAGCTCGGCTGTCCTTGACTCTGAGGTCCACTGGACTGTAAAGCTGGAGTCAGGACAGATGCAGGAGGAGGAACCCCAATTGTAACCAAGTGATGCAGGAGCTCAAGATACTGCTGCTAGTTTGCTGCCTGCTATCGCTGCATCTCAAACTGTTGTCGCTGTAGCTCAAGCTGCTGCCTCTGGAACTCATCCTAATGAGCCTGTATCTGAGCAAATGCATCTGTATCTCCTGCCTCTCCTGGGCCTGGGTCAGCCTCTCAAGTATAGCCACCATGGCTGGGTCTGAACGGGAGGCTGAGCCTGAACCACCGGCCTCATGGTCGTGAGACCGAGGAGAGCGGTACCTGGGGATGGGCTGGTAGTCCTCATCAGTGCTATCGGAGGCCTCATCCTCAACTGGATCAGCAGGCTGAGCATCTAAATCTGCAAGCTCTGCCTCAACAAGACCCTGAACGGTCGCGTCCTGCTCAGCTGTTGTCTCGGGCACCTCTGGTCTCTCCCGCTGTCCTAGCACGGGTGCCTGCTCTCTGGTAACTGAAGCCCATAGCTGACGAATATCATACTCTAGAAAAGCAGTGGTGGTATCTGATATCTCAGCTCTAATCTCAGGAGGCAGCTCACATGCAGATTTGATGATAAAGCATATCCAATGTGCATAGGGCAGCTGACGGTGACCCTTGAAACCTTCTGCCAAAGTATCCTCCATCTCACATAGCATAAGATCCCAGATGTCAAACGGTGTCTGTGAGAGAAGGTGATGCACTACCCATAACTGCATACGGGTCAATCCCTCTCTGTACCCCAGCCTCGGAAGGAGTGTGCGTCTGACAATAGCATCCAAGACTCGGGCGAGGGGTGTCAAGCTGGCTGGTGTACGTCTGGACCCTTCGCCAAAAGGCTCACGAAAGCAAGGTCAGATCATATCAGTAGGGTGCACTGTACCGCCGTGAGGGCGTCTCGGTGGAGCAGTCTGACCAAAACACAGCTGGTGTATCTTCGTATCTGAAGCTGGGAGTCTGAGAATCTCCCGTACCCTGGTGCTGTAGAGTCTGCGGTCACGGCCTCGGAATGCAAAGTGAATGAACTCATGTGCCGGGTCAATCCAGAGTGAAGAATAGAATTCCCTGACCCAGGTGCCGCAGTATGCTCCTGTCCGTCCAAGAAAATCTGACAAGCCCGGAAGAAAAGACAGGTGCGGACGAAGCTGCTCACCAACCACCTCAACTAGAGCCTCAAGACGACAGACCCTCTGAGGTCTAAAAGAAATCCCACTGTCGACGTACACTCTGTAGAAGTCCTCGTGCAGAGGTGTGTAGAAGCCCTCTAACGCTCGGGGGTCCCGCTGAGGTGGGAACCACCGACTAACCTCAACAAACCTCAGGGCCTGCACCTGGCATGCTGTAGCTCCCCTCAAGTCAAAGTGCTCGACTGGGGGGTGTCCTCGAGCCCTGGGAGGTGGACGTCCTCCACGACGCTGGCCCTCTGGCCTAGGAGTCACCTGAGCTCACGTACGTCCTGAGCGACGACGCGGTGGAGTCTGAACTGGCTGCTCCTCTGTCTCCTCTGGATCCTCTGTGGGTGGATCAACAGACATATCCTCTGTCCCCTCGGTGGCCTCAGTACCGAGCTGTCGACCTTCAAGATGAAAGCGACGCTCGCCAATGTGAATCCCACTACTCCTGCCACCCCTCTCTGCTAGCTCTGCTGCGTCTGCAACTGCCTGAGCAATCTCTGCATCTGTAAGTGTTTTCTTCTTCTTCCTGGCCATGGTCTTCTTGCGCTTACCACGCGCAACCTCTGTCAGTCTGGGAGGACTCTCGTCCCCGTCACTAGGTGCACCCCCAGCGTTCTTGTAGCGAACCATACTGACCAACTGCTGAGAAACCCTGAAAGATGATAAACTGTCACTTAAGGGGCTTGGCCTCAATCCGTATCCGCAGGCTTGGCCTCGGATTCAAACACAGACCAACTGACATCCAACACACCGACAGAACTCGCTGAAAAGATAGAATGGATGGATCTACTATAAGCAACATATAATATCTAATAGATGAGAGATCCTAACAGTAGCAAGCATGTGAGATAAGACATGAAAAGAAGCGATGGCTACCTCCGATCGGCGAGAACCCGGTGAAGAGATGAGATGACCTTGACTCGCGAGAGTTCCCCGAAAACGCTGGATGAGCGCTGATTTGCCGAGACAAGCGATAGTGAGTTAGAATTTCAATGAAAAGATTACAGCAAACCCTAAGGAGTAGATCAAAGTAACGCGAAGGAACCTCGCTGAGAAGACGTCATGCGGAAAAACCTCGACGACGAACGACCGAAAATGAAAGACGCGCGAGACCTAGGGTTAGGGTTAGGGCAAGCTCCGGTGGAGATCATGCGAGGGGGTTATGGTGGCGCGAGTGCTCGGCAAAGACTTGGCAGCGCGAGGCCTGAGGAAGCTGCGGCGGCAGCGGTGGCCCAGAGCAGCGGAGTTTGGCGGCGCGGGCGCAGGGCGGCGATGCGTGGGAGGAGCGAGGCACCAGCGCGCGGACGGCGGATGAAGAGAAGCACGGCGAGGCAATGGCGCGGGCAAGCAGCGGCTACGCGAGCGCGGGACTGCGGCGTGCGCACGAGGAGCAGCGCAGCGCGCGGCGAGGAGAGGTCACGGCGGAGGAGCACGGTGGCGCGGCGAGTCGGCGAGCTAGGGCACGGGCGCAGCGTACGGCGGTTCGGATGAAAGAGATAGATCGAAAATGAAAGATTATATGAGGGCTCAGATCCGCTCGCTGTGCACTGACCGGACGTGGTGGTCGCATGACCGGACGCTGTGGGGCAGCGTCTGGTCAGAGTCCAGTAAGCTCCTGGAGCGACCAGACGCGTCCGGTTAGGGCTGACCAGACGCGGACAGAGTTCGGTCGAAGGTCATCTGGGAAACTCATCGCGCATGACCGGACGCGGTGGTGGATACCGGGACCGGACACGGTGGTCAACAACGACGCGTCCGGTCGAGTGTCCGGTCACAGGTCCAAGAGAAGGTCTTCGGGATGACCAGACGCGCTAGTGGTCGCCGGGACCGGACGCAGTGGTGAAGTAGCACCGCGTCCAATCGAGCGTCCGGTCACTGTTTAACGCCTTTCTACAAACCGATCTTCGACGCGACTTCTCCCAATCAAGTTCCAATTCAAAGAGACTCAAATAAACACCAATTGGAACCTGATATGAGTGACCTCACTCAAACCCTCAAGTTTTTCAAAATATTTTACCTTAGGCTAGTATTGTTTTTAGGAAAATAAGCAATAAACACCCGAGGAGCAACGTATGGCCATGCAATAAAGTTTATGAACCCTTAGGTGCGTCAAATGCTCTCTCTATTCATGGACGAACACAGAGGTTGCTCAAAGCCAAACCGAAAAGAAACGACAAAGCAACAACCATGCATATGCAATGCAAAAACAAGAAAGAAAGACTAGGTTGCTTGTCAAGTTTGATCCACGGTTAGGCTTCTTCACTCCTCCAAAGGAGGGTTATCGTAATCGTGTTAGGCAAGTCCTAGATGCATTGCAGGAAATTAAACATAACATATAATACAATGCAATGCAAGGGACCACACAAGCTCATTTTTCAAAGTTACTAGAGTCAAGCACATTGAGTTCACTTCTCAACCTACAAAAGGTAGCCTCATCCAAAGGTTTAGTGAAGATATCCGCTAATTGATTTTTACTTCTTACACCTTCTAGTGATATATCATTTTTAGAAACATGATCTCTTAGAAAGTGGTGGCGGATATCAATGTGCTTGGTGCGTGAGTGTTGTACCGGATTATTAGCAATTTTAACGGCACTTTCATTGTCACATAAAAGTGGCACCTTTTCAAGAACAACTCCATAGTCTAGGAGGGTTTGTTTCATGTATAAGATTTGTGCACAACAAGCCCCCGCGGCAATGTATTCCGCCTCGGCGGTGGATAAAGCCACACTATTTTGCTTCTTAGAAGACCAAGATACTAAAGACCTCCCAAGCAAATGGCACCCTCCGGATGTGCTTTTTCTATCAATTTTGCAACCGGCATAATCCGAATCGGAATAGCCAACTAGTTGGAATCTAGCTCCATTGGGATACCAAAGACCAATGCTTGGGGTGTGCTTAAGATATCTTAAAATTCTTTTTATGGCACTTAAGTGAGGTTCTTTAGGGCACGCTTGAAAGCGAGCACACATGCACACACTAAACATGATATCGGGCCTAGATGCGGTAAGGTACAACAAGCTACCAATCATAGAACGGTAGAGAGTTTGATCAACCGATTTACCTCCCTCGTCTAGGTCGAGATGTCCATTAGATGGCATTGGGGTCTTGATTGGCTTATATTCTTCCATCTTGAATCTCTTGAGAAGATCCTTGGTATACTTTTCTTGAGAGATAAAAATCCCTTCTCTCATTTGCTTGACTTGAAAACCAAGGAAGAATGTGAGCTCACCAATCATAGACATCTCGAACTCCTTCGACATCAATTCACCAAATTCCTTGCAATAATCTTCATTTGTTGATCCGAAGATGATATCATCAACATAGACTTGACAAATGAAGATCTCCCCATTAAGCTTCTTGGTGAATAGTGTGGTGTCGACCTTCCCAATGGTGAAGCCCTTCTCAATGAGGAAGTCCTGGAGGCGCTCATACCACGCTCTAGGGGCTTGCTTGAGCCCATATAGCGCCTTGGACAACCTATAAACATGATTAGGATATCTAGGGTCTTCAAACCCGGGAGATTGATCAACATAGACTAGTTTATTTATGAAGCCATTTAAGAATGCACTTTTCACATCCATTTGATATAGTTTCATATCATGATATGATGCATATGCAAGAAGGATATGAATGGCTTCAAGTCTTGCAACGGGTGCAAAGGTCTCTCCAAAATCAAGACCTTCAACTTGAGAGAACCCCTTTGCAACTAGTCTTGCCTTGTTCCTCACCACTATGCCTTGGTCATCTTGCTTGTTGCGGAACACCCACTTGGTTCCAATGACTCTTGCACCTTTTGGATGCTCTTCAAGTGTCCAAACTTGATTGCGGGTGAAGTTGTTCAATTCTTCGTGCATAGCATTCACCCAATCCAGATCTTGAAGAGCTTCTTCTACATTCTTAGGTTCAACACAAGAGACAAAAGAGTGATGTTCAACAAAAGAAGCAAGCTTTTGAGATTGAGTCATTACTCCCTTTGTAGGACTCCCTATGATGAGATCTTGTGGATGTGCTTGAAGTAGAGGTGAGTTTCTTCTATCAACCACTTGAGGAGAGGGATGGGGAGCATCAACATCTTAAGCTTGTGCCTCGGCTTGTTCATGAGAGACATGAGTATCTTCATTTTCAACTCTCTCATTCTTGTCATCATCTTGAGGCACATTTGATGAAGATGGTGGATCGACAATTTGTACATCGTCTTCATCATCTTTTGGCTTGATGTCTCCCACCGGCATGTTCTTCATTGCCTCCCGCAATGGTTCATCACCTACATCATCACAATTCTCAATTGCTCCTTGGGAGCCGGTAGATTCATCAAATTCCACATCATATGTTTCTTCAACCAAACCGGTGGCATGGTTAAATACTCTATATGCTTTGGACTTTGATGAGTAACCAACAGGAAAACCAATATCACAACGTCTTTGAAACTTCCCTAGGTGTTGACGCTTCTTGTAGATGTAGCATTTGCAACCAAACATCCGAAAGAATGAGACGTCCGGCTTCTTCCCATTTAGTAACTCATAGGGGGTCTTGCCAAGAAACTTTTGTAGGAAGAGGTGATTTGATGCATAGCATGCGGTGTTGATTGCCTCGGCCCACAATTTTTCTGGAGTGTTGTACTCATCTAACATTGTTCTTGCAAGGGTGATCAAAGTCTGGTTCTTTCTCTCAACTACACCATTTTGTTGAGGAGTGTAGGTTGATGAAACTTCATGCTTGATTCCAATCTCATCACAATAAGCTTTAATGTTTGTGTTGTCAAACTCTTTTCCATTGTCACTTCTAATCTTCTTTATCTTGACTTCAAATTCATTTTGAGCTCTCTTTGCAAACTTCTTGAAGCAATTGGCCACTTCGGATTTGTCATGAAGGAAGAAAGTCCAAGTGTATCTTGAGTAATCATCCACTATCACAAGACAATAGAGATTTTCACCCAAGCTCTTGTAAGTTGTAGGACCAAACAAATCCATGTGTAGAAGTTCTAGCACTCTTGAAGTTGACATGTAAGCTTTGGTTGGATGAGTATTTGCAACTTGTTTGCCGGCTTGACATGCACTACAAGGTTTGTCCTTTTCAAACTTTACATCCTTCAAGCCTCTCACTAATTCTTTCTTCGATAACTTGTTGAGAGTGTTCATTCCAACATGAGCAAGCCTCCTATGCCAAAGCCATCCAAGTGAGGTCTTGGTGAACAAGCATGTCATCAAGTTTGCATCTTCGAAGGTGAAGTCAACAAGATAAAGATTATTGTATCTAAAGCCTTTGAATATCATTTGCTTGTCATCTATCTTTGAAACTACCACTTCATTTGGTGTGAACAAGCATTGGTAGCCAAGGTCACAAAGTTGCCCAACGGATAACAAGTTGAAACTCAATGAAGCAACATAGAGCACATTTGAGAGTGAGTGATCATTTGATATTGCAATCTTGCCTATACCCTTGACTTTGCTCTTTGAATTATCTCCAAATGTGATCTTCTCTTGATAAACCCCATTCTCTTCAAGTGAGGTGAACATACGAGGATCACCGGTCATATGTTGAGTGCAACCACTATCAATAACCCAATGAGATCCACTGGTCTTGTAGTTCACCTACACACAAGAGATCAAGCTTTTTGTTTAGGGACCCAAATTTGAGAGGGACCCTTGACTTTCTTTACTAGTGACTTGGCAACCCATATTTTCTTAGGCCTATTCTTGTTTGGGGGACCCAAGAACATGACTTTCATCTTTCCACTTGAATCTTTTCTAAGCATGTAATGAGCATTGAAGGCAAAGGGTCTAGCATGCTTGGGCAAGGGTTATGGTGGTGGAGTTTTGCACTCATGAGCAAAATGGCCTTCTTGTCCACACTCAACACATCTCTTTGGCTTGGGCTTTGACTTGCTTTGTTGTTGTTGAGCTTTAGCCTTCTTGTTCTCATTTGCAAGCATCTCATTTTCACTCTTGATCTTGGCATAATCATCATAGTTGTTGGACTCAACCACACTCTTGCCTTTGCCACTAGAGCATTGCTCAATGCTTTCAATGATCAAGTCATCACATGATGTAGCTATATCAATCTTAACAACTTGGTTAGGAGCATCATGTGTCTCAAGAGAAAGCTCATTAGCAACAACAAGACTATCATAATCGATTTTCAAAGTAGTATATTTGTCTTTTAGAGAGTTGTGCCTAGTGTTGAGCTCATCATGCTTCTTCTCAAGTTTATCATGTTGATCTCTAAGCTCTTTGTTAGAAGTTTTGAGCTCCTTGAGAGTAGAAGATATAATTTCATTTTGATCTTTGAGCTCATCACTAGCCTTTTGTGCACTTTCAAGCTTAGATGAGAGTGATTTATTTTTATTTTGGAGCTCATCATTTTCATTTCTAGTTCTTCTTATGACTTTAGAGTATTTGTTCAACAATTTTACAAGTTCATCATAAGAAGGTGCATCATATTCATCATCACTATCACTATCATCATCATCGCTATCATGGTTTTGTACCTTTCGTTCACCCTTGGCCATAAGGCATAGGTGAGTTGTGGACGATGATGGTGAAGATGGCGGTGAAGGTGGTGATGAAGATGTCGATGAAGATGATGGCCCAATCACAAATGCGGCAACCTTCTCTTTCTCATCATCGCTCTCATCACCAGAGGACTCACATGATGATTCAATGTCGGTGAGCCAATCACCAACAATGTAGGCTTTGCCTCCCTTCTTCTTCTTGTAGAACTCTTTTCTCTTGCCATCCTTCTTCTTGTATGGCTTTTTCTTCTTCTTCTCATCTTCTTCATCACTTGAGTCATTTTTCTTGCCCTTGTTCTTGTTCTTATACTTGTCTTTGGAGGCCTAGGGCATTGATGAACTAGGTGGCCAAGTTCTCCACAATTGTAGCAATCCATCTCGGATATTGGTTTCCTTTTGCTACTTGTGAAGAATTTCTTCTTCTTGCCATCGAACTTGATGCCACTCTTGTTGAGCTTCTTTAGCATCTTGGTGGTCTTCCTCACCATGAGTGCAAGTGATGAATCATCAATATCACTTTCACTTGAGCTTTCTTGCACCATCATGGCTTGGTCCTTCTTCTTCTTGTCATGACTAGCTTTGAAGGCCAAGTCCTTCTTCTTAGAAGATGATGAGCCCTCTTCCGGAGTGATGTGCATGTACATATCATGTGCATTGATCTTCCCCAATACTTGTGTCGATGTTGCGGTGGAGAGATCACTTTGATGAAGCACGGTGACAATGTGACCATACTTCTCAACGGGAAGAACGCTCAAGATCCTCCTTGCAACATCCGATTGACTCATTTGAGTGAGCTCAAGAGCATTGAGATCTTCTACAAGAACATTCAATCGAGTGTACATGTCATTAGCACTTTCTTTAGGAAGCATCTCAAAAGAATTACTTTTCTTTAAAGCAATATGATAGTGTTCCTCACGCTCACTCTTAGTTCCCTCATGGAGAGCACAAAGGTTTTCCCATAATTCATGAGCGTTTTTTGCATTACACACACGATTGAAGATATCCTTGCCTAAGCCCCGGTAGAGTGCATTTTTGGCCTTTGCATTCCACCGGTCGTACTTCTCCTCGTCACCAATTGGGTTGGCGGGATCCTTGATAGTGGGAAGCCCTTGGGTGGTGGCTCTAAGACACCCCACACTATGGCTTCGAGGTACGCCTCCATGCGGATTTTCCAATATGGAAAATCATCCCCCTCAAAGGTGGGAGGTGGTCCTTCCCCGTTAGACATCTTGCTCTAGGTGGTGAAGCCTAAATTAGGAGCAACTCGGCTCCGATACCAATTGAAAGGATCAAGATGCCCAAGAGGGGGGGTGAATTGGGCTTTTCTAAAAATTAATTGCAAGAATTAAATCCTACAAGCCAAAGTTCACCCCTAGTGCCTACTTGTGTTCCTTGTGATTCTACCGGTAAAAGTTTTACACCCTAAGTTCTAATCCTAGTCTAGCATGGCAATTCTAGGAAAGTAAACCAAGCAATGAAAGTAATACGAGAAAGTAAATGCTGAAAATAAGGGCAAGGAACACAGAGATGTTTTCCCGAGGTATCGGAGAGTCGCCACTCCCCACTAGTCCTCGTTGGAGCACCCGCGCAAGGGTGTAGCTCCCCCTTGATCCGCGCAAGGATCAAGTGCTCTCTACGGGCTGATTCTTCGACACTCCGTCACGGTGAATCACCCAAAACCGCTCACAAGATGAGTTGGGTCATCCACAAGCTCCGCCGGATGATCACCAAACTCCCAATCACCACCAAGCCGTCTAGGTGATGGCGATCACCAAGAGTAACAAGCTAGAACTCTCACTTGACCACAACGAGCCTAATGAGGAGATGGATGCACACTTGCTACTCCCTAGTCACTAGTGAGGGACTCTCAAGCTTTGATTCTTAAATCACTACCCACACTAGAGCTCTTGCACTCCATTGCACTCCAAAGGTGTTTCTCAGCTGAACAAATGAGCAAGACACCTCTAAAAGAGGTGGAGGGGATGTATTTATACACCCCACAGTCAAATCCAACCGTTACTTGCCAACTCAACAAAATACGCGATGACCGGACACGCCGGTCGATCGTGACGGTTGAAAAACTGAAACACTTGCTGAGTGACCGGACGCACCGATCAAGGGTGACCGGACGCATCCGGTCGTGCAGGGAGCTTACTGTACTTTGACCTGACGCGCGACCGCGTCCGATCAGTGATGACCAGACGCGTCCGATAGTCAGAGTACCTTACTAGAACGTGACCGGACACGCCAATCACTTCCCAGTCACGTCCGATTAGGTGAATTCCCTTATGTGACACGTGTCAGCCTGAACACCACGTCCGATCCTCGCAAGGACCGCGTCCGGTCAACAGCACTGAAACACGGTAACTATTTAGTACTGACCGGACATGTTCGGTCAAGCCAGAGACCGTGTCCGGTCAAGGGAAAACGTCTCTAAAAACTATGAAACGCGACGCAACTTGAACCAAGTTGCTTCCAATTGAACTTTGAGCTATTCTTGAGCTACCTAGTGCTAAGTTTGACAAGTGTGCACCACACCTACTCGCTCATGCCCCCCTTTATAGTACGGCCAAAGGAAAAAGCGAAGATCCTAACGACTATTCTGAATGTAACTCAACACCTTGACATCCGGAACTAACCGTCCTCAATCTTGACGTCAATCCTTTGAAAACCGAAACGATTTCCATCAAGGGGCATGAAAACCATAGTGCCCAAAGTAGTTATCAACCCCATGACCTAACTTACCAAAGTTTCTGCAAAACACACGTTAGTCATGGTAATAATGCGTTGTCATCAATTGCCGAAACCAACTCTCGGGGCCTAGATGCTTTCAGTATCAATGGGGCGCACGAGGGTCAATGACATGTCATCCTTGCATAGGGTCATTTCAGTCAAATATCTTAGTCACAAACAATCCAAGTGGCCCAAATGATGGGAAACGCTGACAATTTGTGACAATGGGATGGTAGTGGTAGATACGGAATAAAAGTTCAAGTGGACGGTAGATAAGGAAATAAAATTTAGTGGCACAAATTGTTAGATTGATCTCCACCTAGTTGGCCCAATGGCCAACTTGGGCCTTTGATCTGCGCCCTGATTGGGGGGTGCCCAACCCAAACCATGGTTGGTGGACCCCATCACGCAACGCTATAAAGAGGAGGTGGAGGCCAGGGCACTCAGAACGAGGTTCATCTGAGCCGCCAGACTCCCCACCGACATACCCTAATCCGATCAGAGAGGGGGCGCTGCTAGCGACGGGAAGACTCACCGCCGCCACTGCATCGACCCTAACATCCTCGCCTCCCTTTGATCATGACTCTCACACCTTGCCACCGGACTTCATCGATTATCAACCTCACCACTGACGCCATGGACGGCTCTAGCTCCTCCAAGCCCGTCGATGGTCTGTACCTCTACTTCCCCTACCTCTCTCCGTCTAGTTCCTCCTTCCTAGTACATATTCTAGGGTTGTTTATCCAGTATGCAAGTTCAATCCACTAGATCTGCTGCTAGTTGATCCTACATGGTTTAACATTGGTATATGTAGAGCCTACACTAGCGTGTAGATCTAGATAGGGGAAGAATTTAGAAGGAGATGATTCAAATTGATTCGATTTGCGATTTCCCCAAACCCTAACCCTAACCCTAGAAATGAGACGGAGGGGACAGGGGCCTACCTGGGGCTCACCTATCACCGTTGACACCGCCGTAGCGCAAGAAGAAGACCCACCGCCTCGCGGATGAACGAGCCGAGCCACACGCCGTCGAGCACAGAGCACCACCTTAGTGGCTCGGGCTCAGGGCACCGTCGCAAGGCCGCTCAATGGCGGCGCACTCACACTCAGGTGAACACGCGCGCCAGCGAGGGAGCCTGCGGTGGGGCCGCCATCTCTCCTCCGGCCGCCACCTGTGGCCGCCACCGTCGCTCTTCCACTCGGCTGAGGCGATGAGAGAGAAGGGGAGGGATAGAATGAAGTTAGGGTTTCGGGGGAGACGACTGCCGCGGGTTTTGTTCCGCCGAGACGGCCGGACAGCCGTCCGATCCAGATGAACGGCCGCGGAACATCGGGCTGAAAGCAGCCCAGGTAGGGGGGAGGGGAAGAATTCCTGGCCCAGGCCCAGGCCCAGGTTGTGGCCTAGGCACGGGGAGAGCGCGGCTCGGCCACAGGCAGGCTTTTGCCGCTGGGCCACAGGAGAGCGTAGAGCGCAGTAGGCCTCGGGCCAAATTGAAATTAGAGTTTTGAGAATTGTTTTTTCATTTTCTAGAATCATTTTTTGGATGTTTTTTTGTTAAGATTTGATGATAAATCTTGCTCATTTTTTTAACCAACATGAAAATCTGAGCAAAGAGTAGTTAAGTACAATAAGATGCTTCTGGATAATATCATTTCAAGTATGTTTTTTAAGTTTCCGCTGCGAGAATGAGGTCTTTTTATCTCCTAATTAAATTTGAACCAATGGGAGGATTTAATTTTGAGAGTAGTTATAATATTTAGTTATTTTATGGTATTGTTATTTTCTAACCAACGTTGGTAATAACAATATTATAATTTTTATTCATGAAGCTTTTATGCAATAATTCTATTTCCGTCCAACGGTGATGTAGAATTAGTGTAGAAGAATGTTGTATGTTTTAATTTGACCAACGTTGAGTTAAGGCATGCAATTATTATATCAAATAACTTTTTTCTCACTATGTTTGATGATGTTTTTAGGACTTAACCCTATGGCGTTCATCTTGCACATTTTGCCTCTTGAGGGGGGAAACTATCGCGTATGGCGAGAGAAGTATGAATTGGCACTTGCGCTGTCCGAGAATGACCTAGCACTTACCTCTCCATGTCCTACTGAGCCAGTGGACCCAGTGAGGGCAGAGAATGAAACTGATACTGATTTCACTGCTTGGCAATGACATCATGCAGAAATGAGAAGGAAATATGATCTTGATAAGGAGAAGTGGGACATTTCAAACCGCAAGTGCTTGATGGTGGCCAAGTCCACTATTTCAGATGCAATAAGGGGATCCATCCCAGATTGTGACACCGCCACTGAGTATCTCAAGAAAGTAGACAGTCAGTTTACTAGCTCTTTAAAGGCTTATCCTAGTACTCTGATCGAGAAGTTATTCAATGAGAAGCTATAATAGAACCGACCAATTATACGAAATTAAGTAAGAAAATCACCCGCCGAAGCAGATAATTTAGCAAACTTAAGCCCGTATAACCCGGTAGTCCGTGAAACCACGAAAGATTTCAAACCAACCAACATACAAATCAAGATTGTACAAGTTTAGCAGCCACAGTCATATATTACATAAAGTTCACAACGATAGTTGAATACATTGGAGTTTAGATTCTAAAGTTATTACAAACCAAGTTCACAACAAAGTAGCAGAAGCAAATAGTTTTATAAACCACACACACTTAGTTCAAGTACAGTGCCCGAAGATAGTCACTTTCCACAAAAGCATTAGGTAAGACATACGGAGTGACCATTGCCCTTGGTCCTAGTTATCACCCATCGCCGGATACAGGCAGTTGATGCAATAGCCGTAGTACATATGACCATCTGCAACAATAATGGGAACAACACCCTGAGTACGAGAAAGTACTCTGCTAGACTTACCTGTCTTAAACCAAAATAAAGTGACACCAAGGAGTATGTAAGGCTTTCTTTTAGTGGGCTAGCTGACTCATTTGCGAAAAGCATGAGATATCATGAATAAACCATTTTTAGTACTTTGCAGCATCTTTATTATAACCTATCAAGCTAGGTAAGCACCTATGCTATAGCAATCACTTGGCTAACCAATAACATTCAGTTACCATTTTAGGTTTAGCCTTCATTACATTATCCTCATAACCAATCGTGTTCCATCATCATTACTATGATGTCGTAACTCAAGTCACTACTCACTATCTAGAAGCGATGGCGATTCGAATCGATTCCTATCCAGCTGGTGATTTATTTCTCACACAAACCACACTCACCCGCTAAAGTGAGCTACAGATCACCAATGACACTATCCAAGTAAACGTTGCGGGACAAACTGGAGACGCAGTACCTAGGGACCGCCCGACAGCCAGGACGCACCTTGGGCTCACTCTTCGCGTCCCCGTCATACCCCCTGCAGCACCAATACGTGCACCCATGTAGATCCCCGCCTGAATAATGTCACTAGCTTCGCGGTCGAAAGGTACTTTATTCGGCCAGCTAAATGTGAGGCATGCGTTCAACATGACAAGAGGGACAAGCAACGATCGGTACTTAACCGACATAGACGAAAAACTAATAGCACCCCGGAACCCTGTCTAGTTGCCTCCAACTTTTCCGTCCGGTCTCCAGTTATCCATCAACACATGGTTATTTCTGGGATATCATCAATTCCATAGCTAAAGCAATCTATTAACCACCTATAATTGCGGGTGACCGGAATTCATCAATCGCTACCGGTCTAAGCAAGGCTAAGCAGTATTCGATCCTAAACCTAACAGTGTAAGAATGTAAAGAAGTAGGTAAGGATAGAAATAAATGCATCAACTGTTTCACTCAACTCCTATAACTTAATGCAACAATATATATAAACTTATATATATATATATATAAAGAATTGCTTTTATAAAATAGGAGACTTAGAATGCTCTGGGGCTTACCTCGTTCGAAGGAACTGGGTTGGTGGTCCACACACTCAGGTAGATCCTCTTCTTGGTCGTCTACCTCGGGCACCTCCTGTGTCTGGATTTCTTGTGGATCAGACCCGGTCTACTCCTCCTGCACTACTACTAGCGCTTCCTCCTACGATCCTGTATGATGCAAGTGTATAAGTAAATATGCAAACGGTGCATCGAATGCGATGGCATGCGATGATCATGATGACATGATATGCAGATGAACACATTGAGACCTTATTAGTAAGATAAGGGTAAAACATTTATACAAGGTAGTCAACATCATTCAAGATCAGTCACTACAGATACACGTCATCTACTGCATTCTCTCCTACTACTAATTCCGGCTACTTTTACACTAACGAACATATAGCTCTAACATAAGTGCTACTACACTTTATTAACACAACCATATTAACTTGTAAAGTAACATCAGCAAGTGATTTGATACTTCAAAGATACACCAACCCTTCATTACTAAACTAATTATACCTAAAGAATATTACTTTATATTCAATTTAAACTAGGGTTACAAAAGCAACCTATATTTCTAGTGCATATAAAAAATTATGAAAATTACAGTCGCATAGTACTACTCTAAGTAGCCTACCATAAAATTTTCATGCTATTTGAATAAGTAAAACAGCCTACACAAAAATGACAAGCTATGGCATATATATATAAGCATGAAAATAATTTGTACTATGAAAAGTATTAAACAACATATTTAATATTTTTATTACATTCTACACAGTAAACAATCACTGTAAAAAATTTATCATATGCATGTTTTATACAAATTTCCCTCTCTAGCAAAAAAACAAAAATCAGCCATAATTAGCACTTGAACTAGACATCAATAATTTTCTACAGAACCTACATGACATATATTTTTCATATAAGGTGCATCACATAAGAAGACTAACAAAACTGAAATCATATTTTTCTATGCTACCTATGATTTACTATGCATTTTCTAAGAAAATATAAATTATAAGAATTAAATAAAACCCCATACAAAAGTATCACAAATTTGACATGCAATATTTTTATACTGTAGATCTACTCCTAAGAAGTCTACCAAAACTGGTTTCATCATTTTTGGAGCAATATTGAGGAAGGTATGATTTTTCAAACCATTTACATAATTTCTAAAAATCCATTTCTAAAATCCTTTTTAAAAACTGCTGCTACAAACGCTGGGTACACCCGATTCAGTGTACCCATGCTTGCCATCTACGACTGACACGCGGGCCTAAGGCGCTGACCGGGCCCACACGATAGTGAGCTGAGCCCGGGCGGCCGCTGACCGGCGGCAAGCTCGCCACCGATGAGACCTCCGGTGGCGGGGGGTACCAGTGCACTCCCCGCACCGAGGCGCATCTGGCGCGCGAGCTCCCAGAGGCGTGGGAACTCTGGAGGGAGCTCACCGGCGGGAATGGCGGAGCGGCAGCTCTGCTCACCGTCGGGCAGCCAACACCGACCACGGTGAGGTACGAGAGATGGTGCGCGAGCTTCGCGAGAGCAAGGCAAATGAGATGCGCACACGGAGAAAGGAAAAGGGGGTGCGAAGGGTAGGAGTCCACGAAGCAGTGTTCTCCGGTGAGCTCGGCCGGAACTCCGGTGAGCAATTACCACGGATAGGGGCATTACCACTGTGAGCCAAGAAGAGCACGGGCTGAGCGAAGAGAAGACGATGCTCGGAGGAAGATGGAGGCTCTGGCGGTGGGCTGTGGTGGCCAGAACAGCTAACTCCAGCGAGCACGCGCACGGTTGCGGTGGCGGAGGTGGGCGCGCATGCGCTGTAGCGGCTGGCGAGAGGAGGGAGTGGAGGAGGAGTGAGCGAGTGTGGCTGGGTGAGCTGGGCATGGGTGAAGGCGAGCGCAGGCCGCGGGGGCCACCGGATGCCACCCGGCCGGCATCGACGGCGGACGGTCGCCACGCGGCAACCGCGGCTTGACGCGGTCGAGCGCGGGCGTGATCTTGCAGTTGGAGCGGGCCGGCTTGCTCTGGTGGGCCAAAAGCGGGGCGGCGGCCCGTTTTGAAAAATAAAATCCTTTTCTTTTTTTTCAAAGCACAGCACCTAAATCTACATTTTTGAGCAACAAAAAATTTCAAAAGGTGACCCAAAAACAAAAGTTGTTTAGAATTTAATTCTCTACAACATTGCTTTAGGGCACAATTTAAAATTCCAAATAGATTTTGAATTAGAGATTCAAAGTTCATTTGAATCAAAATCCCATTTTTCCAGTTTATTTTTAAAATCAAAATTTGAGGAAATTTTGAATGAAACCTTGCTCCAAATTTTATGCTAAATATTTCTAAATTATTTGCACTACCAAACAAACATGTTTAAATGGCCTAACAAGCATAATCATGGCAAAATTTTATTTAAACAAACACATGCAACATTTATGTTTTGAAGTCCTATTTCGCATGTTTCAATTCCATGTTTCACGTATATTTATGGTGAAGATGAATGCAAGTTGATGCTCATGCTCATTATTTGAAATGCTTAATGCATGCTTAACACCCGAGGTGTTATAGAAATACTCTGGTGGAGGTATAAGAGAGCATATACTGAAGATGACTAACACGGCATCCAAGCTCAAGCCAATGGATTTGGGGCTCAAGGATGAGTTCCTGATTCATTTGGCCTTTACTTCTTTGCCCAAAGAATATGAAACCTTTGTTGTTAATTACAACATGCAGCTCGATAAATGGGACATTGAGAAGCTCATTGCCATGTGTGTGTAATAAGAGGAGAGGCTTAAGAGCTCACATGGTGACTCCGTCAACCATGTGAAGGATAATAAAAAGAAGAACTTTAACAAGAATGTCAAACCATAAGGGAAACCTCAGTGGGATAATAGCTCCTCCTCTAAGCAACAAGGGAAGGCCCCTCAGAATGATCACCATCAGAAGAACAACAATGTCCAAATTGACAAGGATCAATGCAGATGGTGCCACAAGACTGGATACTACCAGAAGGATTGTCCAGAGTTCCTGAAGCACCTATTGAAGAGAGGTGAGGACATTATTCCTTTTATAGATGAGTCCTTGTATTTAAGTTATGCAAAATCTACTTGGTGGATTGATTCAAGTGCAACTATTCATGTTGCAAATTCATTATACATACGAGGAGGACCCTACAAAGAGGAGAAAGAAGAATTAAAGTAGCAAATGGAGTCAAAGCTGAAGTCGAAGCCATTGGAGATCTCTCTCTAGAATTATATGATGGTTTTGTACTTAAGCTTTCGGGTGTCCTTTATGTACCCTCTTTGCGAAGAAACTTAATAAGTATTTCCCATTTAGATGATGATGGATATTATTGCCATTTTGGTAATGGCAAATGTAAGATTACATTTAATCGTAAGTGTGTTGGTCTTGTCCTCCGACAAGACAAGCTTTATTTATTATCACTTTGTGAGAATGTGAATATTGTGAACACTAAGAATGAGAATGCCTCTCTGTAACACCCGAGAATACATGACATAAATACGGATTTTTGTTTATGGATTAAGTAATTTATTTAGCGAAGGTTGACCGGATTTAAAGAGAGACCATAATTTTGACTTTTTGGTTTGTAGCTTGGATGGATAAACTGAGACTACCAATGCATTGAGCTTGAAAAAACGTTTTCGTTTTACTACTCATATACGTTATTTCAAGTATGGATCATTAGCTATCTTTGGTGCAAGATTTGAGGAAAAAAACTGCTACAGTATCTCGTCGTGCTACAGTGCCGACCAGAGTCCCAGGAGTCCTGCCGTGCGTGGCCAAGCCTTTCTAGACAGTGCCTTTTCGTTTTCCTTTTCTTTTCATATTCTTTTTTTTATTTTCTCTACTGTGGTCCCTTTAAACCTGGCCAGTACCTCCCTTGCCCTGGCTGTTCACGTTCTGAAGCCATTAGGTGCCACCTTGGCTGCTCACGTTCTACAGAAGAAAAGAAGAGAGGGAACAAAGAAGACAAGGGAAGAAAAGAAGGGAGGAGCAGAAGAGATGTTTTAAGGTCTTGCCGCCGTCATCACCATCGCTATCCTCATCGTTTCCGTTCTTCCCAAACCGGTTAGGGATCTTCTCATCTCTTCGTTTTGGTCTCAATCCCTTGTTTCCCTCGCTGTCCTTGATGGCAATACCACGTTTGGTGTAGATGGGCACGGCAAGAGAGTCATAGGGGCGGGGATCGTCGTAAGGTGGAGAAGAGGAAACAAGAAAGAAGTGAATCGCTGGGGTTTGTCACCGTGTTCATTGTGGTTGACCTAGGTAAGATGCCAAATCTTAATCCACTAATAATGCATTGCGGTGGTTTGCTACAGCTTGACATGTTATTTAATCTACCTACACTTTGCCATAACATTAACTAAATCAAGATAATATGTAAGAATGAATTCACTTGTACTTTTATAAAGTAACTTATATATGATCTACATTGTTGAATATTTTATCATTTATCTATCGTCACGAGGTAAGTGCTATGAATTACAATGGTGGATGTATGTGGCATATGTGGTAAGTATTTCTACGCTTGCATCATGTCATTGCATCGTATTGCATTGCATAGCATTCGTGGATGTCGCCACTTGCTGGCCGCGACCGTACCGGTACAGCATCGTATGTTGCCCGAGGAGGGGTACGATGCAGCTTCATACCTTGTTGGGTATGGAGGCAGTGGACATGCATATGCATTGCATCTGCACTCTCTCTGAGGTTTACTTGCATTGAAGTTGTGGATATGAGGAGTTTCTTTCATTTGAAGAGGTGGTTTATTTATTGAATATCATGATGTTGTTCACTCCTTTATGCTGTTGTCATTGGATAAATAATTTGATTATGAATTATTAATTTCTTATGGTGCCATATCTTCGACATTTAAATCGATGCTTAATTAACTTGTAGTTTGAATGATATGATCAAGCAGTTTGCTTGCTGAGATTTATTCTCACCCCTTTATCTTTCCAGGTGCTTGTTGATTGGATGCATGCTTGAAGGGATGGGATTAGCGGCACAACTTCACTATTTCACCTGCATTTAGACATAATAATGACAATCTTGGTTTGCTGTAATAAACTTAGTTTATCTTCATGGTGATCCTTCATGGTTTAATAAAAATATTTAAGT
Source organism: Saccharum spontaneum (assembly GCA_022457205.1). Taxonomy (NCBI): domain Eukaryota; kingdom Viridiplantae; phylum Streptophyta; class Magnoliopsida; order Poales; family Poaceae; genus Saccharum; species Saccharum spontaneum. The sequence continues at coordinate 4,353,991 of CM039597.1, read as the reverse complement.
TGAAGCTTTACTTAATTATAGTTTTATTCTTGTTGTCGCTTCCGTGCTTTACTTTGATGTTGGATTTTTGCTGCTAAGTTTTATACTCAGGCATGAGGGAAGGGACGTTAGTGACATCTTAGGCTTTTGTGGCGCCTGGGGTGTTACAGTTGGTATCAAAGCAGGTTTTAGATTCTCGGAAACAACAAGGAATAATTTGACACACTTGCACATATAGGTTGGGTTTGGGTTTGAGTTTGCTTATCATTGCTTTATATTCTGCTGTTACTTGTTTATACTTGTTTTTTAGCTATAAATTGCTTGAATTTGATGTGCTTGTCTATTTGTGTTTATCATGGTTGTAGCTATGCCTGTTTCTACGCGTAGTCGTGGTCATGGGCGGAGGGCAAATGAGGGGGAGAATGTTCCTCCTGATCCTCAGTTGGGTTCTCAAGCTAATGGTAGCCAGGCGCAATTGCTGGCCATGATGCAAGCAATGCAGGATGAGTTCAGAAATTTGAGGCAGGGTGCACCAACCACTGGTCCTATTCCTGCTACTAGTGCACCTCCTCCTACCGGGGGTGGATTTCCTACCACTCCTCATGGTGCTCCTGTGTTGCCTGTACCTACAAGTGGGATATCTTTGATGAATTGGATGGGTATGAAGCTAGACACTTTTGATGGTAGTGGTACTCCTGTCCAGGCAGCAGATTGGTTGACTTATGTTGAAGACAAGATGGAGGTATTTGAGGTGGTTTACCATGATCGTGTTCGCTTTAGTACATAATTACTGAAAGGTGAGGCTCAAATTTGGTGGAAAGGTGTACAAGCGGCACACCCAGCTTCTTATGGACCATTGACTTGGCATGATTTTATAAGGCAGTATGAGAGGAGGTTCTACCCGTTGACTTTTCTTGATAAGATGAAGATAGACTTGCATAACTATGTGCAAGATAAGAAGACTGTAACAGAGTATGAAGTGGGTTTCAATCAGAAAGTGCGCTTTGTTCCACATGTGGCTTATAATGATGTAGAGAAGGCAAGACAATTCCGTCAGGGTCTCAAACCTTCCATCAGGCACATGTTGGGAGCTTTTTCCATAGTTGACTTTCGTACTACAGTGGAGCAAGCTTTGGGAGTTGAGATGCAAGAGACATACACCAATGAGATTCGCAAGTCATCTAGCAGAGATCTTGTAGAGAGCAAGGCCCAATCTAATGGTCCAATCCATAAGAAGGAAAAGTCCCATCGCCACCATCCTTATCGTGGGAGTTCAGAGCAGTCTCATACTACAGGGGAGAGTACTCCCCAGTATCGTGCTATTCCTAAGCCTGGCATGGGAATGGTATGTTTCCGCTGTGGTGATCCGCACCGTCGTAGGGATTGCACTTGGTCTGGAGAATGCTCTATGTGTGGTCAAAATCATAAGGACGTAGTTTGTCGGAAGAATCCTAATGGCAAGGTCACTTGGGAGGTGATTCATCCTTCATCTTCGAGTGGTACGATGCATATGTTGGCTGTAGCACCGACTACTCCATACCTACCTGCACCTCTGGCGCAACAGTACTTAATGGCACCTCTAGTGGCATCCCCAAACATTCCTACACCTCAGTCTGGAGCTTTCTGGTTGCCACAGACTGCTAATCCTTCAGCATCTATGGTTCCATTCTATTCTGCACCAACTGGTTTTGCCACTGGAGCTTCCACGTCGTCGGGTATTCTAGGTGCACATGCACTGCCTTCAGCTCATGGCAGAAACAATGGAGATGTGATCACAGGTAACATATTGATTAATCATTTCCTGCAGTAATCCTTTGTCACGTATAGCCTTCGTTGTGACCTAAGTTCTCCTTTTATTTGGGGTAGCCCATTCTTTTTAATGGAATGAGAGAATTCGGGGACGAATTCCCTAAAGGAGGGGAGAATGTAACACCCGAGAATACATGACATAAATACAGATTTTTTGTTTATGGATTAAGTAATTTATTTAGCAAAGGTTGACCGGATTTAAAGAGAGACCATAATTTTGACTTTTTGGTTTGTAGCTTGGATGGATAAACTGAGACTACTAATGCATTGAGCTTGAAAAAATGTTTTCGTTTGACTACTCATATACGTTATTTCAAGTATGGATCATTAGCTATCTTTGGTGCAAGATTTGAGGAAAAAAACTGCTACAGTATCTCATCGTGCTACAGTGCCAACCAGAGTCCCAGGAGTCCTGCCGTGCGTGGCCAAGCCTTTCTAGACAGTGCCTTTTCGTTTTCCTTTTCTTTTCATATTCTTTTTTTTATTTTCTCTACTGTGGTCCCTTTAAACCTGGCCAGTACCTCCCTTGCCCTGGCTGTTCACGTTCTGAAGCCATTAGGTGCCACCTTGGCTGCTCACGTTCTACAGAAGAAAAGAAGAGAGGGAACAAAGAAGACAAGGGAAGAAAAGAAGGGAGGAGCAGAAGAGATGTTTTAAGGTCTTGCCATCGTCGTCACCATCGCTATCCTCATCGTTTCCGTTCTTCCCAAACCGGTTAGGGATCTTCTCATCTCTTCGTTTTGGTCTCAATCCCTTGTTTCCCTCGCTGTCCTTGATGGCCATACCACGTTTGGTGTAGATGGGCACGGCAAGAGAGTCATAGGGGCGGGGATCGTCGTAAGGTGGAGAAGAGGAAACAAGAAAGAAGTGAATCGCTGGGGGTTTGTCACCGTGTTCATTGTGGTTGACCTAGGTAAGATGCCAAATCTTAATCCACTAATTTTGGTCAAGATTTGTGGATTAAATTGCTTTGCTAGAGGGTGTTTGTTGGGAGTAAATCTTGAGATCAATCGTGTCCGCGTTCTGCAATCTGTCATGTTGTGCAGTCTGTGTTCATCGAAATTTTAGGGCATCTTAGTGGCCTCAATAATTTTTGCCACTGTTGACAAAGTTGTAGAGCACTTGAATATCTTTCTTTTGACTCCAATATCAACATCATAGCCCTTGTATTCTGGGAGATATGGTCATTCTTTTATGTCTGTTTTTCAGTGATGAGTATGGTGACAGTTTAAGATCTTATCTGTTTTTGACCATCTTATTGAATGATTTTGAACTTATGGTCTGAACAAAGGTTGTAGGGGTTGTCCTAAGCTTTCTATATTGGTAAAGATCATCATGTTTGGATAAGCATAACTCCAGTTATGAATTTTAGAGGTTTGCTGTCCTGTTTGAGTTGTCAGAAAAGTTCAGTTAGTTTCAGTGGATGTTTAAGCCATCTTGGAGATCTGTTATGCTTGGTTGTATTATATCAAAGTTGTAGATGATTGTGTTTTCCAGCTTCTGTAAAAGTTTCATAATTTTTGTATAAGTAATTTATCCACAGTGAAAATGTGAAGCAAGGTTCCTGCGTTGATTGCTTGTTTGGTCACTGTTTTGGGGAAATCGGTAGCACATGTCGAAGAAGCGTTTATTATCATTTGTGAATGTTTGTATGAGTTTATATTCTGAGGTGATAATGTTTGAACAGGTGGTGCGCCTTTGGATCGTTCTTAGCACACGTTTTTGCATCGCTGACTCGAGGCAAGTAAACGTAGCGGTGGTTTGCTACAGCTTGACATGTTATTTAATCTACCTACACTTTGCCATAACATTAACTAAATCAAGATAATATGTAAGAATGAATTCACTTGTACTTTTATAAAGTAACTTATATATGATCTACATTGTTGAATATTTTATCATTTATCTATCGTCACGAGGTAAGTGCTATGAATTACAATGGTGGATGTATGTGGCATATGTGGTAAGTATTTCTGCGCTTGCATCATGTCATTGCATCGTATTGCATTGCATAGCATTCGTGGATGTCGCCACTTGCTGGCCGTGACCGTACTGGTACAGCATCGTATGTTGCCCGAGGAGGGGTACGATGCAGCTTCATACCTTGTTGGGTATGGAGGCAGTGGACATGCATATGCATTGCATCTGCACTCTCTCTGAGGTTTACTTGCATTGAAGTTGTGGATATGAGGAGTTTCTTTCATTTGAAGAGGTGATTTATTTATTGAATATCATGATGTTGTTCACTCCTTTATGCTGTTGTCATTGGATAAATAATTTGATTATGAATTATTAATTTCTTATGATGCCATATCTTCGACATTTAAATCGATGCTTAATTAACTTGTAGTTTGAATGATATGATCAAGCAGTTTGCTTGCTGAGATTTATTCTCACCCCTTTATCTTTCCAGGTGCTTGTTGATTGGATGCATGCTTGAAGGGATGGGATTAGCGGCACAACTTCACTATTTCACCTGCATTTAGACATAATAATGACAATCTTGGTTTGCTGTAATAAACTTAGTTTATCTTCATGGTGATCCTTCATGGTTTAATAAAAATATTTAAGTTGAAGCTTTACTTAATTATAGTTTTATTCTTGTTGTCGCTTCCGTGCTTTACTTTGATGTTGGATTTTTGCTGCTGAGTTTTATACTCAGGCATGAGGGAAGGGACGTTAGTGACATCTTAGGCTTTTGTGGCGCCTGGGGTGTTACACTCTCATCTATGAATTCAAGTAAGAAGTGAAAGAGAGTTCATGATGTATCGTCAAAATTATGGCATTGTCGTTTAGGCCATATTTCGAGGGGGATAGAACAATTGATTAAAGAATCAATTCTTCTGCCATTAGAATTTTTAGATTTAGAGTAGTGAATTGATTGCATTAAAGGAAAGTATGTTAAGAAAATAAAGAAAGACGTCAAACGAAGCGCAGCAATTTTAGAAATAATTCACACAAATATTTGTGGTCCTTTTCCAATGAAAAGTGTGGATGATTATGATTCATTTATAACATTCATAGATGATTATTCTCGTTATGGATACATTTATCCAATTAAGGAAACTCATTATGGCTACATTTATCCAATTAAGGAAAGATCAGAAGCATTGGATAAGTTTCAGATATTTAAGGCTGAAGTAGAAAATCAGCACAATTTAAAGATTAAGATACTAAGATCCGATCGTGGTGGCGAGTATTACGGTCGTCATACCCCATATGGCCAAATTCGTAGACCTTTTGTAAAGTTTTTATAGAAAAAAGGCATAGTAGCCCAGTACTCTACACCGGGCGAGCCTCAATAGAATAGAGTAGCTGAAAGACACAACCGTACCTTAATGGATATGTTGAGAAGTATGATAAGTTACTCCTCTCTACTGATAAGTTTGTGGATGGAGGCGTTAAAAACCGCCATTCATATTCTTAATCGAGTACCAAGCAAGTTGGTGCCCAAAGCATCATATGAGTTCTGGACAGGAAAGGAACCCTCACTTAACTATTTACGTGGGTGGTGGGGCTGTCCAGCTGAGGCTAAAATCTTTAACCCAAACATAGAAAAACTAGACTCTAAGACAGTTAGTTGCCATTTCATTGGCTATCTAAAAAAGTTAAAAGGTTATCGCTTCTATTGTCCTGATAGACATACAAAGTTTGTAGAAACAAGACACGCTGTGTTCTTGGAGGAAGAGTTGATCAGGGGAGCATGGTAGTGCGAGAAATTCATTTTGAGGAGAAGCGGGTATATGTGCCCACTCTGATGGTTCAGGAGCCATTCTTCACGATATCTATTGTTGCTACACCAACAGTGCAAGACACTGTAGTAACAGCACCTGTTGTTAGTTCTCCCATGGCGATTATGAATGAACATGAGGAACCTATCCTTCAGGATCCCATAGAACTTGGTGTCGCATATGAGGAAGAACAACAACAGCCCCATATGGAACAAGCACCAGAGGCCCCTAGAGGGTCTTAGAGAGTCAGGAAGTTAGCAATTCCTAATGACTACAAAGTCTATAATACTGAAGAATTTTAAATGGAGGGTGATCCCACCTCATTTCAAGAAGCCATGAGAAGCGCTCCTCGTCAAAGTGGCTTGAAGCCATGCAAGATGAAATAAGAACAATGAGTACCAACAAAGTTTAGGACTTAGAAACAATTCCTAAAGGAGGCAAGACAATAGGCTGCAAATGGGTCTATAAAACTAAATATGACTCCAAAGAAAATGTAGAAAGATTTAAAGCATGACTTATGGCAAAAGGCTTCACACAAAGAGACGGCATAGATTATAATGAGACATTTTCTTCTGTCTCATGTAAGGATTCTTTTTGGAATTATAAAGGCACTAGTAGCACATTACAATTTAGAATTACATCAGATGGATGTAAAGACGGCGTTCCTCAACAGGGATTTAGAGAAAAATGTTTACATGGCACAACCAAAAGGTTTTGTTGTAGAAGGAAAAGAACGCATGGGATACCGCCTGAAGAAATCGATTTACAGATTAAAACAAGCATCAAGACAGTGGTATTTAAAGTTTGATAGTACAATAAGGAAGTTTGAGTTTAAAGAGAATGTCGAGGACAATTGCGTTTATGCAAAGTTCAAGAATGGAAAATACATTTTTCTAATCCTGTATGTGGATGACATTTTACTTGCTAGTAGTGATGTAAATCTGCTGCTGGAGATGAAGAAGTTCTTGTCCTCAAATTTTTATATGAAGGATCTTAGTGAAGCTTCGTTCGTTCTAGGAATTGAAATTCACCAAGATAAAAGAAAGGGTGGTTTTAGGATTATCAAAAAAGGCATACTTAGAAAAGGTTCTAAAGAAATACATTATGCAAAATTGTAAGCCTTCACCTGCTCCCATAGTCATGGACGATAGATTTGGGGAATAATAATGTCCCAAGAACTAATATGAGATCGATCAAATGAAAGCAGTACCATATGCTTCAGCTATCGAAAGTTTACAGTATTCTCAAGTGTGTACACGCGCTGACTTAGCGTTTGTTACCGGGTTACTTGACAGATATCAGAGTAATCTAGAAATAGTACACTGAAGACTGGTAAAGAAAGTTTTACGTTATTTACAAGGCACAAAAGGCCTCATGCTAACGTACAGAAGATCTGATTCCCTACACATAGTGGGGTACTCAGATTCATATTATGCAGGAGATGATAGAAAGTCCACGTCAGGATATATATTTACTCTCGCATAAGGAGCTATATCGTGGAAAAGCTCGAAGCAAACCGTCACTACATCGTCTACGATGTATGCCAAGTTTGTAGCATGTTATGAGGCCACAGGGCAGGTGAATTGGCTAAAGGAATTTATGTCCGGGTTGAAAGTGGTAGATGAAATATTTAAGCCACTCAAGTTATACTACGATAATAATCCAGTAGTATGTTATGCTCACAACAATAAGTCAAGTGGTGCTGCCAAACACATTGACATAAAGTATTATGTTGTGAAAGACAAAGTCTAGGATCATATAATTAGTCTTGACCACATAAGTATAGAAAAGATGCTCGTGGATCCGCTTACAAAAGGCTTATCACCCAACGTGTTCAGAGAACACTTAGCCGGCATGGGTTTACGGGAAAGCCTATGATTCCTGGACAATAAGGGCCTAGTTGAGAATCTGTTTCAAAACAAAGAGGTGTATTGTAGCTGTTTAATCTCATGGCACTGACCGTGACGATGAGGCACGCTCTATGCACTGATTTGTGATGGAATGGGAAAAAGATGAATTAAGTTAAGTAATAAAGGTGAGATCAAGGGAGAGAATGTTAGATTGATCTCCACCTAGTTGGCCCAATGGCCAACTTGGGCCTTTGATCCACACCCTGATCGGGGGCACCCAACCCAAACCATGGTTGGTGGGCCCCCGTCACGCAGCGTTATAAAGAGGAGGTGGGAGCCAGGGCACTTAGTACGAGGTTCATCTGAGCCGCCAGACTCCCCACCGACATACCCTAATCTGATCAGAGGGGGGGCGCTGCCAACGACAAGAAGACTCATTGCCGCCATTGCATCGACCCAACGTCCTCGCCTCCCTTGGATCATGACGCTCGCTGACGCTCGCACCTCGCCGCCGGACTTCACCGCTTATCTACCTCACCATCGACGCCATGGATGGCTCCAGCTCCTCCAAGCCCGCCGATGGTCTATACCTCTACTTCCCCTACCTCTCTCCCTCTAGTTCCTCCTTCCTAGTTCATATTCTAGGGTTGTTTATCCCATTGCAAGTTCAACCCACTAGATCTGCTGCTAGTTGATCCTACATGTTTTAACATAAAGGGCATTAAGTTAACTTTGGAACACAGATACATAAGGAATAATCTCTAATGAACCAGGGAAGGGGTCGAGCATCGGATGGGATGACCCATGACCCTCGATCGATCGTGTGAAAGGATCCATTATTATGTGAGCAAACTAAATGGTCTACAATTTATCTCTGATTGCTGCTCATTTGATCCTCATCATCATTCTTCACAAAGTAACTTTGATAAAGTTTCACCTCATGAGCTGGAAACATGGATCATCACTACAGAGTGGCTTCTCATAAGAGGTCGGTTATTGCATAGGATCAGCGCAAAATCCATGAATCAACAAAGATGCCACCATGTCGGGGGCAACAAAAGCCCTAGCTAAGGACCCCCCAAAAGACCCCAATCATGCATCCTGGTTCATCTTTTTTTGGTGCAACAGCCTCAATGGCAGTGCCCAAAGGCCATGCTGCCTCAATGTAGTACTCTCCATATTTCACCCTAGCCACCAATGTAATCTCCTTCATAGGAGCCAAGCCTGTATAAACCACATTATGTTTGTTCAGACCGCCTAAATATTGTCAGGCAAGGAAATTTTCTAGGTATACAAACTTCAATACTTACCAAATCCATCTACAAAACATGTGTATTGGTAGATGAGATCCATGCATATGTATGGCACATCGAGGACATTAGGGTACGCAATTTTGGCTTCTTGGGCACTCAGTGAGCAAACCTTGTCTACAGCAGCTTTGAACGCCTTGGGGTGGACTTTGCACTGGGTGCCTCGCTGTCAATGAAGCCAAATTGCGACATGATTTCAGACAACTTGTAGGATTAGACCTCACATTCCACAACATATGTATTTTTTTCTTGGAATGTGACAATATCTTTTTATCTAGTTTCTACATGTTTTATTTAAGAGGAATTTGCTATATACATCTATATACCTGGGCCGCTTTGTCAAAGAAGAAAGATGCGACATAAAGGTTATCTTGGCCAGCTCCACCACCGCCATTCCACACGCCGCTAAAGGTGCAATTCTTGGTCTCACATGGTGCATCCAAGTTTAGTGCCTTGATTATTTCTTCCCTACACTTGACATACACTACACCTTCAGGTGAGGCTGTTGCATCATATTCCTTCCCATTGTAGGTGTAGTTACCTTAAGAAATAATAATAAAACACCCAATAAAGGATTGTTCGATGTATAGTTTATATCAGAGAAAAATGAATCAACAAACAAGGACAAAGTTGCTTAGTTGTCCATGCCAACATACCACTGAATCCACGCAATATACAATGGCTAAATGGCCCATTCTTTGCCTTTAGGATCTCCATGCGAGCGGCTAAAACGCCGTAGTACAAGTAACTACACAAGCAAACATGGGAAATTATTTTGAGGAATAATCCCTTACATGTCACTGAATAAATCTTAAATCTCTGAGATACCACTGTCAGTGATTGTGGAGGCCCCATGTGTCATAGACACAGTGATGGCAAAAAGTTTTCTTGGTGGCATTTAAGGAAATATCCAGAATATATAATATGTTCAGGATTTGAAAGAGAAAATATAATGACAAACTCTCATCATGGTTCAACTTTTATTGTGTAAAAATTGTAAGCACTAAGATATGTATTTATCTATACAAGGACCAATCACTATAGATCATATCCTTCGAGGTACTCCGATCCTATGAAAGGTTAAATAATGTTATTGTGGTGTAATTAAGTTAAGTTTAAACATAATATTGCTTAACATGTGAACATAGAGGTTATAATATTTCCCCTTGAGGTACTCCTTTGTAATATATGGATCCTTCCCATCAGGCACAGCTGGAGCAGATGCAGCAGCATTCGTGGAGATGGCATAGGCCATTTGCACTGATCCACCCCCCATATCAGTTACACCAACCGTTTTTGAGTAGTCCCCTCCCAACTTACCTAACAGATCATTCAAAGCAACCTACAACAAATGCACATGCATCACAGTTTGCAAATTGAGTACATACAAGAGATACTATAAGTGGTTTTTTTTCTTTTAAAGACCAAGAGTAGATAAGTAATGCACATACCCATAGGTAAGATCCTTCTTGGGATCCCTCGAGAACAGTGATATATTTGGGGTTGTACTGAAATTTGCTCTTGGTGTGGACAAGATCTCTGACCTGTATTAAGAAACAATTAAGTAAGCAGTCTTTGTTTGTATGTAGATTACACATATGAGACATAATTTGGTCCAGAATATTATAAAATGAATTAATATACCGCTTCAAGAATTTCTTCTGCCTTCTCATCTCCGATTAATCTCAGACCAGCTGTTGCCTGCAATTTTGATATGCAAGAAACACTTTAGTTTGAGAAGAAACTAGAGACTTTCAACGGAACGGCATGATATCCTTAATATTTAGCTTTATCACTGTTAAGTGCTAGCTTATACGCGTATTTAAAACATTAACAATTACATATCTACTCCCTCCTTTCGGAAAAGAATGTAATTCTCATTTGGCTCATAACCAATCAATTTTTAAGTTTCACCAAATACATAAAAAAGATTACTAGTATCTATGATGCATAATAAATAAACATCATTAGATTAGTTATGTTGATACAAATGGTGATATTATTTTCTCTAAACATAGTAAAATTAGAGAAAGTTTGACTTAGCACAAACTTTTAAAGTTACATTATTTTTGGATGGAAGTATTATATTGGGAAGGGGCATTCAGATTTTCCTTTACTTGCCAGATGAACTTAGATGAAGGAAACAATTACCCCAAGTTTAAGCGGAGTATTTTTCTGAAGCCTGCGAGGGACAATCTTCTTAGCTTGCTCAAGAAGGGGGAGTAGGGATCTTGCAGCCTCTTGAGGTCGACCAGCATATGAGCTTAGCCCGGGCTTTACCTAGATCAATAAATTAAATAAAATTAAAAACATGCGCAGATATAAGCTTATCGGTGATCCAATCAGTAATTTTGCTTTACACTAGATATATTCCCGTGCGTTGCACGGGTTCATGATTTTTTATCTACGCGCTACGGCGATGCATATGGCATGTGGCTTTGATGCCAATGATGTGTTTGGAGGCGCATCCATCAATTGTGGGTGTTCAATGTCCTTCCCCATCAACGTCGCTGACTCTTTCATTTGGTTTAACTTTTTTTACTCTTTCCGTCCTAAAATATAAGGTATTGAATGGTGTTCGAGGTGAATTAACTCCCGAAAACTACAAATAATATGCGTACCTGTCATGATCGAAATATAGTAAACACAAGGTTTCTCTACAGTTAAAAGATGGTTAGATGCATAATTTGTTTGCCTCTTAATCGATACTAAATTGCTAGAATACTTATTTGATCCATGATCTTTATCATTTATATTGTGCAGATCTAGCCTAATAAAATTGGTTTCACTTTTTCCAATTAATACTTGTATGAATTATTATTATGCATTTTACAAGTTTAAGCTGATTTTTTTTATTTTTTTAAAAAATAGTAAATAGGTAATAAACGATTTGTGTTGAGAACCAAGAGGCAGTCCAAAAATTAGAGACGCAGATTTGATCCTAAATTACCTGTCCTGCATGCACGTGACTCCACCGAACCAAGGCCTAGCAGGGCTAGCAGCCGGTTCATTTGATTTTTTATTTGAGCGGAGTTGACGCGACTCTCGGACTGGGCTACAGCAGCCCAAGCCCAACAAAGCCACGTACTCCGTAGAAGACCCGTAGAAGATGCGGTTTAACGTAGGTAGAGGGCAGTGAGACAATGCGAGCGTGGCGGGGTTAACCCAGCGCGGTCGGGGGTAAGACGATACGATTAGTTATTTTTTAGGTGTATATATAATAGATAGGTCTCGTTTGGTAGCTACAGCTTCGACATCCATGTCGAATTTGTACTTTTAGGTTAAGATTTGAATATTTATATGTAGTCCAAAATATAAATAGAATGAACCATCTATATGCTCTTAAATCTTAATGCATCTCCAGTTTTAGGTCTAAGATTTTTAGAGCAACAAATACCACCTAGCTTGGTCTAAGATATTTGTTTTGTGAAAAAGGTCTAAGATATTTTTGTATTCAAAGGTTTCGTGAAACTAGAGTTATATATGTCAGACAGTGACGTATAGGAGTAGAAAAGACGGCTGAACACACTATGGTATTTAATTTATTATCCATCTGTGTTCTTTGTTGCTAAACTGATGAGGTGTATTCTTTGTTAATTGTCAAAGTAAAAATAATAATATAATAGACGGACTTATATTTAATTATGATGGGAAGAAGTAAATAAAACTTTTTATTATATGTCCTATTGCATAGGGGAAGCTAGGAAGCCCTATTGCACTAAAAGAAGTCACACACTTGCTTTTCTCCAAGCGTGTGCACAAGTGAACGGTTCTGTATATGGGCAAAGCATTCGGTATAGATCGAGCTGCTTTGATCTCAAATTAAATCAGTTCCGATCTGGCAGAAAAATGTCAGGATTCCTAAGGAAGGGCATCAGAAGCCGAAGCCTGACACTGAAGGTGGAGCAAAGGCGGGAAGAGTGAAGGCGCCAACTGATCAAACATCCAAGGATCCAGGCCCAAGAGATGAAGCGAGGCCCAGGCACAAGAAGAAGCCCAACAAGTGGTACCTCGCCCAACCTAGGCAGCGGCGTGAGAGATTTGCCTTCCGTTGGCTTATAGCAGGGGCCAGCGATAGAGAAGGGGGTGAATAGAACAGAGAAGGATAGGCCGGCTGCGTCCGGAGGTGTTGGCAGCGGCGGCGAGAGCCCCGATCTTGTAATTGTATCCTTGATCTCTGTTCTAAACTCTCTAAACACTATCCAGACACTATATACATTCGATATGGAGTGAAATTTGAGTGAGGTTCGTGACAATTTGGTACCGGAGCAGTCGATTCTCGGAGTTCGTTTCTCGTTGTCGCGGATCGCCGCGCAGGTGAGTCTGGCGGCACCACCGGAGTACGTTCTTCGCCCGCAGTACCAGACAAGGGAGCAGAAGAAGCTAATGGCGATGGAGGGGCAGATCAACGACATCACTGCTTTCCTCAAGGGGATGCAGGCGAGGATGGACCAGCAGCACGAGGCGCTCAAGCAGACGGTCGAATCCAACACCACCACGCTGATGGATCTCTCAAAGTGGAAGCCGCAAGTGCAAGCTAAGGTCAAGGAGTTGCAGATCGGCATCCACGACCTCAAGCTCAAGTTCGAGCAGCACTCTGCTAAGAAGCCAGAGGGTCCTGCTGACAAGGTGTTTGATACTGAAGATATCGATCTCACGGGATCCGCCGCCGCTCATGTAGCTGGCAAACCCTACGGGGGAATCCCAGGGCTGAGAGGCCACGGCGAAGCTCTACATCACCGGGGTCAGGGTAACGGGGTGGTCACCACCTACGTACCTGCCCCGGTCATAGGTGCGGGTACTTCCAAAGCTCTCTCGACAGATCCATTTAGTCCAGTGTTGACACTTCTTAACGTCACTCGTATTAGGTTGTCATCCCCAATATGACACCAAGAGTGTGGTTGTATTATACTTATGCCATTTAACTAAATAAAGATATTATAGTATATATCCGCAAGCGCACAGATAAATACACCCATTGTAGCATTTCACCCAGGTTTTCCTAAGTATCGTTATTTATAATTTTACCAAGGAAAGGAAAATTGAAACGGGACTATATAAATAATTACAATGGCAGTAGAAATAATCATTTGCACTTACTCAATAATAAATATCAAAACAACTAATCACTTGTCATGAAAGGGGTAAGACAAATAAGATAAATAGTAAATGATAATCATGGGTATTCCAGAGACAAGCGGGAGTTAACATTATTCAAGTCAAGTAGTCATGAAGATTAATTTAGAGATGTAAATTATAAGTATTTCTTATTCAATCAGTCTATTAATCAATCTAGCTATACACAATCATCTATGATATAATCAACATGTCATCTATGAATAAAGAACATTACTGAGAGAAAAGTCAAGAATAGAGTAATGATCTCTTCCCTGTAACCGCGTTCTACTAAGTTCTATACTCGAGGAGTGGACTACAAAGGACTCAACAGGAATGTCACACCCGCGATCTATCACATGGCCCGGAGCATAGAGTGCATTCGTAGACAAGCATAATCTAAGCACCACGCCTATAATATGCCAGCCACTCAATCCTATCCAGAATTGGATCAAGCTTTCTACGAACATATTCATAAACTCTCTACTAATCATATTCATATCAAGATGTAGAACAAGAACAATCTCAAGAACAGAATAAAGTTAAAATATAGAAATATATTGAAGTAGCATAAAGTCGAATGATGATTACAACGAAATTACCAAGTCTCCGACGAACGATCCTGATCCCAAGCAGTTGCTTGCCTCTACTTGAATCAATCTGGACTAAACTCTAAACTTGAACTAGAACTCTAACTCTCTTTCTCTCTGGAAACCCTAACTTCGAGCCTTGCCTTCACAAATGAGAAAGAGATGATCTAATTCTTTAACTGATTCCTTGAGAGGGGATCCTGGGGGGCTGTTTATATAGCCCAGGGCGTGGAACCGCAGCCCTTGGATCAAAGCGACCTTGGTGTGGGGTTTAGATGCATCCTTAGAGGCAGTATAGGTAGCTTGCAAGAGAAGGAGCCGAGGCGGCGCAGGGGAGGGTCGGTCGGCCTAGCCCTAGGACCGGTCGGCCCCACCTGACAGCGGGTTGGCTCGTGTCGCCTCGTGGAGTCGGTTTAGGTCTTCTAGAATCCCTATCCGCATCCGTGACGTGGAGATTAGGCCAATTGCTTCGGTTTCTTCCTTTGGAAGGAGGATCAATTATGTATTATGCAGCTTAGCCCCTGAAAAACACAGAATCACCAAAACTCATGGAATTTGTTAGTTTAAACCTCGAAACCTACTGTGGTGATCATTTTTATCATTTATTCCTCTTATGTTGATAGTTTAAAATGATAGTTAATTAACGTCAACATCTAGTGAACCATGCTCAGTATGATGATAGGTTGCAATGGAGTCATGCTTTGCCACAAGTAGAATTCCCTGATTTTGATGGTAGCGTGCCTAAGCTTTGGATTAAAAATTGTGAAAGCTATTTTGATGTTTATGTTGTTCCTGAGTATGTATGGGTTAAAATTGCTTCAATGCATCTAACTGGTAATGCTGCTTTCTGGGCACAGTCATTAGAGTTTCCCTTGCAAACCCTATCTTGGCAAGCTTTCTGCAAACTTGTATGTGATAAGTTTGAAAAAGAACAACACAATATGTTGCTAGGCAGTTTTTCCGTATTAGGAAAAATGATGGTGTAGCTGATTATATTGAGAAGTTTGATGGTTTAGTCCACAAAATCTTGGCTCATGATCCAAAGTTTAGTGCTGCTACCATCACTAATCGATTCATTGACGGGCTTAGAGATGATATAAAAGCGGTAGTGTTAGTCCAACGTCCTAGAAATCTGGATACTGCTAGCTCTATTGCTTTGTTGTGGGAAGAAAGCTCAAGAGACATACCTAAGAGAAGAAATGAATTTGGCAATACCTTCAGGTATTCTGGCAGGAACAGTGGTTATGTTGCTCAGAATGCTAACACATCATCTAATCTGATGCCACAAGAGAATCCAGCTGGCCAACCCAACAGAAGACATGAAAATGGGAGGGCATCTCAATCTGATGATAAAGTCAGTACACTGATGAATTATGGAAAGGCAAAGGGACTCTGCTTTAAGCATGGCCTAAAATGGAGCCTGGGTCACAAATGCTCTACATCTGTTCCCCTTCAAATGGTGGAAGAGCTCTGGCAGATGGTCATTGGTGACGATGCTTGTGAGCAATCTAACTCTAAACCAGAAGACTCTAGAGATGATTTAATGACAACTCAGCTAATTTGTGCAGGGAACAGATATTGGTCATACTGTGAGGATGATTGGGGATATCTATGGAAGAGAAGCCATAATCCTGGTGGACTCAGGAAGTTCCAACATTTTCATCAGTGAATCTTTGGCTTCCAAATGGAGGAGCTGGTCTACTCTGCATAATCCTATGCAAGTCAGGGTAGCTAATGGGGAAACATTACAGTGTACACATGAGCTAGTGGATTGTCCTGTCTGGATTTCTGGCTATGGCTTCAAAATCACACTGAAGGTACTTCCCTTCAGATGTTATGATGCTATATTGGGCATTGATTGGTTGGCTCGGCATAGCCCAATGGAGGTGGACTGGAAAGAGAAGTGGTTGTCTTTTCAGTATCAAGGTAGAAAGGCTACACTCCAAGGTATTAACCCTTTTATTGGGAAGTTTGAAACTATTAGTAACAGAGATCTTGCTACTTTGGTTGATCAAGATAAGTTGTGGTGTCTAATGGAAATTCAAGCAGTACCAGCTCCACAAGACTCTGAGTCTTTGCCTACTGAATTGCAACACCTGGTGGATGAGTTTGCTGACATTTTCAAACCACCATCTGGTTTACCTCCAAAGAGAGCATCAGTCCACACATTCCACTTGTCCCAAGAGCTCAACCTTTCAGATTGAGGCCTTATAGGTACAATTCAGCTCAGAAGGATGAGATAGAAAAGCAAGTTCAACAACTTATTGAAAATGGTTGGATCAAAGAAAGTAACAACCCATATGCCTCACCTGCCCTGCTTGTGAAGAAAAAGACAAGAGACTGGAGGCTCTGTGTAGATTACAGAAGATTAAATGCATTAACAGTGAAGAACAAGTTTCCTTTGCTTGTCATTGATGAGCTTCTGGATGAGCTCGAGGGGTCTCACTGGTTTACCACTCTAGACATGTCTTCTGGTTTTCACCAGATACTGGTTGATGAAAAGGATGTGGAGAAAACAGCATTTCAAACACACCATGGTCACTTTGAGTATCAAGTAATACCCTATGGTGTAACTAGTGGCCCTGCAACTTTTCAACATGAAATGAACACAATTATCCATCCTGTCCTCAGAAAATTTGTGGTGGTTTTTATAGATGACAACTTAATCTACAGCAAAACTTGGTCTGAGCACCTTGATCATATCAGACAAGTTTTCAGCTTGCTTCATCAACATAAATTCCATGTGAAGCTATAGTGTTCTTTTGCTAAGACTGAGCTAGTGTACTTGGGACACATTATTTCCGCTAAAGGCGTGGCAACTGATCCAAGGAAAATAGCCATAGTTCAAAATTGGCCAACACCCACTTCTGTCAAAGATGTTAGAAGCTTTCTTGGACTAGCTGGCTATTATAGAAACTTTGTCAAAAACTTTGGCACTATCAGCAAACCCCTCACAAACTTGCTCAAGAAGGGAACTCCTTTTATTTGGACAGATGCTGAGGCTTCATCTTTTCAAACCTTGAAGGTTGCATTGACTACTGCCCTAGTTTTAGCTTTGCCCAATCTTTGTAAACCCTTTGTCATAGAAACTGACGCCTCAGACAAAGGAATTGGTGCAGTTTTGCAGCAGGATGGCCACCCTATAGCTTATGTCAGCAAAGCATTGGGACCAAAAAACCAAGCCCTGTCCACTTATGAGAAAGAGTGCCTTGCCATACTACTAGCTGTTGATCACTGGAGAACATATCTTCAGCATAGTGAGTTCAGCCTTAAAACTGATCAAAGGAGCTTAGTGCACTTGGATGACCAGAGACTCACCACCCCTTAGCAACACAAGGCCCTGACAAAGCTCTTGGGTTTGAGGTACAATATCTGCTACAAAAAGGGCGTTGAAAACAAAGTTGCAGATGCTTTATCTAGACTCCCATCGCACAGTCAACAAGAAGTTTTTGCTATGACCTCTATCCAATCAGTCTGGCTCCAAGAGTTAGTGGACTCTTATTCTTCTGATCCCAAGACTGCAAAATTACTTTCTTCTTTGGCCATCAACAACACCTGTGGACCTTTCACTCTACATCAAGGGGTTATCAAGTACAGAGGTAGAATTTGGGTGGGTAACAATCACACTATTCAAATAAAGATTTTGCAGTCTTTGCACTCTGGCCCCCTTGGTGGACATTCTGGATTCCCTGCCACTTATAAGAGGATTCAAAATCTTTTTGCTTGGCCTAGCTAGAAACAAATGATCAAGAAATTTGTGGCACAGTGCACTATTTATCAGCAAGCTAAACCAGAAATGGTCAAATACCCAGGTCTTCTCCAACCTCTTCCCATACCCAAATTTGCTTGGCAAATGGTTAGTCTAGATTTTATTGAAGGTCTACCTACTTCCCATCACTTTAATTGCATATTAGTGGTGGTAGATAAATTTTCTAAGTATGCACATTTCATACCCCTCAAGCATCCATTCACTGCATTTCAAGTAGCCATGGCTTATATGAACAACATCTTTAAATTGCATGGTCTCCCTGAAGCTATCTCATATAGAGATCGAATATTCACTAGCTCCCTTTGGCAAGAACTTTTTAAGCTCACTAACACTGCTCTCAAGATGAGTACCTCTTACCATCCACAAACTGATGGCCAAACAGAGCAAGTGAACTAGTGCTTAGAAGCTTATTTGCGCTGTTTTGTCCATGCATGCCCTACTCATTGGAAGAATTGGTTAGCCTTGGCTGAATTCTAGTACAACACCAATTATCATACCTCTCTGAATTCTACCCCATTTGAAATCCTGTATGGTCAGCCGCCTAGACATCTTGGTATCGATGTGGTGGAATCTTGCGCTATTGATGATCTGCAGGTTTGGTTGAAAGAAAGGCATACAATGGTTCAACTATTGCAGCAGCAACTGCTGAGAGCACAACAAAGGCAGAAGTTGCAGGCTGACAAAAATCGTACAGAGAGGTCATTTGAAGTGGGAGATTCTGTGTATCTCAAACTCCAGCCTTATGTCCAGACTTCCATAGCCACTGGAGCTTCCCATAAACTTTCATTCAAATATTTTGGCCCGTATCCAGTGATTGCCAAAGTGGGAACAGTGGCTTATCGGCTCTTACTACCAGACAATACTTCAATGCATCCAGTTTTTCATGTATCTCAACTCAAGAAGGAAGTCTCACCAACCCTTCAGGTTACTCCTGATCTCCCAAATACTCTCACAGTTGATGCTTTTAGGTATCCTATGAAAGTATTAGAACGTCGACTGAAGCCACATGGAGCTCATCTTGTTTCGGAGGTTTTGATCCAGTGGTCTTCGTGGCCTCCATCAATGGCCACCTGGGAGTTGGAAACTGAACTACGTCAACAGTTTCCTGCTGCACCGGCTTGGGGAGAAGCCGTCTCTCAAGGGGGAAGAATGTCAGGATTCCTGAGGAAGGGCATCAGAAGCCGAAGCCTGACACTGAAGGTGGAGCAAAGGCGGGAAGAGTGAAGGTGCCAACTGATCAAACATCCAAGGATCTAGGCCCAAGAGATGAAGCGAGGCCCAGGTGCAAGAAGAAGCCCAACAAGCGATACCTCGGCCCAACCTGGGCAGCAGCGTGAGTTATAGCAGGGGAGAGCGATAGAGAAGGGTTACGAATAGAACAGAGAAGGATAGGCCGGTTGCGTCCGGAGGTGTTGGCGGCGGCGGCGAGAGCCCCGATCTTGTAATCGTACCCTTGATCTCTGTTCTAAACTCTCTAAACACTATCCAGATACTATATACATTCGATATGGAGTGAAATTTGAGTGAGGTTCTTGACAAAGAATTAATGGAAATACTGCATAGCATATACATTGGCGAAGAACTCGATGTCATCGCCGATCTGGACGAGATCGAGCTTCTTGTCGAACTTGAAGACGTGCACCCGGCTCCCCGTGCTCCCAGCGTCGAAGATCACCGCGTACCTCCCGGCTGACGACGACCTGGCAGCAGCCGCGAGGTTGTTCTCGTTCTTCGCTGCCGGCTTGAGCTCGCCGTCGTTGTCGGCTGCATGGCCGCCCTTCCGGCCAAGAGACGAGGCCGAGGCGAGGAGCAGGAGGAGAAGCAGCAGGGCAGCAAGGCCGGCGGCGACATGAGCCATTTGCCGCTGCAGTGCCGGCCCTCTGTGCCAAAGTGGCCGGCTCCCCGGCCGACTGGCCACTCCGACTTCACTCTCGTGTAGGGTGTGTTTGATCAAGTGTCAAACTGGACGTCTATATACAGGAGATTCGAGGTAGGAGACGAGTGGTCGAGTGGAGGAGTTTTATTCCACGTTTGTGCACCTAAATAAAGTATCGTGCGATATGGTCTATTATTGCAAAACAAAGAGATGTGCGGTAAGTGGTGCTATACTGCTATAGTCGTGTGAAATTGCCAGACTGACGATGCCGATCTCACCTCGGGAGTCGGGAGAAAACGACGAACCCTACATTGCTTGTTGTTTTTTCTTTCTCCTCGTGTAATCGTGTTACACGCGGGTCTTTTTAATTAAAAAGAAAGAAAAAGTGAACCACTGACCCTTACTACTACAATGCAAGGCCCACCGCAAGTTACTGTTGCAGCGACAACACCTTGTAGGCGTCACATCTCCTTGATTTGGGAAAAAATATTCTACCTCAAAACTATCGTCATAATCAAATTTTCCTTCAAAAGCAACTACATGCTGTTAAGCAATCAGTTGAGAAATACTCCCTCCGTTTGTAAAAGGATCTAACTATAGAATTTGTGCAAGTTAAACTAGTTTAATTTTGACCAAATTTATAGTAAGTAGTATTAGCATTTATATCTACAACAAAGTTTACTATGAAAATATATTTTATAATTAATTAGTTGTACTTATCTTTTTATCATAAATGTTTGTAATTTTTTAATAATTTTGGTCAAACTTCAAATCGTTTTACTCCTTAAAACTGATAATTGCATTCTTTCGTAGACGGAGAGAGTACCAGAATAGTTAATTTTTTAAATGAGTCCAAGCGGTAGTCTACAACTCCAATTTGATGGACTAGTTCCACCATGATGGTATCTTATTTTGAAAAACGAGTCCTCAAAATAAAGTCTTCTTGCCCGTCTGCGGGAGCATCTCACTTGCGAGCTCATCTTCGATATGCTGATGCTGCCTGACTAAAGAATAGGTTGTCGTGTGAACAAGGTCGCGCCCTGCCGGTGGTGGTAACTCGCGAGAGGAGGAGGTGCCGAGAAGACCCTATGGCCCTACCAAAGCTACACCATGTCAACCTCACAGCACGATGTCGAGGCGGCGGCTATCGTGCCTTCACCTTCAGATCAGTACCTCTTGGTGATCAGAGTTCGAGTCCTAAGGGACTCACTTTGTAGCTTCAACCGCAGCGATCAAGAGGGGAAAAACTCGAAAAAAAACTCTCTCGTCTACCTCACATCTAAAGCACAGGTCTGTGGCCGGCTTATCTCATGGAGCTATGGTGCCGCTGTGTATGGGTGCGGCAAGGGTTTGAGGGTTTTCTCGATCTGCGTAAGAAGATCTTGTTCTTAAGCCGGAATATCCGGGAGCTGTCTAGTCACCGTAGATCGAGTTTTTTTAAAAAAAAAAATAGGGCCTGCTGGAGAGGCTAGCCTCGACAACTCGGTCGTGGGTGTATTTTCATTCAAGGCCAGGCATAAGGTGGGAGTAAGTTGGATTATTCCAAAACTTGGTCGGCAGGTACAAAGCTTGGTGAAAAGAAAAGGCTCTAGGCTTGCATTTTTTTTCAGTAAACATCAGTGTTTCACCATTGTAAGGGCTAGGTCCACCCATCATATGAATAGAAACCAAATAGATGTGTTAGATGTAAAATCTAAGTGTGAAAAACTTAGGTGGATAGAAGGATTCAAGGTGCAGGCTATTTATCAATTACTTTGCTCTTTTACAGTGTACATAGATGGATGTTTAATTTGGAGGGTTGGGTAAGTATCAATCGTGTGTTTGCTCAAAAAAAACCCAAATCCCTAGTTACATGTGCGACCGTGTGTTGCATGTATAAAGATTTTTTTTTAGCAAAAGAGTCAGCTTTCATTATATATCAGCATAAGAAGTACAGACTCCATCTAGAGGCGAAACAAACAAAACATATCTTCCTACCAAAAAATTAACATAGCCCTTAGCTACACAATAAGCATCAAAATTGGAGCTTCAACAAAACGTTGCAGTGGCAAATTTCCCTTTTTTTAACTAGCTTTTTAAGAAGCCGACAAACTAATGAGAAGATGATCTGCTATGGCTCAAATTTTAGGTGCCATTGGACTGCCATCGGCCCACGCGGAGAAAGCCGAGCCAGGAAAACAGCAGCAGCAAGCCTCACCGATTAGCCCAGGTGAATCCTTTTCCTTCTGTGGACTGCAGCAAAAGCAGATCGATGCAGGAGGCGCCATGAGCTGGAGGCCCACGATTATTTTTCACTTGCACCTTCCTGATTCAGGCTGGTGGTCGACCATGTCTTCTCGATAGACCTAAGCTAGGGGCATTCTTGGAACGATAATGCTTGGTTGAGGGCGTCCGGACGGACGGACGCACCTCAACCCACACACGCCGCCCGTCCGCTCTGCGCGCCGCGCCCTCACCCGCACCGCCCATGGATCGCAATCCGCTGTCGCAGCCCAACACCAGACGTTGTCTCCCATCGTCAAGCGGCTCACGCCCCTCCTAGTACGTTTTCCTTTCCCATTCATTCTCACGTCCTAGACCTAGCTAGAGGCTAGTGTCTGGACTGGTGTACCCTAGGAGCTGAGTGCCAGGTGCGGTGGCCGGTGGGGCCTAGTGAATCGTGGCGCCGCGGGCAGGATCCATTTATGCTGCCAATGAGCTCCACACCGACAACCTCCGCGCCGCTCCGTGGCATCGAGCTCCGCACTAACGTCGAGCCCTATATGTTTAATGCATTTCAAATGTATGTATGTTTAATGTGTTTCGGATGTATGTTTCAAATGTTCCAAAGATATGTTGCAAGTGTTTCATATGGATGTTTCAAAAGTAGATCGTGATGTTATATACGTTGCAATGGTTGTACACATACGTAGCAAGTTTCTGTCTTAATGTTTCATCTATTTTTCCAGACGTATGTTGCGGTGTGTTTATTTGATTGTTGCATATGTTTCACACGTATATTGCAAGTGTTTTATCTGGACGTTGTATATGTTTTTACAATGGTTTCAATTGTTTTTAGGTGTTTTTACAAGTGTTTTAAATGCATGTTTCATGTGTCTTCAGACGTATGTTGCAAGTGTTGCATATTGATGTTTCAAAAGTAGATTGGGTGTCGTATCTCCCTCCTCGCCTTGGTGTCTCCTCCTCCTCGTGGCATCGGCTGGGCATCTGTAGCCCCATCCCTCTCTCTTCTTGATGCTGGTGACGTTCGGAGCGGCGCAGGCCCCGCCTTGGTGCGCGAAATGGTGCCGGAAACGAATTGCAGGCGTAGACGTCTGAATGCGACGTCCGGACACTAGCAAAGCCTGTTCTCGAAAAAATAGATTCGTTTAGGTCCCAAAAATCGTACGCATGGCAATCCCACGTACCGTGTCGGCCCTAAATTTTCTGGTTAGGCTCAAACTCAGATCTAAGTAGGCCGACCGCTAATATTCTGTAGGCTGGGCTCCACGCGGGACTCCCCACCCGCTACGTGCTCCACGCGGTCAACGCCGGGATGAAAATGGTACGGATATTTTCCGACCGTATTTGAGACCGAATCCGTTTAAATGAGTTTAGATCTGTCCATATCCGATTCTGGATATTCAACGTTCGATACCATATCCGTATCCGAATACTCAAATCACATATTTATGATGTCGATATCCAATAATGTTCTTCCGGCATGGTTGATACTATCCGTATTCGAATCTAAATCCGGACAGAAATATAAAAACAAATATAATATCAGTAATATTCATTCGTATTCGATCCGTTTTCATCCTAGGTGGTGGACGGCCTGCCCGAGGACGGGAGTTCGAGACCAAGGAGACCGGAGCGAGGACGACGGGGACGCAGCGGACTCTGGCGCCAATGCCATCACCGTGAAGCGCCACTACTGGGATTGGATCGACGACGACGACAACAGTGACAGTGAGCGCAATGAGGTTGCTGCTGCCGGCGAGCGCGCGCACTAGAGGCTGCTCCGTTCCGTCCCCGGGAATTGCAGGACGAACTGCGCAGTGGTGCATGTGGAGCAAATCGATGAATTGGGCTTAGGGGCGCCTCTGTCTCTTGATGATTTTGTTGTCCATTTCTCTGCTTCAGATCAGTTGAGTTCACATGTATAGGTTTGCAGTATCAGCTCACATTTTTGCTTCAGTTTCAGAGATGAATCGTGAACTGCTCGTTCATCTCAAAACCCACCGAACGAAGAACAAATCGAGCACACTGCTCTGAAGTAGGTTAATGCATGAGTTTTGTTGCTTCCAGTTTCTGTGCAAGTGCAAGGTCATAGTAGGACGTAAAAGGCTGTTGTACCGTTGTGCTAAGAGTAAAAGGGTAATTTTATATACAAGTTAACATCGTTAGAGTCTCAAACTAACGGAAGAGCCCAGAAAGGAAACGAGGTTTTGGGGCCAAAAACAAAAGTTCAAAACAAAAGAGGGTTGTAAGAAAAATGGACCTCAGCCCATTTAAATTAGATTTTGGTATTTGATAATCAACACAACTAAATTGAACTAATGCATTTATGAATATTTATTTTATAGTTTAATAGGTTGCGAATCTAACTTTGGACGAAGAAGCAAAGCCAAGGCACAAATTAGAGCCAAGGTGGACGCAAGATGGCAAAGAAATAAATAAAAGAGAGAGAGAGAGAGGAAAAAGCTACGCACAACGTGCATGCACTAGGGAGAGAGGTGCACGTGCTGCCGTTCTTGCCTTGCATCCTCACTTGCGGCTCAAAGAAACAAGCAAGCAGCAGCAGTGCATCAGCAGCAGCGTACCCAGGCAGTGAGAGTCGGACCCTCCATGGGAGGCGTCGGACCTATGCTAGCTGTCCGACGGTTGAAAGAGCACTGACGGAGAAGCAACAGCAGGGCGTCGGGCTCTAAACAGAGGCGTCGGACTACTGAGGACGAGCCGGAGCTCGTTTGGCTTGCTCGCTGTGGTTCGAGTGGCCGGTCCTGGGTTCGATTCAACAGCCTTACCTCGGAGATTAATTCTCCATTAATAATTTCAGTCGTTTTTCGTGCAAATATGCCACAATGGTCAAGTGACGTGTTCGTCACGCTCGGAGTCTAGTGATCTTCGAGTACCTCCCAGCTGCATTCAATGTCTAGGTATAATTGTAAGTTTGTTTGTATATCCATGTGTGAGGTGTGCGTGTGTGTGGTGGTGCGTCGATCTGTATCAAATACTACAGCTGTACTTAGACGAGAGGCCTAAGAAAAAAGGCGTCGGACTACTGCCTGACACTGTTCATCACGTCCAAGCTGTGAGAGTCGGACCCTTCAGGGTAGGCGTGGGACCTTCAGGTCCACAGTCCGATGGTTCTGAACATGTTCCAGCAAGGAACCGAGAGCTATGCACGGCGTCAGACCCAGTCCGGAGTACAGGCGTGGGACCATCCGACGGTCTGGCCCAGCTGCCATTGGCCACAGTGCAGCAACAGTCGGCATCATGTCAGATGGCGTCGGACTGCTACAGTAAGCTCCGACGGTCCCGAGCCACAGGGTTCGACGACATGCAATTTTGTGTATGGAAGGTGACCAACGGCTCTATTTATCTGGGAGCCTATAAATACTCCCGTGGCCGGCCAAACCAAAGGTACGATAGTCAAGAAATTACCATATAAGTTGAGACACATTTTTAGTTGCTCTAGCCACCAAAGTGCTTGTGAAATATTAGGTAATTAGTGTAGATGCTTTGTGAAGTGCTTAAGTTAGTTAGACCACTGTTTTGCGCTTCCTCTAGGTGTTAGGCTTATTGTTTAGTGAGGTTTGCACACCTCTTACCTTTCGGTGTTTTGCGCGCACTATTGTTATACATCGGAGAGGCTTGTAGTTTTGCGAGACCACACCATAACTGTGTTTGTGGTGTGGCTGTCACCGTATACTGGAGGAAACAAGACCCGCGGCGTTTTGGTTGGAAGCTTGACAGTGAAGACGGCGGAGAGTGGTTTGGGAGAGGCTTGCCGGAAGACACACCGGAGATCCACTTGCGTGTGGGGAAGGCCCAGGGCTATCACGGAGTTACCCGACCGAGAGCTTGGCTCTTGCGAGAGATTCCTTGCGAGGGGCTCCAACGAGGACTAGGAGGAAGCTTACGCGCTTTTCGATACCTCAGTAAAAATATCGGAGTCATCGACAGGAGTTTGTATCTCCATCTTCCGTATTTATATTGCTACCTTGGTTGTGTGCTTTACTTTCCTAACTTAGTAGATAGGATTGGAATCTAGGTTGCATAACTCTTTTGCGGTAGAGATAGCAACACACCTAGCAAAACCGTAGTTGCACATTGAGATAGATTACTTTCTTGTATAGATTTTGACTAGGTGGAATTAGAGACCTTACTTAGAAGTAGAATTTTAAATTATCTAATTCAACCCCTCCTCCTCTTAGACGTCACGGTCCCTTACAGGGGCCAAGAAAGGAAACACAACTTTTTTATGGCCAACAAACTAATTTTATCTACTACTATTCCATTACTAAAAAAGATAGAGGATTATCGGGAATACAGTACAAGATTTGACGCTGCCCAGTGCGCACTTTAGTCGTTTGTTAAACGAGGTCTTCTACGGTAGTTGGAAATGTCCCACGGTACCTCTAGGTACTTTTGTTTTTCCTATTTTTTGGCCATTTAATTGTGGAAGGTCATTTATATAAATTAATTATTGTTATTTAGGACATAATGGTAATTGACCTTTTAGCCTTCTCACGCTATGGACCAGGTGTCTTGAGGCTTGTTCCGTTCGGGCTAGACGCAGACATAAACGCCGCCGCGGTGCCGCCGCCGCCTCATTCCGCTCGCCCCAGCAACATGTATTGTTGCATACTTGCGTTGTTGACTGCTTAGCCGGGGCTTGTTGCTGATTCAGGTAGTTGATAGCCTGATAGGCCTGGTTCCTGTGTCTGTGCTTGGAAGAGGAGCCATATCAAGCATTCAAGCTTGCCAGGGATGGACGGGTGCAGGGTGGAAACCGATTTGACATCTCTCAACACCCGGGAAGAATGGTGCTCCTGCAGGCGGAGCATTGCAGTTGCGCGGGGGGCGGGAGCAGGCATTACATCGCGCCACCATGCGCGGCTGTCGAAGCATACTGCATACGCTTTGGCAGCGGGGAGCGTCGGGGGTTGGGTAGCTGTCCGGGGTATCGCCGGTGTGGGCGTAGGTGTCGTGGCGAGGCGGATGTTGTGGAAGCCATCCGGGGCCTGGGTGGATGTGAAGTTACGAACGGCGAGCCTATGGACGGAAGGATAAGGTGAGAGGCTGGAGCGGTCGCGGCAGTTGTGTGCGGCCGTTGACACGGCGGCGGCGGACCCAGAGCTCCGAGCGACCTCCCAGTGATGGGACAACTGGTGATTGCTTTTCCAAGAACACATGGAAACTACATATTTACACTTTACCGAAAAAATAAAATAAAACGACAATTCTGGAACTGGTCCTACCTATTTTGGTACTAGTTCTACCTATTTTGGTACCGTCCCCACCATTTTTGCAATACTGAGTACTTTCACACAGGTACCTCTTATGTTTGCACTGGCCGATCTCGCCCTATGGATGGTCTATATTTTTTCCAACCATTATAAAATTTCTCTCGTTAAATATACTATCAAGAACATCTAGAGGGAAAGCCTGAAAGTTTGGCTAGGCGAGAAGCTAGGCAGTGAAAACAATGGAGCCTACAACTACAAGCAAGCTCGATCTTGAACACACTAAAATGTGTTTATTTGTTTTGTTTTGTTTTTGCGACTTACAAAAATGTGTTTGTTGTGCGAGCAAATTAAATGGTCTACAATTTATCCCTAATTAGTGCTTGTCCTCATCGTCAGTCACTACAAATTAAAGTAACTCCAAATAAAGTTGTTGAACTGGAAACGTCGATCATCACTACAAAGTGGCTTCTCCACCACCCCTGCCAAGTTTTTTTTCCAAACGGCCAGTTCCGTCAGGAAAAGTGCCGAGAACCATTAGGAAAGGTCATCTGTGATGGTTAACGTAAGGGATAAGCCATCAAGAAAGAAACGACACGGAAAGTCAAGTTTCCCTGATAGAAAACCGTCACGGACCATTTCCTGACGGTTGCTGCTGTTAGGGAAGATCAATAGCGTTGATTCCTAAGCCTCTCATCAGGGAAATTTTTCCTGATGGCCCAGACCGTCAAGGATAGTTTTTATCTTCCTCGTCAGTTGCTGAACCGTCAGCGAAATTTCATACTTTCACTGTCGGTTTCTGAACTGTCAGGGATAGGTTCGACTTTCCCGTCGGTTGCCTAACCGTCAGGCATGAAAAATCTTTCCCGTCGGTTGCCCAGCAGTCAGGCCTGAGATAATTCCTAACGGTTCGCCTCCGTCAGGGAAAATGTTTCCAGTCAATTGGTTGTCCAATTTCACTGATTATTTGGCCATTATAAGACCACTGTTCATAGCAAGTAATTAGCCATTACAAAACAATATTGCAGCAATTGATGTAACCATTCATCTACACTGAAGTAATAAATATTACATTCAATAATCTTAGAACATCATTCAAGTTGTTCATGAATACAAAGGCATATATATAACAACTGGTGCCTCCTAGTCAGCCTTCTAGTTAGGTACCTAACAGGGAGCACAAGTTAAAAGTGGTAACTCACAGCTAGGTGCTATCTATGTCCCAACACAACTACAGGTAGCTAGCTGCTATCTCATGACAGTATGCAGCCACTTCTACACAAGATAGCCAAAAAACGACATTCCTTGACCTTGGATGTTGAGGGATGGCCGGCAGCGTCGTAGTCGATTGGGAAGACACCGTGGTAGCTCGGGACGACAGGAGGGGCTGGTGGTGACTGTGAGCAGGCACGGCAGCCGGCGGCGCTCGATCTGGTGGTTGGCAGCGCCGCTCTGGTGGTTGGCGGCGGTGGTGGCCAGCGGAGCCGCGGTGGGCGGCGGCGGCAGCGTGTCGGGCGTCGGCCGCATCGCAGCGGGAGGCGCGGCGAGCGGCGGGCGGCTGCTGTGGCTGGGGGCGTGCTGCGGCGAGCGGCTGCTGTGGCTCAGGGCGTGCCGCGGCGGGTGGAAGCTCGCGGCTCGCGACTCGCGAACGCCTGGACGACGGACAGCAGCTGGAGGCCCAGGGTGGAGTGGATAGGGATGGGAGATTTTTTTTTATTGAGGAGATGGGGTTGAGGCCGGTTGGACTGGGTCAAGAGCGCGGCGGGGAAATAATTGGCTGGACTTCCAGGCGCGCGTCTCTTTTTGGTTGGCCAGCAGCGCGCGACAACTTCGTTTCTGCGTGAGAAAAGCAAAGACGAGCGCGCGAAAGCCTGAATTGTGCGTGCAGAAGTCCCGAAAATCTCTCCGTGACGGTAGCCACCAACGGGATAGACTTTCCCGCACGGTCTAGCGGCAACGTCAGGGATTCTTGTGTGCCTCTGACGGAGGATGCACAGCCATAGGGAGTGCTCCCAGCCGACGGCAGAAAACTGATCTGGAGTGGTGCTCACCATAGACCGGTTATTACATAGGATCAATGCAAAATCCATGAATCAGCATAGATGCGACCTTGTTCGAGACAACATAGACCCTCACTAGGGACAACTAAGGACCTTGGAAGTAGTCCAAATTATGCATCCTGACTCATCTTTTTTGGCGCAATAGCCTCAATGGCAGTACCCAAAGGCCATGCCGCCTCAATGTAGTATTCTCCATACTTCACCCTGGCCACCAATGTAATCTCCTTCGTTGGAACCAAACCTGTATAAACCATAGTAAGTTTGTTCAGAATGCCTAAATGTTGTTAGGCAAAAAAATTTACTTTGTATTGTACTTCAGTACTTACCAAAGCCATCTACTAGCAATGTGTATTGGTATACAAGATCCATGCATATGTATGGCACATCAACAACATTAGGGTACGTAGCTTTAGCTTCTTGGACGCTCAGTGAGCAAACCTTGTTTGCGGCAGCTTTGAATGCCGCGGGTGTGGACTTTGCACTGGGTGCCTCTCTATCGATGAAGCCAAACTGTGACATGGTTTTATTCAAATTGTAGGATTATTAGATCTCTCATTTCATACAACATATGTATGTATTTTCTTAGAATGTGAATGAGATCTAGTTCCCTGGTTTGTGCATGTTTTATAGGAATTGCTACATACCTCGGAAGCTTTGCCATAGAAGAAAGATGCGATGTATAGCTCATCTTGGCCAGCTCCGCCACCACCGTTCCACACGCCGTTAAAGGTGCAATTCTTGGTTTCACAGGGTGCGTTCAAGTTTAGTGCCTTGATTACCTCTTCTCTGCACTTTTCATACACTGCACCTTCAGGTGAGGCTGTTGCATCATATTCCTTCCCATTATAGGTGTACTTACCTTAAGTAATGACAATGAAATACCCAATTAGGATAGTTTTATGTAAATTTTATCTTAAGAAAAAATAATCAGTCAACAAACAAGGACGAAGCTGCTTAGTTGTCCATGTCAGCATTACAACATACCACTGAACCCACGTAAAATGCAGTGGCTAAATGGCCCATTCTTTGCCTTTAAGACCTCCACACGAGCGGCTAAACCGCCATAGTACAAGTAACTGCAGAGGCAAATAAGGAACATTATTTTCAGTAATCACAATTCACAAGAAGTACATATAACTAGTTCATGATTTCAAAGAGAAATTATCATGACAAACTCTCATCAAGGTTCAACTATTATTGTATGAAAAAAAAGTTAATGGTAAGATATGTATTTATGTATATAACAAGGACTAATCACCATATGGTTCATCCTTTCAAAGATAAGATTAGACAAAGTTATCGCAGTGTAAATTAAGTTTAAACATAATGTTGCTTAACCTGTGAACATAGACATTATAGTCTTTCCCCTTGAGATATTCTTTTGTAATGTAAGGATCCTTCCCATCGGGCACAGCTGGGGCATTTGCAGCAGCATTCCTAGAAATGGCATATGCCATTTGCACTGATCCACCCCCCATATCGATCACACCAACCGTTTTCGAGTACTCCCTTCCCAAGTTACCTAATAGATAATTTAGAGCAACCTACAACAAAATGGCACATGCAACACTGTTTGTAAACAGAGTACAAGGGATATACAATTTTTTTTCTTTTGAGGGCAAAAGGTGGATACCACAAAAGTTATGTACATACCCATAGGTAAGACCCTTCTTGAGATCCCTCGAGAATGGTGATCAATTTGGGATTGTACTCAAATTTGCTCTTGGTGTGAACAAGATCTCGGACCTGTATTAAGAAAAAGTTAAGCAAGCAATGTTTGCTTGTATATCACTGCTATAGAAAAAATTAGCTGAGACGGGCAAAAGTGATTAACCAAGGCGAGCATCGCAACCGCCTCGGTCGAAAGGTCACGGTAAATGGATCTTTCCCGAGGCGGTTGAGTTGCCCGCCTTAGTTAATAATCAATTAAAAAACAAAAAAAAAGAAAAATCCATGGACAGGCCTGGCGAGCCCATCCACGGGCCTACTGAGCCCATCCACGCACCGCCGCCGCTGCTGCCGTAGCTCGTCAGACCAGGCCTTCCCGCTGCCGGATCCGGCCTCCCCGCCGCCGGATCTGGCCTCCCAGCACTGGAGCTGACGAAGAGGTGAAGGAGGAGCGCCACCATCGCCTCGCCCGCTCCTAGATCCGGCCTCCCCGCCACCGGATCCGGGCTCCTCCTCACCCTCGCCATCGGATCTGGGGTCCCGGAGGGGCCTGAGAGAGAGAGAGAGAGAGAGAGAGAGAGAGAGAGAGAGAGAGGGAGGGAGGGAGGGGAGAGGGACGCCACACGTGGAGGGGAGGAGGGGCGCCGCTGCCAGAGGAGGGGGCCACGTGGCCACGCCGGAGGAGGAAGAGGCGGTCGCGCGCGCTCCGCCGGAGAAGGCAGTCGCGCGCCCCACGCCGGAGGAATAGAAGGGGGAGGAGGGCTGCCTCGCCCGCGCCTCCTGCACACGGCCCACCCGACTCGCCCGCGCCCCACGCTGGAGGAAGAGAAGGGGGAGGAGGGCCACCGCGGCACACCTCGCCCGCTGCACCTGGGGGAGAGGAGGGATCCGGGCTGAGGGGAGGGGCGTCCGCCGCGTTGTAGAGAGAATGAGGGAGGGGAGGAGCGCGAGGGAGTGCGGCTGAGGGGAGGGGTGAGGGAGAGTGCGATAAGGGGAGGGGTGAGGGAGAGACTGATTTTAGGGTTTCTGAAGATTTTGTTTATATATTGGAGATGATAGTGGGCTGGTGTGGGCTAGCTGGCTGGGCCTAATTTACCGAAGCGGTTGCATTATAATGCCCGCCTCGGTAAATGATTTACCGAGACGGTTGCTTTATGATGACTGCCTCGATTAATATATATTAACCGAGGCGGGCACGTCAGGTTGCCCGCCTCTGTTAATGAT
The DNA here is from genome assembly GCA_022457205.1 of Saccharum spontaneum. Classification (NCBI taxonomy): domain Eukaryota; kingdom Viridiplantae; phylum Streptophyta; class Magnoliopsida; order Poales; family Poaceae; genus Saccharum; species Saccharum spontaneum. Next base: position 4,321,556 of record CM039597.1, on the reverse strand, counting down.
TAACCGAGGCGGTTTATACGCATGCTGCTGGCCACTGAATAATGGAGGCAGGCAACCAGCCCACCCCGGTTAATTTTTTCTGTAGTAGTGTATGTAGATTACACATGAGACATGGTCCATAGTATGAGAAGATGAATTTACCGCTTCAAGAATTTCGTCTGCCTTCTCGTCTCCAATTAATCTCAGACCAGCAGTTGCCTGCAATTTTGATATGCAAGAAACACTTCAGTTTGAGAAGAAACCAAAGATTTCCAATGGAATGGAACAATATGCTAGCTTATTATTTAGCTTTGTACACTGTTATGTGCTTTATAAGCATACATAAAACGTGAATAAGTACATATCTATATGGAGGAGGGGCATTGAGATTTTGCTATACTGGATGACTTAGATTAAGGAAACAATTACCCCAAGTTCAAGCGGAGTATTTTTCTGAAGCCGGAGAGGGACAATCTTCTTAGCCTGCTCAAGAAGGGGGAGTATGGAGCTTGCAGCCTCTTGAGGTTGACCAGCATATGAGCTCAGCCCGGGTTTTACCTGAATCAACAAATAAATTGCAAATATGTATGGATATAAGGTTATCAATAATCCAATTGGTACTTTTTCTTTACATATTAAACTCGTTTGGCACAGCTCTTGCTCAGAAATCTAGATTGGTGGATCTGTATTTGTAGATTAAATTAAACGGATCTGAATATTTATAGCTAGTCCAAACTATATAAATAAAATAAACTACCTAACAGCTCGAGATCTAAGATTTTTCTTGGAACTAGAGCTCTGCTAAACAGAGCCATATAGGAGTAAAAAACAGACAGCTCATCTAAGATTTATTTTCCATGCGTTCTTTGTTGAAAGCTTTATTGAGTATGCAACTGTCTCTGTGAAGTACGACGTGCAGCATATGGGATCTTGGTTCTCGTTCTCTGCATGCTTAAAGGTTGCCTCTCGTGGGTCGTGGCCAAATCCTCTTCAGAAACAAAGAAGGGTAACAGTCCGTATATACTCTCCGGATCACAAATAAAAGCCTCTATATATGTATGTTTATCCTAAAGCGAAATTTTTTATATTAACTATGAAATTACACTATATTAAATGTAATGACCTATACAATTATTATAAGAAATATTTTAGATACTAAACCTAGTGATGTCAGTCTTGTGCTATTAATCTATGCAAGTAGAGCTTTTGGGCCCTATATATATTGCATATATAGGTGCGTTCAAAAAATGTATATATTGCATAGGGAAAGAAGCCACAGGTAAACTAAGGAGTCACACACTTGTTTTTCGTTCTTATTTCAAGTGTCAAGACAAGTGAAGTACTGAACGGCTCTTTATACATACAAAATCGTTGGTATACAGTATCATGCACACTTGTTTGACTCTTCTTTTTTGTTTTTTGTTCTTTTGAAGCTGAAGATGGAATGGAAATCTGAATGCCATTGCCAGCTCTTTTTATACCTTGGCAAAGAACTCGATGTCATTGCCGATGTTGACAAGGTCGAGCTTCTTGTCGAACTTGAAAACGTGCACCCGGCTCCCCGTGCTCCCGGCGTCGAAGATCACGGCGTACCTCCCCGCCGATCTGGGAGCTACTACGACGTTGTTCTCAATCTTCACTGCCGGAGCCGACTCATCGTCGGCATAGCGGCCCTTCCGGCCAAGAAGCGCGACGTTGCCGCCGGAGGTGGCGCCAGTTGAGTAAGGCAAAGCCGTGGCAAGGAGCAAGAGGAGAAGCATGGCAGCAAGGCCAGCGAGGCGAGCCATTGCCGCTGCAATGTCCTCTCTCAAGCTAACTAGCAAAGTAGCCGGCGGCCGGGCACGCAGGAAGGTGACCACTCACAGTCACACTTCACTCGTGTCTCAGCTAGCTAGCTCTGAGCTCTCTGGAGCTGGGGTGGACAGTTATATGTATACACGAGTCAAGGAGCATAACTTTGTGATTCCGATCTGACCTCGGGAACCCAGGTTTGTTAATTTTTTTTTAACTCACCAAGTTTGTTATTTAAATGTCTCTACTCGTGTAGCACGCGACTGGACCAGTAGTAAGAAAAAAAACGAAAGTAAACACCGACACTTACATATATTTTTCTATAGAATAAATAAATTCATAAAAATATGAGCACATACATTAAGTCTAGAACATTAAATCATTAAATCCGGATAAGCAGGTTCCACCAAAAAAAAACTAAAGTTTACACGACACTTACGTGTGTATATATATAACACTTTATCCTTCTGAACACAATGAGACTAGATTGATAGATTTTGAGACCAATGGAATCAAACGCATGCTGTTAAGAAATAGGGTAGTTAATTTTGAAATAAATCCAAAAAAAATAGTCTAGACCTCGAATTTGTTGGGATATATATTTCCACCACAATGGACCTGGTTGGCCACTTTTTCAAGCAGGTTAGGTTAGTTTTGTTAAATCTGATGGTATCTTGTTTTGAAATGACATCTAACATCTTTCTCCTTGCCTTCTCCTTCAGCCGCGGGGCCGCAAGGGCAGGGCACCAACCACAAGTCACTGAGATCGGTCATCGGAAACCACGACTTTAAGTTTCTCTATACTGCAATATGCCATCCACACCGAGTTCCTCTTAGAGCTGCTGGCACCGGAAAGATTCATTTTGTCCCACCACGCATCTTATCTGTGCGTCGCAACTAGACAGTTTATGGAACAATGAAAAGACAATAAGCATTGGTGCAATTCCTCCACTCGTCACTTCAACCACTGGAAATGACATGACATTTTTTTTAGAAACAACAAAATGAAGTTTTTCATCGGAACGGGCATATATATTTATGAGACTGCTAAATTGCATCGCTGTACTTGCTTCATTACTATCACCACTAGAAGAAAGCCCGCGCATTTTGCGGAAATTACTGGTGAAATTATATTATTTATATTTACTAATATGAATAAATAAATATCATAATACATGTTAGTGGATAATTTTTAGTATTTTGATGTGGACAACTAAATATATGTTAGTAAATAATGTGATTTGCTAATATGAATATCTTGAATGAAGACATAATGGCATGTGTTAGTTGAATGTGTTAGTGGATACTGACGTGGACACTTTGCATGATGGATAGTTGTATGTGCTTGTGGGATGTTCTAGTGGATGCTAATGTGGACACTTTGTATGGCAAGATAAATTGCTAGTACATGAAGTTTGACAATATAAGATATATAGATATAGATTACTTACAAAATTGAATGGAAGCTGCTACGCTAAATAAAAAAAAATCTCCAAAATCGATGTATAAACCCACCGGTATATGTGTAGAAAACAAAGCAGCACAGGGCTTTTGATGGCTTCATGCACATAGCTCATCCCTTAATTGATTGTTGGACGTCGTAAGAACATGAACATACGTTTAGAGGGGCCTGACCTAGCCAAAGTGGTCCAGCGATGAGCGCGATACGCAACATAGTCACCGGAGGAAAACCTTGTAGGAGCACAATACGCAAAACATGACGACGATGTCTCTTGAAATACAATACTCCACATGCCCGGGAGGGACCCTGTCAGGGCGTGCGGCGGCTATGGGCTGCCCTAGTCGGCCTTATCGCTCTAGAGCTTCGTCGTTGATCCATTGTCCATGCAGCATCAACAAAGAACGAGGAGCAGTAGTAGATGAGAAAGAGGGGGGGTGAAAAAGTGTACGTAGATTGGTTTTTTGTTGATTGTGTAGTTAGATTACCTCAGTCGGTTGTGATCCTGTAAAATATATAGAGGGGATAACCTTCTCCAAACGAAATCTGCAAGTTTCTCACGAGATTGGATAGGTTCCCATCGAATTAGTTCGAATTGGACTTGGACAGGGGAAACCGGCTTAGTTGGTTTTCATGGGGAAGCCCAGTCATACTACGAAAACCAGCTAAGCTTGTTTTGCTGCTTTCAACTCAAATTTGTTGTCAATATAGAATATCTTCATCTTGATTCCAAACTAGATGATCTATATATGTTTTTCGATCATCTCGACGAAGATAACACAATGGCAAAGTCTATTCTTCAATTTGAAGAAATTCACAAAACCATCTTAGCCTATTTGAAAAACAAGCTAAGACTGTTTCCTGTGGATAACTTTCCCAGAGCTGCGCTTTCTTCGTCTGAACTCCAAATTGAACGACCTATATATGTTTTTCTATTGTCTCGACGAAAGATACACAACGGTGGGGTCCATTATGTATTCTGACAAAATACCAAAAACTGGCTTAGCCCAGTCGCTGTGTGCGGCCTCCTTTGGCGATTTTGGCTATCAACAGTAGTAACCGTGCGTGCTGGGTGACTCATCTCCTCATAATTCGCGCTGGGTGAGTCAACTCTCTCTTCATAATTCATGTGTCTTGTCATTATTTTTGCTGATATATCGTCTCATTGGCAAAGAAATTTTGACGGGAGTAGCCTTAAGAAGCCCTCCAAGTTGGAATAAAAAAAAAAGGCCTCCAAGTAAGGCGAAGACAAACATATGTAACATACAATGGATCGATCATTCCACCTGCTATGGCTCAAATTTTAGGTGCCCATTGGACTGGGCTGGCACCACCCATCGGCCCAACGCGCAGAGCCGAGCCAGGAAAACCAACAACAGCAAGCCTCACCGCTTAGCCCAACTTGCCAATTGAATCCTTTTTAGGACTACAGCAGATCGACAAAGGTGCCATGGCCTCCTAGAGGCCCACGTCAATTGCCTTCTGTCCTGTGCGATCGATCGGGTCTTCCACCAGGACTATATTTGATTATTTTCTCTTGCCCCTTCTCGATTCAGGCTGGGGTGGTTGAATCCGATAGACCTTATTTTTGTGTCTTCTCGAATCTCAGTAGACCTAAGCATTCTGTTTAAAACGGACTTCCTAGCGTCGGACGGTGCTCAAGCAATGAGCGAGCAAACGTCCCAGTAGTGTCGGACTTGCGAGCCAAGCGCCCTAGCAATGGGCCTGCGATGCCCCAGACTTCGCTCGCGCCATCAGACCACACGTGAGGACTGCTCGCGCCCCTTCTCGCTTCTCACGCGTATCTCATGTGTAACACATGATCTATTTTTAAAACATCCAGATACAGCACTTGCAACATATAAAAGAAGACAAATAAAACACTTGAAACATACGTCTGAAATACTTTCAAAAACACATGAAAAACAATTTAAAACAATTGTAAACATATACAACATCCAGATAAACACGCTTTCAACCTATGTCTGAAAAACGGCTGAAACATTGGCAACAGACACTTGCAACATACATGTGTAACCATTTTAATATATGCAACATCCCGATCTACTTTTACAATATTCGTATGAAACACTCGAAGCATACATCTAAAACACTTGAAACATAGGCTTGCAACATAACTAAAAACACTTGAAACATAGCGTCGCCGGCAGCCATAGCCGTGTGGGGAATTACGATGACGCAAGCCACCTCTTCTTGCCGATGGCACAAGGTGCATGGGGTGCAGGCACAAAGTGCCTCCCCTTCCACGATGGGCGAGGTGGATGCTGGGGGTGACGCTACATGGAGGTGCGGCGCGCGAAACAGTGCGAGTGTGGCGCCGCTGCGTTGGAGAACGCCGCGGCGAGCGGCCCCTGTGATGGAGAACGCGAGCGGCACTGTCTTTTATAAGTCATGCAACAGCGACGACCATGGGCAGCAACCTATAGAATTTCTGATCCTGCTCTCGAAGACGAAGGAGAAAGCTCTTGTGTTGGTACTCTGGAAGACGAGGGGAATGGAGAGCTAAGAGGATGATATACGGGTCCCACACAATCTGATGAATTGAGTGGATAAGAATGAACAGGCTGATGTCAGTTGAAAGGGAGTACATGAGAATTAATGTCTATGTGTCCGTTTGATATCTGGAAAAGTGTCGGACGCTCGGATCAAAGCATTTACGTTTTAAAAATCAGTAATGCTTCGTTGCGGGTGTCCGTCCATCTGGACGGACTGACCCGTGCTGTAGCGCGTGCCGCACGCGCGATGACCAAGAAAAAAACAGGGCATACAACAGCATTCAAGCGGGCCCTCACCTTTTTTGCGTGGGTCGGCGTATGGGAGCGCGTGCAGCCACTCTCGGCTTGGGTGCATGCACCATGTGGGGTCGTGCATGCGCTGTGAGCCTGTGACCAGAGAGAAGGACCGACGCTTGGATTTCATGAGAGGAGCGTGGGCCGCATCTGCATGCGCTGTTTGCTGGTACAGTGACGGGTGACCGTGGATAGCTGAGTGCTGGCCCAATTTTTTCGGGCACCATGGCCAGTTATTCTGACGCGCCCGCATCGAGCTCCGTATGTTTCATGCGGTTCAGGTGTGTGTTTCATCCGTATGTTGCATATGTTTCATTTGGATATTGCAAAAGTAGATTTGGTGTTGCATATGTTGCAATTATAAGTGTATATTTCAAATGTTTCAACTGTTTCAGAATTTGCAAGTGTTTTATCTGGATGTTGCATATATTGCAGTGGCTATACACATATGTTACAAAAGTATATTCCAAATGTTTCACATATTTCAGACGTATGTTACAGCAAGTGCTTCCTGTTTCAAGTGTTTTCATTAGCAAGCATAGAAAACGCAGCCGAAGGCGGTCCCACGTGCATGCGCACCGGTATGCGTAGCGGAAGCATGCATACATAGGCGGGCAGCAGACGCATGCGGACCCATGTAGCATGTTGCAGGCGAGGCATGCAATAGCATGCGTACTGCCAACTATTCCTGTATCTGTTCAATTGCCAAACCGTTTTATTTGGCTCGGTGTTGCATGTTAAAAGCGCGGTGACTTCACTGCGCCAGCATATGTACTCCCTCCGTCCCATTGAAAGTGTCGTTGAAAAAGCGTGCCTCCCTCACAAACATGTTTCCCGGGCGACACTTTCAATGGGACGGAGGGAGTAGGTGCGTAGCAGCAGGTATATACAGGCGCATTCAACAGGCGGGGCAGACAGCAGCAGCATATGCAGCAGGCAGTACAGGTGCGGGGTGCAGACGTCCGGACACTGGGCAAGCCCTTTAAAAATCCGATTCGTTTAGGACCAAAAATGGTACGCATGGCCATCCCACGCGCCGTGCCGGCCCTATATATTCTGTCTGGGCTCAAACCCAGCCGACTGAAAATTTCTAGATTTGTTGTATTTTGCTGATCCTTTCCACTAAACGTTATGGGCCCTTTCAAAAAAAAACTCTATGGGCCGGGCTGACCAAGCCTATGATGCTCAGGTATGATTCGCCCATCTAGCCCCGCCAGTTAGTAGGGCTTCTGGTTGGTAGGCCCAATTTTTCTCTCCACTGCACCAGTTCAGTTGTCCCTTCATTTTATGTCGGAAAAAGTCTACTTTTCCTCCCCCAACTTTCACGAAAGTCTGCTTTTCCCCCATCAACTCTAAAACCGGGCAAATCACCTCCCTCAACTTTTCAAACCGTGTATTTTACCTCCCTGGAGCGGTTTCGAAGGCGGTTTTGCTACAGTAAACGATGGTTTTGCTATAGTGAGGCGGTTTTGTCTTTTTTTTTATTTATTTCGGCTGAATCTTTGAAAAATCGTAGTAAATCATAGAAAAATCATAAAATAAAAAATCTAATTTTGTTGCACTCCACATGAGTAGATCTACATAGTGAACATATAATATGGTATGCTTTAGTACAAAGTTTTTGCTATGAAGGTTTTGCCTTTTTCTTTTTTATTTATTTCGGCTAAATCTTTGAAAAATCATAGTAAATTACAGAAAAATCATAAAATAAAAAATCTAATTTTGTTGGACTTCACATGAGCATATCTACACAGTGAACATATAATATGGTATGCTTTAGTACAAAATTTTTATTGTAGCTTTAGATCTATGCTTTTCTGTAATTAATTGAAATAATTCATAGCTACAGCTTCTATAATTATTTTGTTGGACTAAAGCATACCGTATTATATGTTCACTGTGTAAATCTACTCATGTGCAGTCCAAAAAAATTAGACTTTCTATTTTATGATTTTTCTGTGATTTACTATGATTTTTCAAAGATTCAGCCAAATAAATAAAAAAGAAAAAGACAAAACCTTGGTAGCAAAAACTTTTTACTAAAGCATACCATATTATATATTCACTGTGTAGATCTACTCATGTGGAGTCCAATAAAATTGGATTTTTCATTTTATAATTTTTCTGTAATTTACTATGATTTTTCAAAGATTCAGCCGAAATAAATTTAAAAAGAAAAAGACAAAACCGCCTCACTGTAGCAAAACCACCGTTTACTGTAGCAAAACCGCCTTCGAAACCGCTCTAAGGAGGTAAAATGCACGGTTTGAAAAGTTGAGGGATGTGGTTTGCCCGGTTTTAGAGTTGAGAGAGGAAAAGTTGAGGGATGTGGTTTGCCTGATGGCTGCTGCACACGATTCCTCTTTATTCATTATTGGGTTACTATTATTATTATATAAGCTGACCATGCAGTCTTTCTTTTCTGATTGCGCCCATATATATCCTAAATCTCCCTGTTTGCCTGAAGAAAAGTTTAACTGTTCATAGAACAAACATCGGCTAGTTAAATCAGCTGTGAAAATTGAACTAATGCAGTATATCCTTTTTCTATGATTGCTTCCTGTAGTAGTCTGCACTACTAGTGATAAATAAAAGCAGCTTATACAAATAAACGTCTGTTTATAGTGTGAGTAACGCCGTCCAGCTAACCTGATAGCGACAGTAAGCCCAGAGATACCCTGGCAGGCAAACAGGAAATAGAGGAGTTTATATCAAACAGGAACAAAATAATTAAGGACAGCTTAATCATTCGTTGTCATGATATGATACAATCAGGCTCCAGGCTCCAGCCCGCGTTACACTGGCAGCGACAACACATTGTGGCCCTGTGAGGTGTCACATCTTCTTCAAGAGTACATAACTACTGTAGAATGATTGTTATTATATAGCCCAACATGTTCAGACAGAGGTCCTGTTCATCCGGCTTATAATCTGTACTTTTCTTGTTTTTTTCAGCCGAAACAATATTTTTCTCTCACAATAAATTAGCCAACAGTGTTTTTTAGCCGGCTTATCACCACAGCCGAACGGGGCCAGAGATTGCATGCATGCATGGAGGCTCACTTTGGTTGCAACTTCATTTTGAAATGGCAACTGATGGGTGGTGTGTTGTTGTGGTAGCGCCTTGACCTCGCTGTGGACTCCCATTTTAAGTAGGCATCTAAAAGAAGGTTAGCAATTATAGTAGTCAAATCATTTAGCAGCCGCTGTCATTCACTCATTCAGGTTTGCATACAGGTACCTGCAGAATAGTTTAGAGTGGAATTAGTACATTATGGATAAATAATATGAGACTCTAATCATAACATATAGTATGAGGCAGATTCTGAACATTGTTTGTCAGCTTATATAAATTAAGGTTTAACTGGTACCCAAATAATCTTAGGAACCTATCTCTGAAATATAGCAGCCAAACACACGGAGGATTATCGGAAATACAGTACTATACTAGATTTTATGCTGCCCACTTTGGTCGTCTGTTAATACCACGAGCATCCAAAGGGAAGGCCGGAAAGTTTGGCTGGGGAGATACTATAGACAGTGAAAACAATGGAACCTGAACGCACTAACATCAACCACTCGCATGCAGATGCACAGGAGCAAACGTAAACCAAAAACTGCTTGGTGCACCAAACAGAATCGATGAACATTTAATTCATCTGTGTTGCCAGCTTTTCCGGCGAACTGGTTGTGTTTTAAGCTTGCAAAAGGCAAGATGCTGTGCTGAATTTTACTAGCGATATGAGGGGCTGATGAGTACACATTTGAAACTGAAACAAACACGAGGCATTTTATAAAATTCGAAGCGGCCGGGTTACGAAAGAGCTGTTTCATTTCTATATATATAGAGAGAGAGACTATTCTGAAGCCTGGGCTTAAAATAAGAATCAGCGCTCCGACGGACACACACACGTTGGAGAAGCGTTGGATCGTTGGATTATCGTTCAGTTCAAGCAGACCTTAAAAGAAGCCGCATGATGGAGTCAACAGACCCTATTTGGAACGAAGGATTGGAAAAATAAAGGAATGGTACGAAGAAAAATGGCAAAACAGAGGATTGGAAAACAAAGGAGGAGCGATGAAATATGACTTGTAAATATCATCTACTGAATCTAACTAAACATAATTTAATTTGTGTCTGGAGCTAATTCATTGGTGGCATCAGGCGTCAGTCTGTATGAATGAGATAGAGAACTCAAGCCACAGGGAGCTTCGCATGTAGCTGAGCGCGTAAAAAAAGCAAGGACGGTGGTGAGTTGGAGTTGCAGTGTTTTTATTTTTTTTCTTTTGCTCTCCCATCCGGCGCTCGTGCAGTGTCAAGCCCGCTAATTGTTGCTCCTGCCTGTCCTTGCCTTGGGCATACGCAAAACCAAGAGCTCACACCAGATGTTTTATTTCCTCCGTTTTGTGAAGGAGAGCTTTCCTTTCCTCTGGAAAGTAGCGACTCATTCCTCCATTCCAAACAAGAGTTCTCTAAACCTTTCCTGTGGATTCAATTCCTCCACTTTTCCTCTATTCCAAACGCCCCTAAACATTCTGAACTGAACGGTGTTGATAACAGGGAGCGGCTTGTCTGCTCCCCAACAGGAGGAACCAACACCTCCTTGGCTCCTTTCGTCCATGCTCATTTCACATCACACGCTGCCTTGCGGGACCCATCGGGAGGGTTGCGGTTCACAAGACGGACTGAGCCTAGGGGGCCCAGTTGTCAGTGGTGAGTACTGTTGCTACTGTCAGGTGGGCCCATGCACCTTTCTGTGGGCCTTTATCCGTTTTGGATGGAGCAAGCGGTAGAATCTGGAGGTGCATGCATGTGACTTGTGAGGGAAGTAGCAGTTATCTCAACTCTATTTTTAAAATATGATCGAATTTATAGAAATATTCAAAATTTATGAAACCAAATTGATATAATTAGATATATCATAAAATATATTTTTATAATATGTTCATTTTTGCTTTAACTCCTCCGTGCATTATAGCAAGGATCTATTTTAATCTCTCACATTATAAGTAGTGGATTCATGGTTCTAGCTCCTCTACGATGTAACAAGAAATCAGAACTGTTTTGAATCGTGTCATACAAATAGGGCCCTAAGCTCTTGATTTAGGAGTGGACGAGTAGGACAGAGCCAGCCATAGGCAGAGGATATGAATCCCTAGTAGTACGAAACAAATAAGTTGGGGCAATGATGTAGTGCTGAATTTAGATCTCAACCATGGCTGTTGCACCTATTGCTTGTTCTTCATCTCCGTTTTAAATTTAAACTCTTTCCTCCAACTTATTTCATGTGCCTAAAATGTGTGAGTGCACACAAGCTAGATAGATAGCAGTGTAACACCCTCGGTGTTACTGCGTTAATAAATCACTAAACCATGTCATGAGCATCATGTTTATGTATTATTGTTTATGGCAAAATGAAAAATTAAATTTTGTTGCATTAATTCTCAATTTGAGCTCTAATTCAATTCCTCGTCCAAATATTTTCTCAGCACAGTTCAACTAACTATTGTCATCATGATCCAACTCCAGCGCTAGCAATTCTTTTTCTTTTCTAAAACGCACTGTAGCAGAGCAGAGGGACTGTAGCGACGCAGAAATGTACTGTAGCAGAGCAGAGTTACTGCAGCGCCGCAGAAATGTACTGTAGCAGCACAGAGGTTACTGTAGCGCGCAGAAAACACTGTAGCACGGAGACTTCCTATGCACGTGGAAGTCGCCGCTCGCCAGAGCAAAAGTCCGTATGCTGCGTCGCGCACGTCAATCTCTTTTCCAGTGCGAGCGTCCCTGCGTCTCTCGTCCTTAAAAGGAGACGTCTCGCGATCGCGAGCTCGCCAGACTTGTTGTCCACCTATTCCTCTCTAATCAAGTTCCTCTGTTCTTGCCGTGTAAGCTGCGTCTATCGAAGCATCAGTGGACTGCGGTAAGTATCCCGTGAGTCCCTCTTGTACTTCCTCTGTTTCTCCCTAGCAGCGCCATCCGTCTTCATTATTCCTTTGATTAAAGACCTCATTCATGAGCAAGTCACGGGAGAAAGCCATGAGCTAATTAAGTTCCTTTGATTTTTTTGAGATTATTAATAGCTACTTTGCGCAACCAATATCTCCACCATACGAACTCCAATTCCGTTGATTCTTCTTCCTAAATTCATTGAAAATCAAGAGTTGTCTGTCCATGTCATTTTCTTCGTCTCTAGAGCTCAACTAAATTTATCTATTTATCATGAAATATATTTTAGTTAGTAGAGAGTATTAGGCTAGCTAGTTCTTGCTTAGTAGAAGTAATGGATAGCTTAGCATGTTAACCATTAGAGTTAGTTAATTAGCTTAGTAGTTGTGTACTTTTAAGAGTTGTTGTTGTCTAAGTATTAATTTATTGCACCATCATTGCATGCATGTAGTGAACGAGTTGGAGGCGGACGTGGTGACCATCGACGACCAGGAGTACGAGGAGGTCGTGGAGGTGATCGAGGAGGTCCATGCAGCGGAGGAGGTTCCGGAGCCGCCGACTGACTTTGTTGACTCCGTGCCTGCCCAAGGCAAGCCCCGGTGCATAACCCCTATTTTACTAATCACTTGGTATATATATGTTTGCATTACGTATCAGGAGTTGATATGAAAACTACTTGCACATATATACCCACCTATGAGTCCTACTAGTACAGGTCGTATAGATGCGATGCTTAGGATGACGGTAATGGGTAACCTGTCGTTACTCACAATAGGTGATTATTATTGTATCATATGATGAGAAGGTGAAAAAAAATTGGAGACCGGGCAGGGATATGGTTTGGGTACTGGTGGGTGTGACAAGTTATGTCCCGCGGCCACGGGCTTAGCTTGGTTGCATCGTTTCCCTGTCCGTGTCGATTAAGAACTGTTCGTTGTTATGGACAATAGTCTTGTCACAGATCTTATTATCCCGAGCATATACTAGCGGATGGGGGCTAGGAAGACTTGTTACTCTCTTGTCATGGGCTCCGGCTCTTTCCGGACCGACTGATTGGAGGCGGGGATAGGTGGAGGTCTAAGCACCACTTTGAGGCCGGGCCTCAAGTGTGGGGGCTTGGAGTCCAAGTTTGGACGGGGACCTGGAACCTGTGACAGGAGTGGAACGGGTTGGTCTCGCTCGTGCCTAGGGTACGAGCGAGGCGTGTGTTTTTCGGGGTACCCAGCTGGGCACATTGATTCGCGAATCGCCGTCGCTTAGACGGTACGGCTTGACTATGGCATGGCATCGTAGTAACAACTGGAATAATAAAGTTGGTGGAAGAAAGGAAAGAAAGAGAAATGAGTATGATTGCTTATCACTTGCTTGAAAGTAGAACACGTGCTTACCTAGAATGTTTAGCTAAAAAAATGACTGCTAAATATTTACCAGTAAGGATACACTTTAGTAAGCTTTGCAGGCAAAAATGAAACAGCAAACCAAAAAGCCTTTCATATCCTTGAGAGTCGGGAAATATATATTTCCACTAGTCGGGTAAGTCTTGCAAGTACATTTTGTACTTAGGGTTATTTTACCCCTGTTGCAGGTGCAATTTAAGAAGTTAACTGCTGTGTGGAGGATTCTTCTGGTGGGCACAGACGGATCCTTGTATCGCTTTCCGCTAGATGTTTAATTAGTTTCCGCTGTTTAATTACTGCACTCTGAACTCTGGTATTGTAATGAATAAATTTCCAAGACTGCTATTGTATGAAATGGACTAAGTATTGTAAGCTTGTATTCATTATTGTATCCTGGATGAAAACGTGGATTATTCGAGTTCTCCTTTAGGTGTGCTCGACGGAGGTGTTTGACTTGGTTCATTATCGGAATACTTAGTGTCAATGGAAGACGAGTATTATCGATAATGTGCCGATTCAGACGGTTCCGCCACAGTTGGTACCAGAGCCAATAATGAATTTACAAGCTTAATCACCTCTTTTTAAATTTAAAATTTTGACCAACAAAAGATTTGTGAAAAATAGGATTTGGTAAATCCGCATAAATAAGTATTCGCCCTAGTAATATGGTCTATCTAGGATAGTGGCACTGATTTTATCTAATGAAAAGTCCTGCAGGTACACTAACTTATCGTATAAATCGACTAGTATACGGTGAGTGAGTATACCTTGTGCCAAAATATTCGCGAATGCCGCTATATTCGGCTTGAGCGACGAATAGGCCGATACATGCATCATGAGCATATAAAAAAAATTAATTATTTACCCCGTCACGTATAAGTTTGTTTAATAAATGATAGGGAAATAATAAAAATAAGTGCTCCAATTAACCATGGAAGTCTGATTATTTTATCCCTTATCAAGTGTATCTTTTCTTTGAGTCTGTCCTTGAATCTGGAAGTTTGTCCCTAATGGAGAATCCTTGTATGATCACAGATGAGTCAGGGGTCTCATCATGGGAGTGCCAGTGGTGGGGCTGTCCTTGGCCATGGTGGAAGTGATCAAGGCAATGATGGTGAGCATCAGGGGATAGCAATGGGGTCCCAGTGTTGGGTGCTGCACTACCTCGGGCACCAGTACCTCCTATGAATCCTGAAGAGATGCTGGCTGAGATGTTGACTGCCCGTCGTGAGTCCAACCGTGTCATGGAAATGATGACACAGTTAGTTGGTAACCTTGTTCGTGGGGGCCACGGTGATGGTGGTAGGAATGGGGATGGTGCTCGTGGGCATGACAGGCCCAGCACCTATCAGGACTTTTTGAAGACGCAGCCACCTACCTTCACACCGTCTGCTGAGCCTCTGGATGCAGATCATTGGCTTCGCACCATAGAGCAGAAGTTGATGTTGCTGCACAATGTGGCTGATGACCAGAAGGTGCACTTTGTTGCACAGCAGCTTCTAGGATCTGCTACTGCGTGGTGGGACACCTTCCAAGCCATGCAGCTTGCAGGTCACCGGGTGACTTGGCAGGAGTTTGTCACTGCTTTTCGTGAGCACTTTATTCCTGCTGGTTTGATGAGCAGGAAGTTGACTGAGTTTAAGGAGTTAAGGCAGGGTAATATGACCGTGGTGGAGTATGCAACCAAGTTCAACCATCTGGCTCAGTATGCTGGTTATCTTGTGGACACCGATCAGAAGAAGATGGATTGTTTTAGGGATGGTCTCTCTTGTGTCTTAAAGGAGAAGTTATTCACTGGGGGCTATCAGACCTTTGGTGCATTGATGAGTGCTGCCATTTCTATGGAGGGACTTCAGAATGACACCCAGTCTGAGTGGAAGCGCAAGCGGGTGATTACTGGATCCTCTAGTCACCCACATGCGCAGAAGGTACAAGTTGTTAGGAGGGTGCCTTATTATTCTCAGGGTGGGCAGCAGCCACGTCACTTTTAGCAAGCCACTTCAGTTCAGCACACTCAGTACCGTGCACCTACTCAGCAGGTGCAGCAGCCTCAGGGACAGCAGTTCTAGCCTCGTCAGGGACAGGGAAACAAGCCACTAGTTATTTGTTTCAAGTGTGGCAAGGAAGGCCACTATGCTCGGGAGTGTCCTGAAAATCATCCTATTCAGTCTGCTCAGTCTGCAGCCAACTCTCGCTTGGTCAAGAGGACTATTATCAGGAAGAAGGTGCCTGTAAGCCGCTCGGGACATGTTAATTTCACTACAGCTGAGGAGTTTCCACAGGGAGAGCCTGTGATGGCTGGTATGTTCTCCATCAACTCCCACCCAGCATATGTGTTATTTGATTCTGGTGCATCACATTCATTCATGAGTATGGGTTTCGTAGAAAGGCACAATATACCTACTGCAATGATTTCCGTTGCATATAAGGTTAGCACCCCTGGTGCACAGTTATGTATTCAGACCCGGACTGAGACACTTAGCCTGGTTTTGGCCACTCATTCTTATCGTGTCCAGTTCATGGTATTGCCTGGGCAAAGTACAGATGCTATCTTGGGAATGAATTGGTTGGGGAGGAATGGTGTAGTTTTGGACCTTAACCATAGAGTGGTGGAGTTGAAGCTTCCTTCATCTGAGGATAGAATGTCCCTTATTATGCCACCAATCTCTTCTCTAGCAGCCGTCTCTAATACTGAAGCTTCTCCTGCTCTTGCCTCTATTCCTGTGGTCTGTGAATTTCCGGATGTTTTTCCTGAAGATTTACCTGGGTTACCTCCTGATAGAGATGTGGAGTTTACCATTGAGCTAGAGCCCGGTACTACTCCTATTTCTAGACGTCCTTATCGTATGGCTCCCCCAGAGTTAGCTGAAATGAAGAAGCAATTAGAAGAGCTGAGGGAGAAGGGATTTATTCGTCCTAGCACTTCACCATGGGGTTGTCCAGCTATTTTTGTGAAGAAGAAGGATGGCACTCTTCGGATGTGTATTGATTATCGCCCCCTTAATGCAGTAACTATTAAAAATAAATATCTCTTGCCTCGGATTAATACCTTGTTTGATCAGTTAGCTGGTGCAAAGGTATTTTCAAAAATTGACCTCCGTTCTGGGTATCACCAAATAAAAATCCGGCCCCAAGATGTACCAAAGACAGCCTTTTCCACTAGGTACGACCTTTATGAGTACCTAGTAATGTCATTTGGTCTTACCAATGCTCCTGCATTTTTCATGTACCTCATGAACTCAGTCTTAATGCCGGAGTTGGATAAGTTTGTGGTGGTGTTTATTGATGATATTTTAATATATTCAAAGAATGAAGATGAGCATGCCCGGCATCTTCGCATAGTCCTAACTAGACTACGCGAGCATCAGTTATATGCCAAGTTTAGCAAGTGTGAATTTTGGCTAGACCGGGTATAATTTTTGGGACATGTCTTGACCCCTGAAGGCATATCAGTGGACCCTAGCAAGGTGCAAGAGGTTTTAAATTGGAAATCACCAAGGTCCGTGCATCAGATACGTCAGTTCCTTGGCCTTGCCGGTTATTATCGGCGTTTCATTCCTGACTTTTCCAAGATAGCTAAACCCATGACCAAGTTGCTTCAGAAGGATGTCAAGTTTGTTTGGGGCCCGGCTTTTGAGGAGGCATTTCAAGCTCTGAAGAAGTATTTGACCACTGCTCCTATTCTTGATCAGCCTGATATTGGGAAACCATTTGATGTATATTGTGATGCCTCTCGGTCTGGACTTGGGTGTGTGCTTATGCAAGAAGGACGGGCAGTAGCTTATGCTTCCCGTCAGCTGAAAAAGCATGAAGTAAACTATCCCACCCATGATTTAGAGCTTGGTGCAGTTGTGCATGCTCTAAAAATATGGAGGCACTTTTTGTTGGAAAACAAGGTAAATATTTATACGGACCACAAGAGCCTCAAATATATTTTTACTCAACCCGAGTTAAATATGAGGCAACGAAGGTGGCTTGAGTTAATTAAGGATTATGATTTAGAGGTGCACTATCATCCCGGCAAAGCTAATGTGGTAGCTGATGCATTAAGTCGGAAGTCACACCAGGAGGATGAGGAGTCTTTGTCTTTTGCTCATCATGAGGTGTTGGCACATATTGCCTTGGTTTCTGACTTGTTGGATCAGATTGTCTTGGAGCAGAGGAAGGACACTGAGGTGATTCCTCACATCAGGATATTGATGGCTAAAGGACGAGGGCCCCATTTTAATATTGATGAGCAAGGTGTGCTCAGGTACAAGAAGAGATTAGTAGTGCCAGGAAGTGTTGAGCTTAGGACAAAAATCTTGGAAGAGGCCCATAACTCCAAGTTGTCCATTCACCCAGGGAGTAATAAAATGTATCATGATTTGAGGCACGTGTATTGGTGGCCCAATCTAAAGCAAGATGTGGCCAAGTACATCTCTGAGTGTGACATTTGTGGAAGAGTTAAAGCTGATCACCCGCGTACACCGGGTTTGCTACAGCCCTTGCCTATCCCTGCTTGGAAATGGGAGGATATTTCCATGGATTTTATTGTGGGTCTGCCCCGCACAGTAAGAGGACATGATTCTATTTGGGTCATTGTGGATCGTCTTACCAAGTCAGCTCATTTTCTTCCGGTGGGTAATAGGTTCACAGCCATGCAATATGCCAAATTATATTTCGACCGAGTTGTTACTCTACATGGAGTTCCTCTCACTATAGTTTCTGATCGGGGATCAGTATTTGTGTCACGTTTCTGGGAGCAGTTGCAGAAGTGTCTTGGTACTCGCCTTCTTAGAAGTTCTGCTTATCATCCCCAGACTGATGGTCAAACAGAGAGAATCAACCAAGTACTAGAAGACATGTTGAGGGCCTGTGTCATTTCTTTTCCTGAAAAGTGGGATGAGTGTTTGAAGTTTGCTGAGTTCTCTTATAACAACAGTTATCAAGAGAGCATTCGCATGGCACCTTTTGAGGCTCTGTATGGCAAGAAATGTAGGACACCACTCAACTGGGTGGAGGTGGGAGACCGTGGTCATTATGGGCCCGATCTCATTAAGGAGGCAAGAGATCAAGTGAGAGTCATCCAAGGTCACTTGAAGTCAGCTCAGAGTCGTCAGAAAAATTATGCAGACAAAAGAAGAAGGCCCTTGCAGTTCGAGGTTGGTGATTATGTGTACCTTAAGGTATCTCTCATGAGAGGTGTGCATAGGTTTGGTGTCAGAGGAAAATTGGCTCCTCGCTATGTGGGTCCTTATAAAATTTTGGAGAAAAGGGGTTCTGTTGCTTATCGTATTCAACTCCCAGATATCTTGTCAGCGGTCCATGATGTTTTCCATGTCTCCCAATTGAAAAGATGTTTGCGGGTTCCCGAAGAAATTGTGGAAATTGAAGGCCTTTCTCTTCAACCCGATCTTTCTTATATTGAGCACCCTATCAAGGTTTTGGATGAAAAAGAAAGAATCACAAGAAACAAGGTGGTGAAATTTTACAAGGTTCAATGGAAAAATCATTCGGAGGATGAGGCCACTTGGGAGTTGGGAAGCTATATTTTGGCGCATTATCCTCATCTCATTCCCAGTTCGTCAAGGTAATCATCTTAAGTAATTAACTTGCTTATCTTTTCCCACACTAGGCACGTGAAATCTCGGGTCGAGATTTTCTTTTAGGGGGGTAGAGCTGTAACACCCTCGGTGTTACTGCGTTAATAAATCACTAAACCATGTCATGAGCATCATGTTTATGTATTATTGTTTATGGCAAAATGAAAAATTAAATTTTGTTGCATTAATTCTCAATTTGAGCTCTAATTCAATTCCACGTCCAAATATTTCCTCAGCACAGTTCAACTAACTATTGTCATCCTGATCCAACTCCAGCGCTAGCAATTCTTTTTCTTTCTAAAACGAACTGTAGCAGAGCAGAGTTACTGTAGCGCCGCAGAAATGTACTGTAGCAGAGCAGAGTTACTGTAGCGCCGCAGAAATGTACTGTAGCAGCACAGAGGTTACTGTAGCGCGCAGAAAACACTGTAGCACGGAGACTTCCTGTGCACGTGGAAGTCGCTGCTCGCCAGAGCAAAAGTCCGTATGCTGCGTCGCGCACGTCAATCTCTTTTCCAGTGCGAGCGTCCCTGCGTCTCTCGTCCTTAAAAGGAGACGTCTCGCGATCGCGAGCTCGCCAGACTTGTTGTCCACCTATTCCTCTCTAATCAAGTTCCTTTGTTCTTGCCGTGTAAGCTGCGTCTATCGAAGCATCAGTGGACTGCGGTAAGTATCCCGTGAGTCCCTCTTGTACTTCCTCTGTTTCTCCCTAGCAGCGCCATCCGTCTTCATTATTCCTTTGATTAAAGACCTCATTCATGAGCAAGTCACGGGAGAAAGCCATGAGCTAATTAAGTTCCTTTGATTTTTTTGAGATTATTAATAGCTACTTTGCGCAACCAATATCTCCACCATACGAACTCCAATTCCGTTGATTCTTCTTCCTAAATTCATTGAAAATCAAGAGTTGTCTGTCCATGTCATTTTCTTCGCCTCTAGAGCTCAACTAAGTTTATCTATTTATCATGAAATATATTTTAGTTAGTAGAGAGTATTAGGCTAGCTAGTTCTTGCTTAGTAGAAGTAATGGATAGCTTAGCATGTTAACCATTAGAGTTAGTTAATTAGCTTAGTAGTTGTGTACTTTTAAGAGTTGTTGTTGTCTAAGTATTAATTTATTGCACCATCATTGCATGCATGTAGTGAACGAGTTGGAGGCGGACGTGGTGACCATCGACGACCAGGAGTACGAGAAGGTCGTGGAGGTGATCGAGGAGGTCCTTGCAGCGGAGGAGGTTCTGGAGCCGCCGACTGACTTTGTTGACTCCGTGCCTGCCCAAGGCAAGCCCCGGTGCATAACCCCTATTTTACTAATCACTTGGTATATATATGTTTGCATTACGTATCAGGAGTTGATATGAAAACTACTTGCACATATATACCCACCTATGAGTCCTACTAGTACAGGTCATATAGATGCGATGCTTAGGATGACGGTAATGGGTAACCTGTCGTTACTCACAATAGGTGATTATTATTGTATCACATGATGAGAAGGTGAAAGAAAATTGGAGACCGGGCAGGGATATGGTTTGGGTACTGGTGGGTGTGACAAGTTATGTCCCGCGGCCACGGGCTTAGCTTGGTTGCATCGTTTCCCTGTCCGTGTCGATTAAGAACTGTTCGTTGTTATGGACAATAGTCTTGTCACAGATCTTATTATCCCGAGCATATACTAGCGGATGGGGGCTAGGAAGACTTGTTACTCTCTTGTCATGGGCTCCGGCTCTTTCCGGACCGACTGATTGGAGGCGGGGATAGGTGGAGGTCTAAGCACCACTTTGAGGCCGGGCCTCAAGTGTGGGGGCTTGGAGTCCAAGTTTGGACGGGGACCTGGAACCTGTGACAGGAGTGGAACGGGTTGGTCTCGCTCGTGCCTAGGGTACGAGCGAGGCGTGTGTTTTTCGGGGTACCCAGCTGGGCACATTGATTCGTGAATCGCCGTCGCTTAGACGGTACGGCTTGACTATGGCATGGCATCGTAGTAACAACTGGAATAATAAAGTTGGTGGAAGAAAGGAAAGAAAGAGAAATGAGTATGATTGCTTATCACTTGCTTGAAAGTAGAACACGTGCTTACCTAGAATGTTTAGCTAAAAAAATGACTGCTAAATATTTACCAGTAAGGATACACTTTAGTAAGCTTTGCAGGCAAAAATGAAACAGCAAACCAAAAAGCCTTTCATATCCTTGAGAGTCGGGAAATATATATTTCCACTAGTCGGGTAAGTCTTGCAAGTACATTTTGTACTTAGGGTTATTTTACCCCTGTTGCAGGTGCAATTTAAGAAGTTAACTGCTGTGTGGAGGATTCTTCTGGTGGGCACAGACGGATCCTTGTATCGCTTTCCGCTAGATGTTTAATTAGTTTCCGCTGTTTAATTACTGCACTCTGAACTCTGGTATTGTAATGAATAAATTTCCAAGACTGCTATTGTATGAAATGGACTAAGTATTGTAAGCTTGTATTCATTATTGTATCCTGGATGAAAACGTGGATTATTCGAGTTCTCCTTCGGGTGTGCTCGACGGAGGTGTTTGACTTGGTTCATTATCGGAATACTTAGTGTCAATGGAAGACGAGTATTATCGATAATGTGCCGATTCAGACGGTTCCGCCACAAGCAGCCCCTGTTACTAAAAGAAAAAACTCCATCCGCGGGAGGACGACGTCGGGTATTACCTCCTCATGCAGATTGAAAAAAATCCCTGAACCCTAGCCCCACTCATATACAGTGGCACTGCATCCTCGTGAGATGGGACAGCCATAGACCTGTACTTTGGCGTGGGACAGACGGGGGATCTTTTTTACCCTCAAGCCTGAAATTCGCCTCATAGGGGGATCGAACTCAGGACCTGAGGGGTGCCAAAGGAAGCGTCAACTAAACGGTCTAGCTTCCGTTGGCGCCGGCCCCTGTTACTTGCTACGTAAAATCTGAAACCAGATGCGTATACGTTAGGATTTTTGTATTAAAGACGGGTAGCATTGCTACTTTGTGCAAAGAGTCAAAATGTAAATGGTTGGATTTTAAGTTCGCAATAGATAGCGAGCTTAGCTGGTTAGGTTTCTCGTGAT
This sequence comes from Saccharum spontaneum, assembly GCA_022457205.1. Taxonomy (NCBI): domain Eukaryota; kingdom Viridiplantae; phylum Streptophyta; class Magnoliopsida; order Poales; family Poaceae; genus Saccharum; species Saccharum spontaneum. The sequence goes on along the minus strand of CM039597.1, from coordinate 4,299,512 downwards.
ATGATCCCACCGCCCACTCAGTTTTAAGTCATCGACTTAACACATGAACTCTTGTTTTTTGGATTTTTTTCTATATACTATGTTTTCTAAAAAGGAAGGAATACTAAATTGTACCAATGAGCCAATGAGTACATTCTCTATAGTAAACATTGCCGTTTTAAATTTAAACTCTTCCCCCCCCCAACTTATTTCATGTGCCTAAATGCGTGAGTGCACACACGCTAGATAGATAACGGGCCCCTGTTACTTGCTGCGTAAAATCTGAAACTCAGATACGTATACGTTAGGATTTTTGTATTAAAGACGGGTAGCATTGCTACTTTGTGCAAAGAGTCAGAATGTAAATGGTTGGATTTTAATAAGCTCGCAATAGATAGCGAGCTCAGCTGCTGGTTAGGTTTCTTGTGATAGGATCCCAACGCCCACTCAGTTTCAAGTCATCGACTTAACACATGTACTCTTGGTTTTTGGATTTTTTTTCTATATACCGTGTTTTTTTAAAAAAAGGAAGGAATACTAAATTGTACCAATGAGCCAATGAGTATAGTCTCTCTAGTAAACATTGCCCCATGGACTGTGGGAGAGCCTCCAACAAAAGTTCAAACATAAGAGTCTATTTGGCACAACTTCTTCATGTGTTTCTCCGGAGGAGCCGGAGAAAGGAGCCAGAAATTGTAGCTTTTGCTCCGTACGCAAAAAAAAAGCTCCCGCTCCTTTTACATACATAAAAAATAGCTCCTCCTTCTAAGGTGCTTGGTGTGGCTCCTCCAATTCTTCCACGAAAGCTACTGCCGGAGGTAAGAGATGGAGCTGTGCTAACCCCAAAAGGCCTCCTTTGGAACGTCATGTTGCTTTTGGAGTAATTTCTATGAAACTTTTATATAGTTTCTTCGTTTCAAAGGCCCATTTTCCTTATGACACGTTGGTCTGTTGGGCAACAATAGGATTGTTCAGGGAGAGGAAGGCCCTTTTCCTTATATATACTAGTTTCTTTCTACTATGAAAATGAACTGGTTTCTTTGAATTTTTTTTATATAGTTTCTTCCTTTCAAAGGGCCCTCCTCTTTGGCCTTGTTTAGTTGGCCCGATTTGGGACCGTCAAAATCTGTACAATGGAATCTTTCCTACTGTAGCATTTTGTTTGTATTTGTGAATTTTTGTCCAAACATTGACTAATTAGGCTCAAAAGATTCGTCTCGCAAAGTACAACTAAATTGTGCAATTAGTTTTTGATTTCATCTACATTTAGTACTCCATGTATGTGCCGATATTTTAATGTGATGGGAAATCTTCTTTTTGTATATTGAAATTTGAGAAAAAATTTAGCATCTAAACAGAGCCTTTGTTGCACGTTGGTATGTTGGACAAGCATGGGATTGTTCAGGGAGAGGAGGCGCATGCTCGTACAATCAGTGGTATGCGTACAATTGTTCGGCGTTGTTTGGATACCAAATTCATCCTCAAATTCCACAATATAAAAAGAAGATTTCCCATTACATCAAAATGTCGACACATATATGGAGTACTAAATGTAGATGAAATCAAAAACTAATTACACAGTTTTGTTATACTTTACGAGACGAATATTTTAAGCCTAATTAATCAATATTTAGACAATTATTACTAAATAAAAATAAAATTGCTATAATATAACAGGATATTTGCTATACAAAGTTTGGATCGCAAATTTGGAAGGCCGGAGACAAAGCACCTCTGCTCCCCGACAGGGAGGAAGCAGCACCTCCTGTCGTCGCTGCCCACTGCAGACACTGCCTGGTGGGACCCAGCCGGTGGCATGGGATGCTGCCAGTGCCAGATTACCAGTCGACAGGGATGGTGCGCGTCAGCAGTTGACAAGTCGGACCGTGACCGTGGGCCCACTTGTCAGTTGTCAAAGGCAGTAGTACTGGTAGTAGCTTTTTGTGGGCCTCATCCGTGCTTTTGGACGGTAGCGATGGTACGTTCCTAGGGCTCTAAATTTCACTATAAAAAAGAAGATTTTCATCACATTAAAATGTCGTTATATGTATGGAGTACTAAATGTAGATGAAATCAAAAACTAATTACACAATTTTGTTGTTCTTTACGAGACGAACGTTTTGAGCTTAATTAGTCAATGTTTGGATAATTTTTACCAAATACAAACGAAATGTTACAGTACACTACAGTGTTACACAGTAATTTTAGCGGCGCCAACTTTGGGCAGTCTAAAGATTTGTGATGAAGAAAGTATAAAAATTTAAAATTTTGAAGCGAACTAAACAACCCCGTGGCCTAGCACTGCCCATTCCTCTGCGGAGGCCGGCCTGTCAGTGACTGTGCCAACTTGTTCTGGACTCGAGGTGTGTGTGCACGGTGCACAAGCGTGGGCTGGGCCCACCTACCCACCCACCCGTAGCCGTAGCCCGGAGGTGTGTGCATGTGGGTGGGCAGTGGACTGACATGCCGCGTACGTACTCGCGTCCCTACGCGCAGCAGCACGGCAGAGTCAGAGTCAGACCCATGCATGCATGGGGCGATGGCCCGATCGATGGGCCATGCCATCCATGGCAGCACCCAGCAGGCAGCCAGCCACCCAGCACCACCAGCAGGCGCTGTGCCTGTGTCTGTGTGTGAGCTCCACGATCAGCTAGCGTGACTCCTCGGCTTTGGACTTTGGTTGCGACAGTTTAGTTCCCACTTAGGCCTTGTTTAGATTCCAAAATTCACCCCCAAATTTCACTATGCAAAAAGAAGATTCCCCATCACATCAAAATGTCGGCACATATATGGAGTACTAAATGTAGATGAAATCAAAAACTAATTACACAGTTTTGTTGTACTCTGCGAGACGAACATTTTAAGCCTAATTAATCAAAATTTGGACAATTATTACCACTAAAAAACAAAAGTGCTACAGTGTTCGGGGGTGGCACTGTGCAAAGTTTGCCACCCCCGAATCGGGCAACTAAACGAGGCGTTAAAAACTTTATATGCTATCTCATCTGAAAATATGTACGAAGTATTAAATATAGATAAAAAACTAATTACACAGTTTATATTTATATTGCGAGATAAATCTTTTAAACCTAATTAGTCTACGATTGGATACTAATGGCTATAGTTACACATATGCTACAATACCCTTAAAACTTTACAGCCCCTGAACTAAACGCGCCCATCCTATGGAGTAATAATCTGTCACAAGTCACAACTTGCTACACCTAATTAAGTTTATACAAGTACTCCCTCAATCCCAAATTACAAGACATTTGACTTTTTTGATACCAAGTTTGATCATTCGTCTTATTTAAAAAATTTGTGCAAATATAGTCAAATTTAAGTCATTCTTGAAGAACTTTATTAATAAACCAAGTCACGACAAAAGAAGTGACATTTTGCACAAATTTTTAAATAAAACGAGTGGTCAAACTTGGTGTCAAAAAAGTCAAACGTTTTATAATTTGAGATGGATTGAGTAGTTGACTACCTTTGACAGCTGTTTAGTTGCCACTATATATACGTGTGCCACGATTTTATTTGCTGGCAAACTAGGTCCCACATGTCAATGACTTAAAAAGTATACTATGACATAGAGTATTCTCTTTGACTTAGTATTGTCAATACCTTAAAAAGGTCCTGTAAATATTTTGGGATAGACAATGGAGGCATGGAGCTCCGGCACGCCCTCTGCATCCCCTCCTTCCACCTAAACAAACCAACAATTTTTAGGCATCGATAAACACGAGAAAAGAGAAATAAAGAGGGACATCAAAAGAGAAGGAAGAGGAAGAAGAGAAGAAACAAAGCCAGTGTTGGGCCAGAAGCAGCCTCCGCGTTGTCTCCTTTGAGACGACTCGGGAGGTACGGTAAATCACAGTTACCGCTGAAAGCTCCTCACTCAAGTGCCTCTCTAGGTCGCTGATGCTTGCTGGCAAACGGTGGTAACGGCCCACGGCGGCACTTAACAAGGTAGCTGTGTCTGCACCCCCCCCCCCTCGCAGCTACTCCAAGCTTTTGCTAACGATGGAGGGCGACGAGTCTGATTCGTGCCCTTTTAGGGGTAGATTCGATGCCTTCCACCATGGATCGGGTGCCCCTCGTCCTCCAGTGGCTATGGAAGCTCAATCACCTACCATCGGCACCGAGTCATTCTCCGAGACGAGGGCAGATGATGGAGTCTAGTGAGAATGCAACGCCATCGTTGCTATTGACTAAGGGCGGTACTAGCTTGCTGCACTGCCCCCAGTAGCGTTGCCTGGACTGTGGTGGCGATGATAGCTTGGAGAGGCGCATATTGGGGGACACCTTAATCGGGAGCCATGCCGCGGTCACATCTAGCCTTGGCATGCTCGGGCAGTGACAAAGACCTAAAATGGAGGGCATTTATTTCTAGGGGTGGCTGAAAATCGATTTTTTAGAGGTGGTCTATCTTTGGAACTATTTTTAGATGTCGTTTTATTTAAACACGACTAGAAAAAATGAGGGTGGTGGGAAACAACGACTGTCTCTAGAAATCGATTTTGAGACGGTTTGTCTTTGGAACCATTTTTAGATGTGTTTTTATCTAAACACGGCTAGAAAAAAAATGAGGGCCCTTTAAAAACCATTTCGTAGTAATGATATACTCGTTCGGTAGTGTCATCCTATATCCGCACCCATCAACACAATTCAACCTGACAAAATGCCTATACCTACACATGGATAAAAGAATCTATCCATACCCATACCCACACAGGTAAAAAATACAGATGGTAAACATACCTAAATGCATCCCACTATAGGAAACAAATAAAGAATATATATTCATATGATTAAAATCATATGCCATCAAATTTTTGCAAATGGTCTATAATGTCATACATCTATTGGATATATGTCATATCTGATAGTTGGGTTGGGCCTTGAGTGTGTTTAGGATACCTTTGGGCAGCCCATTAGCATACCTGTGTATGGGTGAGGAAACCTTTCGTACCGTCCCTTTACTGGGTAAAACCCCGTCTCGCGTCTTCAGGTTCCGCCGTTCCGGGTACTTATTGCCGTCTCTATGCAGCAGGCAGCAGTGGCTTCAGCAAATATGAGCAACATCGTGACAAGTTTAACGTTTTTGGAACAAAAAAAGTAACTACGGATCCGCAAGAGACGATCGGCCCCGTTCGTCTGTGCTGATAAGCCGGCTGAAAAACACTGTTGACTAATTTGTTGTGAGAGAAAAATACTGTTCCAGCTGAAAAAACAAGCTGAAAAGTACGGATTATAAGCCGGATAAACAGGGCCGGTATATGCATCAATCAATTAAATAATAAGGGAGGAGGAGGGTTGGCCTAGGCAAGAAATGCTTACATACGTGAACATAGCGGAGTACGCCGGAAAAGAAAATTGGTATTGAAAATATTTGGTCACGTAAAGAAAAACATATAGCATTCCACACTTGGTACCCCCGGTGCAAGTCTTGCATGCTTTGCATTGGAGGTGAACAAAAGAGACAGTATCACTGTGCTTGTGCAAAAGCCACGAGTGTTATTGGAAGCTAGTACGATGCCGTGAGATTATTTGGACCACAGCGCCTAGCAACAAATTAAACACGTACTACGTACTACTTCGTCTTAAAATAAATAACGTTTTTTTATTTTTAGATTTCTTATTTAACCGTTCGTTTTATTCAAATTTATTTTATAAATATTATTTACTTTGTTATGACTTGTTTTATCATTAGAGAAGGGTTTCTTTATTTTATTATTTGTAAAAAAATTGAATACGACAAACGGTCAACAAGTTTAAAAATCAGAAACGCATTTTGGGTGGGACGGAGGTTGTGCGTGCGAGGCAGGCGGCAGTAGTGTGTTGATGATGGCTTGATGCAAGCAGCCGTTTGTTGTCGGCTTTGGAAACAGAGTTTTGGCACGCAGCGACTCACGCACTACCAGCATACAGGTCACAAATTAAAGGCTGTGCGGCTGTGTACGCAGTGACGCACACGAGTGCCGTTTCGTGTGAGCTCACGTACACGTACGCATCCACCAACGCATCGACCTCTCGCTCGACGTGCTGCTGCTGCAGCAGCTAGCATCCGTTCGACCAAGACCAAGACGCGCCAGCGATCCAGGCATGAAGCTCCAAGTTGAGGACAAGGCAGTTTTGTTTCTTTGCAAGCCAGCCCGGAACTGAAAGCATCATGAAATGATGCAATGCAAGAACCTACTGCCAGCCACCACTGACCATCCTCAGTTCCTCGCTGTAACAAGCTTCAAGTTTTAACAGAGGTCTTGCGATTGCTAATGGAAGTTTCAAGCTCTAACATAGAGCTCTACCGCTCCGGTCACAAGAAGTTCAGAGTTGAGAGACAGGACGAAGGCGCTTTTTATTCTGGTTCCCTGATGATCAAAATGCCAATAAAAGTTCAGTTGACTGCATGGATCCGGGGTGTACGTAGATGCATTGTAAGGGCAGTCCCAACGAAAGAAGCTAGTAGTTTCTATAACATAGGATACCGCACCAAAAAAAGCACCAAAAAAGTACTGATTTCCGACCTATAGTTTCTATGAGTAATAATTATTTTCTCTTTCTCCTCCCACCTCTATCTTCTTCTTCCAATGGGAGTGCGACACGAGCTCCCTAGAAACTGGTGGTTTCTCCCCAATAATGATTTTATGGTTTCTTGGTGCATTGGGTCAAGAGTAGACCTGATTTCTTCATGAAGAAACCATTTCTATGATTTTTGCTCTCTTTCTTCATTAATTACGTTGCCATATCAGTATTTTACTTACGTGGTAATTCATTTAATGAGGTTAGAAACCATCATCGATGTACTATTGGGACTGACCTAAAGGCTCCAGTTCTACATGGACCATCTGTCGAGCGACAGCGATATATGCTTGGACTTCATTGGAGAGAGGATGAGGCATGCATTGCACTGGTCATTGATGTGGATGTACACATCCAAAGAGGCAAAGCAGGAGGGACCCACCAAGCACACGTACAGTACGTAGTATAGTAGTATGGCCCGGGTGAAAGGGAACTCGATGCATGCCATGGTACAGTACTACTAGTATATACTACTACTGGAGTAGTACTGGTAGAGATGGCAACGGGTACCCAAAACCCGACTACCCGACGGGTATTACCCGATAAAGAGGCGGGTATGGGATGAATTTTCTACCCGTGGGTACGTTATTGGGCAAAATCTTATACCCATCGGGTATGGCGGGTACGGGTGCGGGTGTATACTACCCATACCCGCATACCCACGGGTAAGACATACCCGCAAAAATAACTAGCCAACCTCAGTTATTTTAGCGCATATAAGTCATGAATTTGGCCCATTGAGACATCCACTATATTTCTAGTAGATTGTCTTTGTTGTAATGATGCTAATAATGTTTGTTAGCATGTTTGTAACTTGTTGGAAGCTTAGAATGATTTATTTTTGCATGTGACTATTTGATATTTTTAGGTAATATTCGGGTATACTATCGGGTACGGGTTACCCGTCGGGTGAGAATTACCCGGCGGGTACGGGTATGGAACTATTTTTTTACCCGCATGCGGTTACGGGTAACCCGACGGGTAAAATTTTGCGGGTGCGGGTACGGGTACGGGAGGGCACTACCCGTCGGGTACGTACCCGTTGCCATCTCTAAGTACTGGTTTTGATGGTAGGATAGGAGCAAGCAAAGCCATTGCTGTGGTTGGTACTTGGCACCAGTGCTAGTGTAGTACTACTACGTACTAGAGAGGAAAGATGGCAATGGCATGCATGCATCCTTGCTTTCGCACAACGGCACAAAGCGCAGTGGCCAGTGAGAAAAAACCGAGGAGAAACAATCTACGAGCATGTTTAGTTAAAAAGAGAAAAAAAAGTGTTACGTCACATCAAATCTTACGATACATGTATGGAGTATTAAATGTAGACGAAAGAAAAAACTAATTACACAGTTTAGTTGTAAATCACGAGACAAATCTTTTGAGTCTAATTAGTCTATGATTAGACACAAATTACCAAATAAAACGAAAAGTGCTACAGTAGCCGTACCCAAAAAAAAAAATCACCAACTAAACAAGCCCTACCTTTAGTTACCCGGGCCCATTTTTCCACTCAATTGCATTCAGTTAAACTAAACACTTTTGGCCAGTCTGCTAAACTGAATAATACCATCCAGGGTGAAAAACTGAAAATGGTGGCTCTGCTGCTCGGTTTTAGGTTTACGATTTCTCAACTGAACTGCATCTAAAGTTCTGAACTTTCGTGTGTTTCAGGAGAAGAGAAGAACAAGCATTCCACACACTTCCGACGTCACCAAAGGCAGATTGTTTCTTAACATGTAGCTCCTAATGCGGCCATTCAAATACTTCATTTCTGACCATATGCTAATTTGTACTTGCATGAAAAGGCCGTATGTTGATCGAACCGTTGATGAGCCATGCCACACGCCTACGCCAACTATTAGTAACGCACGAAAATGGCTGTACACTACTATTCAAAACAAATCCATATACGCCAACTAATAGCAACGTTAGGTAATCATGCATAACTACTAAAAACAAAAAAGAAATAATCATAACTACTCTCTCCGTTATAAATTCATTTGTATTTCGTTTCTATGTTTTGCATACGCATTCCTATCCTGTGGCTGTGTTTTTCATATTTGTGCAATTTTCTCCTACGCTCCAAATGGGATCTTTTGTAGGAATAAGTGTTTAGATCAACCGTATGAAAAAAAACACTGGAAACAAGAAACATAAGGTTTGAGTGGATGTATTTTTCACTCATGTTTTCTTGTGAAACCAAATACAAAGGAAGGTTTCTCGTTCGCACTATGTTTTTCCTATAGGTAATTCTTGTGAATCAATGGATGCTATAGTAACTCAATCTAGAGAAATGAGAATTCTACATTTTTCTTTTGTTTTCCCTACTGTCCAAAGAGAGCCTTAGCCATGTCACATACATACACCAACTAACTAGAATAACGCACGAAAAAGGTTGTAGACTACTAAAAACCAGGCCATATATGCCAACTTGGAGCAACCGTTAGGTAATCATATATATAACTACTAAACACCAAAAAATAATCATAACTACAAAATACCAAAGAGAAAAACCGGAAGCACCATGCCCGTGGTTTTAGATTTGCAAAACTTAGTTGATACAAAATTGATTGTCAGGCTGATATTAATACCAAAAACTGAACGCCCTGTATGATCCACCCCCAAGTTCTGAATCACCATATCTTCTCTCTAGCCTCTGATTTGCCACTTACTTGCACTCAAGGTTATTCTGTTCAACGAGTGCCTAGAATGCAAATGGTGTAGGCGTGTAGCTTTGTTCTAGTTAAATTTACTATTTGTGACTGCACAGTATTTAAACTCTAATTTTCTTTATGGAAAATTGACATGGAATTTTTCTACATGGTTTCGGTTGAAACAATTCAACACCGCTTCAGTATATCTAGGTAATGAAATATATAATTGTGGGGAAAGCATTAAAAAATACTTATCGGTAGCAACAATTGTTTACTATCAAGTTAATTGCAACATCTATGGTTGTCCAAAGAATACTTGTCGGTACCAATAGTATAGGGGTACCCCACATTTAACGATCATAAAAACTAAAACGATTAAAGTCGCAATAAAGCGCAGCCTACTACGTGCGACAGGTCCGCCTCGTACGAGGCCGGCTCGACGAAGTGCCTCGACCGCGCCCCGTCTCCGACTCGTACGAGCCCCCCTCGACGGGAGGCCTCGACCGCGTTCCAGCCCGCACGGGGCTCGACCGCCCCGGGCGTTCCGACTCGCGTGAGCCCGGGTCGGGGCGCTCGACCCCCTCAGTCCCCACCTACCACGGGGCGAAAAGTCAAAGCATTTAATGCAATTACCTACTACCAACTACCAGCATGGCCGCACGTACAGTCGACGTGGGAACAATACCAGCGTCAGTTCTCACTGTTCAGACGCCCATTCCGTGATGGGAGGTGAAAAACGTCACTATACCCGCCATGCCTTATCCTGTGCGTCACTATTAACCCTCGAGGGAGGATACGACAAGGCCCGTACAACGGGATTCCAGGGATTCGGACTTATCCGTTCGGCCTCGACCCTACCTCGACCCGACCTCGACCACCGACACGGCGCAACAGGGAAGAAAGGACGGTATGGCGCGACGCTCCGGGTCACTTCGACGCCTACGACATCACGTTCCAGAAGATGGCCTCCCATTCCTGAGGCACGTCGCTACAGTCGACTCAACAGGATCGACAAAACATCATCTCAAGGTTCCCATCGTCCTGGCCTCACCCCGTCCTATAAAAGGGTAGGCCAGGGCCCTAGAGAAGGCGGCGGACAACCAGTCATACCCAACATAGCGATCAACATCTCAAGCAATCATCTTGTACTCTTTCTTTTTCTCCTTTGAGACTTGGGCTCGTCGCCCTCTCTCGCAAGCTTGTAACCCCTACGCAAGCACCCCGGTGCAAGGAAATACAAACCTCTCTCACCCCCGCTGGACGTAGGGCCTTCTTTTGCCCGAACCAGGATAAACCCCCGTGTGTTTTCCTTGCATCACCATCCAGGGAAGGGACACGCAGCATTTTACTGGTTGGTTTAGGACCCCCCGGGGTCCGAACACCGACAATACTGGTGCTCGATAAACAACATGGCGGGTTGGATTCATGTGCTCTGCCATTGTGTATGTAATGGTAGATGTGGGTGGCAGCATAACTTTTTTTTCACATTTAGCACTATATGTGAATTCGGAATTCAAAAAATGGTAGCAAATAATGTAAAGTATGCTTCAGTTACTTAAACTCACTGTATAGAAAACATGTGTTAATATGTTGTCGTTGAACAAAAGGAGGCATCATAACATCTAGTGTTCATTGGCAAATAGATCCAATGGATAAGGAAAATGGTTGTAAGCCATGAGGTGGTAGCCTCATGCATGTTTTCACATTCAACCGTTCAATCATGAAAAAGGGATTCCAAATTCTACTAATGGGTCACATACAATGTGAATCATGCAATGTTTACTTAGTTTAAACTCACTCTACCATGAAATAAGTGTAAACATGATGTCGAATATAAGAAGGTGGCATAAGTTCTTAGTGTATTTGTTAGCATGTAGTTCCTACTAAAAAGGCTACACATGGTTATAAGGCCATATGCATATTATCATGTATTTTCCATGGGGAAAAGATGTGAGGCTTGGCAAGAGCTTCCTGTGGATGACTTTAGGCAAAGGAAATTATATAACTGTGGAAAAAAGGCTCCAACTCCTTACACTTTGGGTTATCCAGATCCATGGTTGTTTACCACTTAACATATGCCCCCTGTTCGGCTGAGCTTATCAGCACAGCTTATCAGCCGTGGAACAGTGTTTTTCTCTCACAGCAAATCAGCCACAGCCGGCTTATAAGTCAAAAAAACAGCCTGCCGAACAGGGCCATGGTTGAGGTAAGAAAAACAATACACAAAAATCTTACATATACAGATCCCAATTATACGAGAATTGGTAACCACTAATGTCTTTATTCACATTATGAGGCGAGTACTAATACCTCCTAACATCACGAGGCGTAGCCGCCTATATTTCACCTACCTCGGATCCCATTTCGCAATGAAATTCTCGCCAACTCTCTAATTTATTGCACTTTTTCTCCGGATACCATTTCTACTCCTACGGAAAAATAGTTGTAGATTGCTCACAGCCAAGCCATACATGCCAGCTTGCAGTAACGACAATGCACGAAAAGCAGGAGACTAGTCAAATTCAAGTCGTATATGCCAAATTCAGGTAATGTCGAGCAATTACGACTGCCAGATACAACCACAGCTCGCTTTTTCGTGGCCGATTTAAATTTCCTGCTCTTAGCACGGATGAAGTGTTCTGGGTTGGGTCAAACAATACTACTACTAATACGGAGTATTTTACAATCTGTAGAACCACATCTCGGTTTTGGGTGTGTTTAGATCCATTGAAAAATATACTATGTAAAAAAAGATTCTCCGTCACATCAAACTTGCGATACATATATGGAGTACTAAATGTGGATAAAATCAAAAACTATTTGCACAGTTTGGTTGTACTTTACGAGACGAACGTTTTGAGCCTAATTAGTCAATGATTGGACAATTATTACCAAATACAAACGAAATGCTACAGTGTATTTTGGCTATCCAATTTTGGATCTAAACACAGCCTTTATTTCGTCGCCGATTTCAAGCCGTATACGCCAAATTGACAGGTAACGCCGGGCAATTACGACTGCCAGACAAAACCACACCCCGCCGATTTCAATCGAAAGAACCACATCTCGGTTTTTTCGTCGCCGATTTCAATTTCAAACTCTTATGCGCGCACGGAGTGTTTTGTGTAGCAATACTGTTTGCTTGAACTTATCAATGATGATACAGTAACGAATAGTACTTTTTAGCCTAGGAAACGAACAGGGCCATTACCAAAACTCGATAATACAAAAATCGATCAAAACCAAAACTTGGTACTCTATATCCAACTTTTAACACCTCGAGTAAGACTACCCGCAGTGGGTACTCTAAAACGATACTCTAAAGCTTTAGAGTAGGAATATAGAGTAAAAACTACTGCACTGGGTACTCTAAAACGATACTCTATCCTTTCTCTCACTCTATATTTAGAGTAGTACAGTACTTACTCTATACTCTATAGTGGTGGACCCCACTAGCTAAACAAAGGGAAAAATGCTATAACCCACAAACCAAAAATCCAAATTAAATTTCGATTGCACCATTAAATTCGTATCAATAAATCCTTTAAAACTAGATCACACATGGATATATTTAGATAAAGTGACAAGTGAGTCCTACAGTGGATGGGTGCGGGAGAGTTGAGTATAGAGGAGAGAATCTTGCTGACTAGGACGTATAGAGGATGAATATAGAGGTCCACGAGTGCGGATAGTCATTTTGAACACACCATGATCACTCAACCCAAGATTGAAACCGAGGTGTCTCTCTTGGCTCTTGGTACTTCACTCCTTGTCACGCAACGCAAGCAAAGCAAAAGCAAAACAAGCGTCAATTCCTCACTAGGGCCCTGTTTAGTTGGCAAATTTTTTGGTCAAATATAATTGTAGCAGTTTCGTTGTTATTTGGCAATTAGTGTCCAATCATAGTCTAATTAGGCTTAAAAGATTTGTCTCGTCCATTTCGTCTAAACTGTGTAATCAGTTTTATTTTTTATCTATATTTAATGCTTCATGCATACATCCAAAGATTCGATGTGACGGGGAATCTGAAAAATTTGGCAAAATTTTTGGCATGTAAACGGTACCTAGGCAGTGTTACTTCCTTTAAAATTCCAAAAAATTTTACAAGATTCCCCGTCACATCGAATCTTTGGACGCATGTATGGAGTATTAAATGTAGGTAAAAAATAACTAATTGCACAGTTTGTCTGTAAATGTCGAGACGAATCTTTTGAGCCTAGTTAGTCCATAATCGGATAAATTTTATCAAATAACAACGAAAAATGCTATAAAAACTTTACACCAACTTTTACACCATCTAAACGCTACCCTAGTTTTTTTCCCCAAACGTTGATGGAGGGAACTGAAGGAGAGCCCACTTTTCGTCTCCAACAGTCCAACTCGCCTATTTAATTCACTGTGCTGATGTGCAGAGCTTTTTTACAAGCGTGCCCCCACACCCCGCTCCTCCTCCCCCTCCCTCCCTCTTTGTAACTCCGCCGCTTTTCACCTCTCCTCCCCTTCCTCCCTCCGCTGCCCCTTGAGAGCGGCAGACCCCCCCACCTGATAAGAGCGGACTGCTCCGCTCCTGTCCTGCGATCCGCGCACGCCATGGACGCCTGGGAGGCCACCAAGGTGGTGTTCGACCGGGTGCGGGCGCTGGACCCGGAGAACGCCTCCAAGATGATGGGCCTGCTGCTCATCCAGGACAACAGCGACAAGGAGCTCATCCGCCTCGCCTTCGGCCCGGAGCACCTGCTCCACGCCTTCGTCGCCACCGCGCGCGCCGAGCTCGCCGGCAAGCCCGCGTCCCCGCCGTCGCCCGTGCTCGGCCCGCTGCAGACCGGCCCGCCCTGGGGCCTCCCGAGCCCCGGAGCCGCCGACCACCAACACTCGCCCTTCGCCGCTGACCAGCTCGGGTACGACGGCGGCGCCGACGCGTTCTACGCCGACGACTACGACGTCTGGTCCCCCGCGGGCGCCGCCGCCCACCGCCGGAGCTTCTCGCTGAGCGACGCCGAGGCGGCCGCGTCGTGGAGGCCGTGCATGTACTACGCGCGCGGGTACTGCAAGAACGGCTCCTCCTGCCGCTTCCTCCACGGCGTGCCCGAGGACGACGCCGCGGAGCGGGAGATGGCCGTCATGCGCGCCAAGGCCCTGGCCGCCGCGCCGCCGCCGCAGCTCATGGCGTCCGCGTACCCCTTCTCGCCGTCGCCCAAAGGAGGCGTCAGCCTCAGCTTCCTGCTCCAGCAGCATCAGCAGCAGAGCGAGACCCAAAGGTGCCATTTTTACCCCGCCGCGCCACCAATGGTTGCATTTTGTTTCCGGTCTCGTCTCTCATGCCCATTTTATTTTCTGCGTGCTTGCTGCTCCAGGGCGGCGGCGGCGGCGGCGGCGGCGGGCATGCTGCTCGGCGGCGAGGACATGCACAGGTTCCCGGTGCGCTCCCCACGCATGGGCATGGACCGCGGCGACCTCATCGCCAGCCCCGCCGCGCGGCAGATCTACCTCACCTTCCCTGCCGACTCCACCTTCAGCGAGGAGGACGTGTCCAACTACTTCAGGTACCCAAGCACAGCAGGCCGCCATTATTGTCATCTGCTCCGCTCTGTTCTGTTTCGTTTCCACTACCTCGGTACCTCTAGGCTCTAGCAGTCCAATAATGGACGAGCGAAAACGACTGATCGTCCTGGTTGCCATCGATCGAGCAGCATGTTCGGGCCGGTGCAGGACGTGCGCATCCCGTACCAGCAGAAGCGCATGTTCGGCTTCGTCACCTTCGTCTACGCCGAGACGGTGAAGATCATCCTCAGCAAGGGCAACCCGCATTTCGTGTGCGACGCGCGCGTGCTCGTCAAGCCCTACAAGGAGAAGGGCAAGGTCCCCGACAGGTTCAGGTCCGTCCCTTCTCCCTTGCCTTGCCTGCACTGCATCTCATCCTCATCCATCCTTCTCTTCACATTGCACTGCACGCAGGTTGCTTGTTTGTTTCAACAGCTTTTGTTCGGTTCCTACCTTAAAAAAACGTTTTTTCCTCGCTTTATTTATCGTTTTGTTTGGTTGCAGGAAGCTGCAGCACGCGCACCATGGCGCCGAGTTCGCCGGTTGCACGTCGCCCACCGGATTGCTGGATTCCAGGGACCCCTACGATCTCCAGCAGCCCCAGATCGGTGAGTAGTAACTGAAGGTGCACCTGCACCTGCACTGCCTGCATGTGTACTTGCCTTCCAGCATTCCATTCTGTTGCTGCAGATTGCATTGCAGGTGTTTTATTTAATTTAACATGCTGGTTTTGGGGTTGTTTAGGACCAAGGATGATGTACGGGAACATAGCTAACCATGAGGCGTTCCTGAGGAGGAAGCTGGAGGAGCAGCAGCAGGCGGCCGAGCTGCAGCAAGCCATTGAGCTGGAGGGCCGCCGCTTCATGGGGCTGCAGCTCCTTGACCTCAAGAGCAGGGGTCACCATCTCGGGCTCGGCTCCCCCGTTGGTTCAGGCTCGCCCATGTCTCTGGGGCAAGCCGATGGCAAAGGCAGCGGCAACAACGGGAATGGCAATGCCTTCCATTTGGAGGATGTCACCGGCATCCAAGGTCCACTCCTTGACCATGACAAGTTCTTTGCCTCTTGCATTGCATTGCAGGGTTGTGACTTTTGAATCCATGCTTTCTGATTGCAGATAAGAAGATGAGCAGTACTAGTAGCCTTGCAATGAGTGCTCCTGCTGCTGCCTCTGCAACTGATGCAGAAGGCAAGCACGAGGAGCAGCAGGGAGAGGGTGGTGATGGCAGCCCCAAGCAGGCAGTCAACCCTGGGGAAGAGGAGAAGGTGGAATCTGGTCCTGTGACAGCAACACCCAATGCTGCTTGTGGATTCCAAGAAAGGTAAGATTGTTGTTGTGGAGTAAAATATTTACAAAATGGCCACTAAGGTCACACGATAGTTCTTTTTTTTTTGGGGGAAAGGGATGGGAAAAAAAAAAGCAGCATAGTAGAGAAACAAAGCAGAGTGCCTTGGCTTTTGTTATCTTTGGGCATGTTTGTGGCTGATAAATAAATATAACTATAGGCAAGCCATAGTTTTCTTAGCAAGGGCACGCCACAGTTTCTTGCTTGGATGAATGCTTCTGCTACACTTTTGCCACACCTGGACTAAAAAGAATTGCATGGTAGGAGTATAGAACAAATTGCTGCTTTACCTTATTCTGTTATGCATGGTTATGTAGTTTGACAAAGAGGGGGTGCCAATCTGTGATAGGATCAAGCATGCCTTTTGTCTATGTGCTCTGTTTATTCTCTGGCATGGAGCTAATATGCCTCTAAAAGCAATGTAAAAGGAGGGGGTGTGTAGGCTGCGCTGATCATAGGTGATCTTGATTGAAAGTAACAAAAGGGGAAAAGAAATGCACTGTCAAAGGGTGTAGGGGAAAGGAGAAAAGATACTTACGACCACAAACTAATGGCTATTGTTAAGCAGTATCTTGGTGCAAGTTGTCCCCCTTTCTTTTGGGTTTGGTCTTGATCTTTTCCATCCAGATTCCAGGATTGATATGTTTCTTGCTCGTTTGAATTGTAGTGGCGTGGTGGAGCACATTCTGCCTGACAGCCCCTTTGCATCCCCCACCAAGGCCTCCATTGATACTATTACTGCTGCAACTGCTCAGAATGGTAGCATCAGCAACAGCAGCCCTCATCATGTGGCTTCATCCCTTTTCCCAGCTGCATCCACCCTTGAGCTGCCCCCATACAGCTCCTGCTTTTTTCAGGTGCCCAGGTAAACATTCTCAGTAAAACTTAAATCTTTCATACTTCTAGTTACTAGTTTGAAAACCATGATCATTTGTATATACCTTTGCTCATTGGTGTGTGTAGTAGTTTTGGCTTGTGTGCCTTAAGTATTTTGTTGTGGTCCAATTAGTGCTACATTGGTACTAGTCTAGAACTCTAGATAAGGTAGGGCAAACCTGTTTAGTGCCAGTACATTGGTAGTAGTTATAAATGTGTAATAGAGCTGCTATGTATATATGGGCTCACCTCATTTAGCTTTGGGCTAGAAAAGGATTTTCTACACAGGGGTGTTACTTATTATCTAAAAGAAGTTACAACATGATGTTTTCTTATTGCAGTTCATGTGGTAAGAAAGATTGTTTTACATCTGTTTCTTCAGGTTTTCTCCTGGGCATGAAGCCATTGGGCTGTGAATAGAGAGCAAAAAGGGGTCTCCTTTCCTCTAATCTGGGAGTAAGTATCAACAGCTCTTTGTGTCTGTCTTTTTGAGAGTGCTGTAACAATCAGCTGCTCAATCATGATGCATACAGTATAAAATTACCTCCACCTCCTGAATCCTGATCGTTATAATTGTCTATTCATTCATGGATTGTGTGCAGGGACTATGATGGCCCCATCAAGCAAGCGTAGAAAAGCGTAGAAAAGCTTTAACAAATACTTTGGAGGTGTGTCTTCTTCAGAGTGGAGGGAACAGCAACAGCAACAACAGAAGAAACAAGTCTAGGTTGTTTTAGCTCTAGGCCTATAATAAGTATATGATAGTTAAGTAAGTACTAGTCATAAATAATAGTAGAACTAGTCGTTTAGTAGCTCCTACCGGTATCAAGGAGATGATGAAAGGTCCATCTCGTCGTATGCTCGTTTGTGGCATGGATCTCACTGTTATGATGATACTGGTAATTAAACCGTAGTAGATGATGTAAACTCTACTGGCAGCCAGTTGTAGTGAAGTGACGTGGCTGCATACAGACATCCAAAATAGAGGGGTACTGACTGTACTCTCCTTCCTAGAGGAGTGGACAAAAGCCAGACAATAGCAGGAGGAAAAAGTGATGAGGTGAGAAGGGGGTACTGCTTGCTGGGACCAGAGAACAGAGCACTCACGGGTAGAGAAGAGAGAACCTCCAAAGTGGAATCACCTCCTTGAGAGCCAGAGATGGACCTCTGTGTCCTATTTTGCCCATGCCTTTTGTCATGGATGCAGGCATGCGGCACTCCTTGGGCCTGTGTGCTGCATCCAGCTTTGCTTGCTGGCTTAATTATAAAACTAATTGTACATGAGTAGACTAATTAGTGAGACAAATCTATTCAGCCTTAATTAATCAATAATTAGCAAATGCTTACTGTAGCACCACATTGTTGAATCATAGATTAAATAGACTTAATAGATTCGTCTCTTAAATTAGCCTCAATCTATTTAATTTGTAATTAATCTATGTTTAATACTTCTAATTGATATCAAAGATTCGATGTGACATGGCTAAACTTTTATTCGAGGGAAACAAACACAGCCTTATTTTATTTATTCTCTCCCTATTTCTCTATTTCCCCTCGTCTTCATCTGCTCATCCTCTGTTTCTCTGAATCCAATGCTGCCACACCCACTCTCATCGACTGTGCCCTAAAGATCCTCTACTCCACTCTCCACTTGTGCCACCACCCTTTCGTCAAGACTTCGACCTCGCCCCAATGGTGCGGTCCGCCGTCACCCATTGAGACTTCGACTCTGGTCTGATGGTTTGGTCCGACGCAACTTCGCCCTGCTCATGACTTCGCGCACGACTTTGCCTTGACCACCACGCCTCAGACGTTTAAATGAAGGGTAGTTCATGGAGGGCTTGTACCATGGAGGAGCAGGACGAAGCCTTTTTTTTGCTTCCTCTGACAATTTCTACTCATGAGAGATTCATGGAAGGAAGGGAGCGGAGCTAATGCTTCCTACCCCGTTTGGTAGGTGAAGCAATGGAGTCACTTCCATAGTGGCTTTAGGAGTGCTACCAAATGGGGCCTCGATACCTTGGTAGATTTGCGAAAACTGAACAGTGTATAGAGCAACTGAATCTGAACGAGTTTTTGGCTAAGGGCAACTCCAATGTATAAAAGTGTATAGGGCAACCGGATCTCAACGAGTTTTTGGCTAAGGTCAACTCCAATGTATAAAATTGTCCTATTCCTATGTAGTGATTTGACTTTACCTATTAAAATGATCAAAATTTGCCACAATGTAAAGAACAATATCCTGCCTCTATTAAAACAATTCATTCAACCACCTCTTTTCCCTGTCTCCCACCACTCGTCCCTCGTCGTTCTCCCAGAGCCTCCTCCCCGCACGGACCTCTCTGCCTCCCTCCTCGCACGGCTAGACACCCTCATTCGCTTCCTCCTCCCTAGTGCCTTGTCCTCCCTACTCGTTGGATCTAATGGAGATGTCACCGCCGCCCTGAACTCGCCACTGCCCCTCCTCTTACCCTTTCTCCCCGTCCGCGATTTCATTCGACATCGGATCTATGAGGGGCACCACATCCGTCTCAATGGAGGCAGCAGATGGCTGGATTTGTTGGGAGCGGCATGTGCCACTGGCGCGTGCGGCGGAAGGGGAGGGCGAAGTCCACGTTGCCCCTGACATCCACCATAGCTTCTCCAACTTCCTCTCAACGGCAAGAGTGTCAACTACATGAAAGAAAAGAGACGGTGAGAGAGAGAGCATGATTTTTTTTTCTCGGAGCCAGGTTTCATAGATAGGAAAACCTCCTTCCTTGAGTTTGCGTCGCAGTGTGAAGGAGCTGGTTCTATCGTCACATTAAGAGACCGTTTGACACAGCTCTTCCCAACTTTGGCTTCAGCACTATTCAATAGAGCTAGAAATCGTGCCTCCACCGGCTCTTCCTCTTCCCAATTCTTTTTTTCAGCTCAGGAAACAAAACGTTTTTGCTACAGTGCCCAATAGTGCTGCTACAATATTTTGTGAGGAGCCCGAGCATCTTGGAGCCCTAAAACGTGCTTCCATGTTCGCTTGAACTTATCAGGATGACTTATTAGTTTTTTTCTCTCACAATAAATCAGCCGACGATACTTTTCATCTTGAATTTTTAGCGAAGCTACAGGGGCAAACCTGGCCTGGAGGAAATTGCTGGTAAAGGTTTTGTGCCGAATTTTGTGGCCAATCGAAACCGAACGGCAGGGCATGCATGATGAGACAGAGAGCAGGAACAGAGGCGAATCTGGTGCGGTGCAGTGCGTGCGTGAGAGCCGAGTGGAGTGAGGCTGATGTGGTCGGGAGTGAACGGAGGGAAGGAGACCTGATGGGGAAAGGGGGAACAGCACACGCACCTTTCGCTAGCACTGTACGGGATGATGCGCGATGGAATGGGATGGGACACGCCCGGCTTCCTGCATGTACTAGGTTTCTTGGGTTTTTCCTCAGACACTGTGCACTGTGCAGTGCGATGGGTTTGCCTGCCTGCCTCGTCCTCCGCACTGGCGCATTGCATGCATGCAGCATGGGTATGGTCATTTTGTTTTGTGCTGCGTGTGCTAGATTGAACAAACGGCCAGCTAGAGCCCATGGCGTCTCGTTAAACTGCCTGCTTTGTTGGCTTGAACTTATTAGCTATCGTACAATATTTTTCTTTCGTAATAAATAGCATCAGCCGTCTTATCCTCCGTAAAAAAAACCATCAGTGAAACAACTGTGCAATGAGAAAGAAAAACAGTAGTACGTGCAGAGCAGGTGTCTTGTGCCGTCCAAGCGGGGGAGCCAGGCAGGCAAAGGCAAAGGCCTGCATCCACGGATGAAGTGAATGAAAGCGATGGATGTGAAAATCAATGGATGGCAATGTAAGCGATGCTGACGCTGGAGCTAGCAGCAATACTGACGCTGACATTTTAAAACGTCCATACTAGTAGACAACATAGTCCACACAAATCATCCTAGTTTTTACATAGGCTCGCACCAAATATTAGTTCTACACGCCTAATTGGAGGGAGAAAAAAAACACACGTTTCGAGCTCCGCAGGTCACACACGGGTGAAATATGACACCCGCACCTAACAAGGCACCATCGCGAACCTAGCGCTGCAAGTGCGATGTTGCGCCCGCACCCACACCCTAATGGGTGCGATGTCCTTGGGCACCCGCACCCACGAGTGTGATTGTCATCCCTAACCAAAACTGGTTAAGTTGGGTTCAGAAACCGACTACGTCGATTTGCAGTAGTTTACACTAAGCCAACTAAAACTGGCTTATGGCCTGTTTGGTAAGCAGTGGCGGGCCCAAGATTTTGAACTTGGGTATTCAAAATTGTGAAGACGAATCGATTTTTTTTACAATGTAAAATCCAATGATGGATCTAGAATTTTGTAGGTATGCAATACTAAAATTTCCATACGTAAATTGGTAAAAATCAATTTAGCAATTCAATAAGCAATAGTAAAATTTGTTGTCAAATTTGGTATTTCAAATCAAGTTCAAACAAACCCAAGTTTGTGTTGTATATGTACCAAAAAATTTAGCGTGAATTTTGTTGTCGTCGCCTCGTGCCAACGTGCCTTGCCACTGTCCGAGTCCATTGCTCTGCCACCGCCATCGGTAGGCGCTAGGGTTTGGAGTTGGGGAAAAGGAGCGCCTAAGCGAGCACGGGCAGGTGATGTGCCGATGTCTCTGATTTGGGAGTCGCGATGCACCTGTGTGCTGCCGGCGGGGGAGATGTTGGGCCACAGGCCGCTGGGCCTATTTGGGCCATCGAGTGGGGTGGAAAATCAGTAGTAGAATACAGGTTTTTGGCCGAATTCTTGACATGATATTTGTTTTGGCTTTATTTTCTTTTTTTCCTACACCTACATATATACACTATATATACAAAAGTTTTTTGGCAAAATTTTTGGGTATTCAGTTGAATACCCTAGAATACATGTAGGCCCGCCACTGTTGGTAAGGCTTCTTCCTGGTTCCGACTCCTTCGGAAGAGTCGTATCATATGTTTTGTAGGAGCTATTTTTCAGTCAAAAACAGAGAAGCCGGAACCGTTTTGAAAATTTTAGCTCCTCAAAAATGGCTCCGGCTCCTCTGATGGAGCTCCTCAGGAGGAGCTTTGCCAAACACTCCCTTAGCTGATTTATGTAGCTTTAGTTGGTCCTATCCGTGAAAACCGACTGAACTGGTTTTTGGCCTACTGTACCAGGGGGATCTAAGAAATGCATAGATAGATTTTCATTGGGGATTCATTTTTTAGTGGGATAAGATCACATTTCTCCATATATGAGAGCTTCACCGCTGATTAAAGTATCCAATTGTTCAAAAAATAAATCTACCTTTCTTTTGCACCTTCACACCCTAATCTCTTCTAACCCCAACTACTTGTTATTTACGCTTCTCTCTACGAGATTCATTAGTAGACATCTTAGGTGGCCTTGCCGAACCTACGACACCCCCTACGTGTCTTCTGTAGAGGTGCTCTTGGGACTATGCGGTGCACCCTGTCGAAAGACCGATTTTCGCGAGTCGTCGTTGGCTGCCGTGTTGCATGGCCCATGCGCTCTAGCTAGGGATGAAAATGGACAAAAAAAAAGGTATCTTCTATTCATTTTTGTGGGATCCCGTTTTAATCCATGCATTATGAACCCATATTTATTGGGCCTCCTGGGCCCATTGTGCTTGTGCATCGAGCCTCTTTACAGAGGCGGGCCACTTTCGAAGAGGCGGACCTGTTAATAGGCCCATCTCCATAAACCTATTAAAGGAGACTAACAATTTTGTATTGCCTCCATAAATCTATTTTAGGAGATGAGCAATTTTTTACCGCCACCGAAAATCATCAGTTATTTTAGAAAACAGATAAATTTTATGACCGTCTCCATTAATGATTGAGCAGTGCTTCGCGAAATTGTTTGTGCAATAGTGTAAGCTAGATTTGATTGTCCGCTAGGAGACATAGGGCCTGTTTGGCAGAGATTCAATTGCTTCACATTCACCGTTTTCAGCTCCTCCACCAATACTTTGCCAAACAGTCCAGATCCACTAAATTGGTAGATTAGAGGCTAGATTCACCAAATTGGTGAAGCTCCTTAGGGGGTGCTCCACCGACTCAAGTTTGGTGGAGTTGGAAAATATTACCCTCCACTACCACTGGTTACCCAAGACACCAGTTCGTTCTAATTTTTTCCTCTTCTTCCCCCGTCGCGTCGCTCCTTCTCTCGTAGCGCAGCTCCTTCGCCGCGACGCCGGCCACGCGCTCCGGACCCGCCTCGTCGATGAGGCACCGACGTGATAACCTCCGGCCGCAAGCGCTGCCTTGACACTGTCCGCCCCGCTACCCGCGCCACTGGAGCTCCGTCCGCGCGCGCCATGGCCAGGGAGCGTGACATCCGGCGAGCCTCTGTTCGCAAGCGCCCAGCGCCTCCCTCTCCCACTCCGCCGGCGCAGTGGTCGCCAACCGCGCCCCATGGCCTGACCGCGTGCCTCCCCGCCGGTCGTGCCTGGACGTGCGCCGCCATGAGCTGGGCCGCGAGCCCGGTCGTGCCTCCCTGCTCGCGAGCTCCGCCTCCACGCCCACGAGGCCATGGCCGCGAGCTCTGGCGAGGTCGAGCCCGGCCGTTATGGACACGCTCGACGAGGCCGCCTGTGCGCACGACCTTCGCCGTGGCCGAGCCCGGCGAGGCCGTCCCCAGCCGTCGTGCCCTTGAGCTCCGGTGAGGTCGATCTGCGTGCCTGTGATGTGCTCTGCTCTGATAGGATGAGAATAGAAGAGCTGACGTGCAGGCCCAATGAGATAAAGAGAGCACTAGTTTCCATGGGTAATTTTGGTCATTCCAACAAAAAATATCCTTTGTGGATCTAGAGCCGCTGCATTAGCCAAATAGTTTTCTGATAGATATATATATATATGAAGAATCTCAGATCTATGATAAGATGGAGCTGATCCACCGTGAATCCTGCACCCAGATTCATTTTTTTACGACGGTGAATCCCTGCCAATAAGACCTGTGAAGTTTTTTTTAAAAATACGTTTAGATGCACGAGCTATTGGAGAGCATGAATGGCAACAGTGCTCCCTTGTTCCAACGCAACAACCCTAGGAAACAGCGCAACTTGGATTCTCGCGTGGTCAATACAGCAGCAGTAGCTGGTCAAGGCTGCTGCTCAGACAACCCTTTACACAAACACGATTCGTGAACGGATTAACATGGTATAAGAAGTTGTAATAAGGCCAGTCTGAGAAGTGATTTCATCATAGTTTCATCGGTATTGAATATACTAATATGACACCGTATTAATGAAGAACAATAATAAAAATTTTATGACAGTGGAGAGAATTTCGTGGGAATGAAACTCTATCTTCTGCATTTTTTTCAAAATACGATGTGTTGAAAACTGGGACGTGAAACCCCCCATTTAAACTGATCTAATAGTATAATCACGAAGAACATGATGGATATCCTAAAACAATGCTAAATGACACGAAGCCTTTAGGCCTCGTTTGGTGTGCATCTCCTAAAGTTTAGTCAGCTAAATCAATATGTTTTAGTCACTTTTCATCCAAATACTATGACTAAATGAGATTAAATGGTCTTTAGCCAACTAGTCACCAACATGTTGTTAAAATAGACTAAATCTCATATTTTAGTCACTTTCAAGTCAAACGCCCTAACTAAAAGAGACTAAAAAGCCTCTTTTAGTTTGTTTTAGTCATCCAAACTAAATACAAAATGACTAAAGTTTAGCTCGCTGAAATTTAGCTAATGCTGATACTTATGCTGATTTATTATGAGAAAAAAATACTGTTCGTTCGCTAAAAAATAATATAAAAATAGTTCTCGCAACATATCCTAAAGTTCAAGAGAGGAAAACAATAGGGTACAGGGCGATGACAGCGTCCGGGTGGAGTTCTAACGTTTGAAGTGGAATCTATTCTTTTGAGGACATTTCCTTTATTCTGAACACTTTTTTTCTTGAGAATTACACAGTACAACGTAGACGTCCACAATATATACGCACACTCACCTATATGAATATACGTATACAAACCTTACCCTATAAGCACCTCTAAAGGACTTTTCTTGAGAATTACCCAGTACAACGCACACGTCCACAATATATACGCGCACTCACCCATATGAACACACATATACAAACCCTACCCTATAAGCACCTCTAAAAGACTGAGCTAGTAGATCTCGAGATTCACGAAATCACTACTGACGCCTCGTTGTTAACGGGGACGTCTCCTACCACTGAAAGCGGGGACGTCTCCTACCACTGAAAGCGGGGACGTCTCCTACCACTAAAAGCATAGCGTCGTTAAATTCTGAAATAAATCCAGAAAAATTAAACATCCGTACCAAGTAAAGAACTTAAACACAGGTAGACAAATTTCACCGCGAGTAACCTAACCAACTCATATGCGATCAGTTCGCCCTCTGTTCTTAAATACTGACCGCTACTCTACGGACTATGAGTACAGTACGACCTACAGTACAGTACCTGAGTCACCGTCTCAGGCCTTGTTTAGTTGGCAAAATTTTTGGCAAAATGTAACTGTAGCACTTTCGTTGTTATTTGGTAATTAGTGTCTAATCATGGTCTAATTAGACTTAAAAGATTCGTCTCGTCCATTTCGTTTAAACTGTGTAATTAATTTTATTTTTTATCTATATTTAATGCTTCATACATGCGTCTAAAGATTCGATGTGACGGAGAATCTACTATTTTTTTGCAAAATTTTTTGGAACCAAACTGGGCCTCACCATGATGGGTAGACTTGCAGTCGCACAGGAACACAATAGGCACAGGTGTAAAGAATATGGAATCGTGATTGCCTAGCTTGGCTCATCACGTGTACGTGTTGATATATATATATACTAGTTACATACTTGGCTTACAAGGCATTCGGTTGGGTGAGATATCAATCTAAACAACCTTGACTAACAACCTTATCTAAACCCTAACCGAATGCAATCTTCATGCACAGCCGTCATGGTCATTTGCCATGTTACAGTTGGTGCGCATTACACAAGATAGGATATGTCACGTTTCCTAACACCCCCACTCAATCTATACTTGTCTTCTCTACAAGATTTAGATTGTCCTTGAACTGTTCAAATTTGCGATGTGGGAGAGCCTTGGTAAATCCATCTGCTACTTGATCTTCTGTTGGCACAAACCGAACTTCCAGTTGCTTTCTTGCAACTCGTTCATGCACAAAGTGAAAATCAATCTCTATGTGTTTAGCTCTAGCATGAAACACAGGATTTGCACATAAATATGTTGCACCCAAGTTATCACACCAGAGTTGTGGCTTGATCTTCAATCTAATCCCCAACTCACCAAGCAGCTGCTCCAACCACATCATTTCAGCTGTAGTGTTTGCCATTGATTTGTACTCTGCCGATACTGTGGGCTGTTTTCTTGCACTCCATGAGATCACATTGGACCCTAGAAAAACAACAAATCCACCAGTAGACCTTCTATCATCTCTGGATCCTGCCCAGTCAGCATCAGAGAAGCCACTAATAACCAATGGTGACTTCTTCCTAATGAGCAATCCTGTGTTCTCTGTGAACTTTAAATACCTGATGACTCTCTTGACTGCAGTCCAGTGAACCGTAGTTGGGGCATGCAAATACTGGCAGACCCTATTAACAGCAAACGCCAAATCTGGTCTTGTAAGTGTAATATATTGCAATGCACCAACAATACTACGATACTTTGTACTATCTTCAGGTCCAAGGAGACTTCCATCATGCTGTGACATCCTTTCTGTAGACGACATTGGAGTAGAAACCGGTTTACAGTTTGCCATACCGACTCTCAACAAGATGTCTTTAGCATATTTCTTTTGAGTCAATAGCAAATCACCACTTGATTTTTTTTCAACTTCAATTCCTAGAAAGTAATGCAAGTCTCCAAGATCTTTTAGCGCAAAATCTTCCTTCAAAGCCTTTAGTAGTACCTTCATTGCATCTTGTGATGAACTTGTAACAATTATGTCATCAACATAGATAAGCATGTAAATATCTACACCTTTATTTCTATATATGAAAAGTGAGGCGTCGGACTTAGAAGGAACAAAACCAAGGCTTACAAGTTTGGAACTCAACCGAGAGTACCATGCCCGTGGAGCTTGCTTCAACCCATAGATAGCCTTCTTCAACTTACAAAACAAATGAGGGGTATCTTGAATCCTCAAACCCAGGTGGTTGCCTCATGTAAACCTCCTCTTCCAGAACACCATGAAGAAACGCGTTCTGAACATCTAGCTGTCTCAAGCACCAACCTCTTGTTACCGCTATGGACAAGACCAATCTTACTGTGGCAATCTTCACCGCGGGACTGAACGTGTCCTCATAGTCAATGCCATACCTTTGCTTAAAACCTTTAGCAACTAGTCGTGCCTTATACCGATCTATCTCACCATTAGCTCGTCGTTTTATCTTGTATACCCATTTACAGTCAATAAGATTCCTGCCTCGAGATGACGGTACCAGAGACCAAGTACCATTTCTTTGCAATGCATCAAACTCATCTTGCATGGCATTCTTCCATTTTGGAAGTTTCAAAGCTTCATCAACTAAACCTGGTTCATCTGACGTGCACAAGTTTGCATACCGCACTGTACCATCCATGTACACTTTTGGTTTAACAATTCCACTCTGAAGACGAGTATGTGGACGTTCAGCAGCAGACAGCACGCCTTCTTGTGTTGCAATGGAGTCGCTGGCCACAGAATCACTGAACTGAGCCGCATCAGATCCCGGAGACGGCACAGAAGATCCCATGATCAAGTCGTTTGTCGCCGCGGGAGCAGCAGAAACAGACGGCGTTACCCCCCCACGCGGCGAGCCTCCATTGGACTCCAGCTCGCCCGACACGGGCGTGATCTCAACAGGAGTTGCCGCCGCCGAATCTGTTCCGGGATCAGCGCCAGGATCAGATGTGGTTGCCGGATCCATAGCCTCTTCTACTGATATTTCTTGCACTTCCTGTACATCATTTTGTTCCTGGACTTCAACAAAATTTCTAGGCACAGCAGAATTAGTAATATTTGGCACATGACAAAGTACATCCCTAGAACTACGAGAAGTGAGATTATCAGACAAAAGAGAGATCTCGTTCCTTAATCGAGCACCAGCATTTGGATGCAAGATAGAAAAAGGGAAGACGTTTTCATCAAACACCACATCTCGAGAAACATAGATCCGTCCCGTATTTGGCTCTAGACATTTGAACCCCTTGTGAAGAGAGCTATAACCCAAGAAAACACATTGAGTGGATCGGAAAGCCAACTTTCGAGTATTGTAGGGTCTCAAATTTGGCCAACAAGCACACCCAAACACCCGAAGGGAATTATAGTGGGGTTTCTCCTTTAACAAGAGCTCAACAGGAGTTTTGTTATCAAGAACTTTTGACGGTAGAATATTAATGAGATATGTAGCGGTGAGAAAAGCTTGGTCCCAAAACTTTAGGGGCATAGAAGCTTGAGCTAAGAGGGATAGACCAACTTCGACTATGTGCCGATGTTTTCTTTCTGCTCTACCATTTTGTTGATGAGTGTGAGGACAAGACACCCTATGAGAGATGCCTAATTGATTGAAGAAGGAGTTTAGTTTCTCTTACTCTCCTCCCCAATCGGTTTGAACATGAATGATCTTTTTATCGAATTTTCTCTCAACAAGATTTTGGAAATTTTTGAACACTTGGAAAACTTCAGATTTGTGCTTAAGAAGATAGATCCATGTGTATCTACTATAGTCATCAATGAAGGAAACATAGAAAGCATGATTGCCAACGGAAATAGGGGCAGGTCCCCACACATCTGAATGTATCAACTCAAGAGGAGCACAACTTTTATTCATCGAACTGGAATAGGGAAATTGACGGCTCTTTGCTCTTTGGCAAGAGTCACACACTGACTCACTATCATGACCAAATGAACAAGGAAGTAAATTGTTTCTAATGACTCTCTCAACAATTGGAAAAGATGCATGACCTAAACGACTATGCCACCTCCATGTAGATGGCCTAGTGACACGACAGACTTGTTTGTGACGTTGTGCTCCTGTCTCTTGTGACCTCAAGGGGTAGAGGCCACCCTCACACTTGCCGCGATGGAGAATTCTCTTCGTGGCCCGATCCTTTATAAGAAAATAGTGAGGATGAAATTCAACACAGGTGTTGTTATCAGAAGTAAGACGATGGATGGATATAAGAGATTTATTTGCATTTGGAACATGGAGAACATCTTGTAGATGAAGATTCCTATTTGGGGTATGTAAAATTGCATGACCAATATTACGAATCTGCATACCTGATCCACTTGCAGTATGGACTTGATCGGAGCCCTTGTACTTGTCCCTGACGGTCAGCTTCTCCAACTCTGCTGTGATGTGATCAGTGGCTCCACTGTCGGCGTACCAGTTGGTGTCAACACCATAATTCATGGATGCAGCACCAGCAGTCTTGACGTTGGGTTGGTAGTCTTCCTCGAAGCGATGCCAACAGATATCAGCCTCATGACCCTTCTTCTTGCACACCTGACAGATGGGTTTAGCATTACCTTGTCCACCAATCTTGAGAGGCGGAGAGGAGTTGTTGTTGTTGTTGCCGCGGCCACCATAGCCACGACCAAAACCACCGCGACCACGACGTCCTCCACGACCACGCGAGGCAGCATTCACTGAGGAGTTTTGGCCGGCATTGTCCTGCAGCATCTGAAGACGCATGTCATAGGCAAGGATCTGAGCGTAAAGATCACTCAGCGAGATTGGATCTGTGCGCCCCACGACTGAAGACACCAACGGGTTGTAGTCAAAGTCAAGGCCGGCGAGTATGAAGGTCACCAGTTCCTCATCTGGAACCGGGCGACCAGCAGCAGCAAGTTCATCACCAAGTGCCTTCACCTTGGCGAAGTAGACAGCAGCAGTTTGGCCACCCTTCTTGCAGTTGACAAGCTGCATACGAAGGTTGGTGACCCTGGCCTGTGACTGCGCGGCATACATGTTGCCAAGCGTAGTCCAGACAGCCGCCGAGGTGGTCATCATCGCCACCTGCCCTAACACCTCCCTTGAAAGAGAGTTGTTGATGTGGGCAAGCAATTGTTGATCCTCCTTCAACCACTTTTCGTAGTCAGGATTGATGGTGGTGAACTTCGTCTTGTCGTCCTTGACGAGCTCCACCAGTTTGGCCGGCGCAGGTTTGGTTCCATCTAGGTAACCCTCATACTGCGCCGCCCTGATGCCGGGCATGATCTGCGCCTTCCATAACAGGAAGTTATCGCGCATGAGCTTCTCGGAGATGGCAGGGCCGAATGGAGAGTGATGGGAGTGGCCGGAGGAGGAAGATGACGAGGCCGCCATTGATGCTAGATGTGTTTATGGAAGAGGTGCTCTGATTACCATGTAAAGAATATGGAATCGTGATTGCCTAACTTGGCTCATCACGTGTACGTGTTGATATATATATACTAGTTACATACTTGGCTTACAAGGCATTCGGTTGGGTGAGATATCAATCTAAACAACCTTGACTAACAACCTTATCTAAACCCTAACCGAATGCAATCTTCATGCACAGCCGTCATGGTCATTTGCCATGTTACAGTTGGTGCGCATTACACAAGATAGGATATGTCACGTTTCCTAACAACAGGGCCACAGCCGCACGGCTATGTTCTGTCGTATCCGTTCGTTAGAGTCAGCAATTCACTAATATTTTTCTTTTACAGAAATCGGCATCAACCAAAATCAGTTGGCCAGAATCTGACAAACAGGACCTTGCCTATGGGCTGCTCACGCTTGTCGGCCGTTCAAACAGACACTCGTCTCTGTTTACAAGGTGTCAAATTTTAAAAGTTTAATTAGATTTATTACAAGAGAGTTACCAAATATATATACTACACCATACCTGCTACCCGAGAATTAAAGTTTGCTCAATGCCCTCTTTTTGTAAATAAAAACTTGGCCTGTATATTTTGCTGAAATTTAGCTTATACTGATTTGTTATGAGAAAAAAATATTGTTCGTTTGCTAAAAAATACTGCTAAAGCAGTGCTGCAGAACAGGGCCTTAGCTCCTGAGGGTCGAGCAGACATATAAAAAGCAAGTAAATAAAGTACTTCAGGCATATTACTTAGGCTATCCGCACTCATCGTCGGCTATGTTTAGTTCCTTGAAAAATGCACTATGCAAAAAAGATTCTCCGTCACATCAAATTTACAATATATGCATGGAGTACTAAATGTAGATGAAATAAAAAACTAATTGCACAGTTTGGTTGTACTTTGCGAGACGAACATTTTGAGCCTAATTAGTCAACGGTTGGACAATTATTACCAAATACAAACAAAATACTACAATGTCACTACAGTAAATTTGGCACCCCAAATTTGGTGACCTAAACACAGCCGTCCTCTAAATCCATCCTCTATCTATTCTGGTCATCAAGATTCTCTCCTCTAAACTCATTTCTCCCACACCCATCCATACTCTATATTCATCCTCTATACCAACTACCAGCTGGTAGGGTCCACACGTCATACTCTTTTCCCTCCCTTCCCCTCTCTCCTCCCTCTTCTCTCTCCTCTATCTTCTTTTTCCCGCTGCTTCCTCTGGTCGCCGGCGCCCCTCCCTCCCTCCCTCAGGCGAGCCGCGCGCGGGTGCGGGGAGCGCCGCCTCCTCCTCCGGCTCCGGTGTGGAGCTCCGGTGTCGAGCAGGGCAAGCCGCGCGCGGGCGTTGCGGTGGAGGACGACCGGCGACGCCGATGACGGGCGGGCGAGCGGCGGGCCCCGCATGGGGCATAGCAGACGCCCGCTATTCCTCCAAATATGGCGGACGAACGGCGCTCCTCTGGCGTAGCGGACGGGGATAGAGGACCCGCTGCAGCCTCTCCGTCCGGTATCCGCGTACTGCAAGATGGGATACCGGACGCGAGTGCAGCGAGCCTTATGAGTCTTTGCCTAAGATAAAATATATAAGTTTACTTATGAGCGGACATATAAAAGCAAGTAATAAATAAAGTACAGCAGTTGCAATATTTATGCAGTTTCAGCTGAATTTGCTTTCTTTCATTCACGTGAGTTATTTTCCATTGTTGTCATTGCATTTATTTAATTTCGTCCAAATTAATTAATGAACTTTCTATCTATTGGTATAGATAGTGCAGGAAAAAGAAAATGAACGATGATGTACTACTTGGAGTGGTGGTTGTTTTTTTATTGTAACCATGAATACATGCAGGGGCAGGCCAGAGAGCACGCAACAGAGACTACTGTAATTTAGAAATAGCACTCACATCACATCATCTAAAAATCTTCGAGTCATGCATGCATGCATGGTAAATGTCCTACTCCTTGCAGATGACCGGCAACAGCAAACACTAGTTAACAATAAAACCCTGAAGCATCATCTGCTACAGTGCACGGCAAAGTTCAGTCTAAAGAACACCACTGTGACACTGACATAGGTTGGATCGAAGTTTACCGTGTGTTTGGTTTTTAATTAATATTTTAATAATAATCGCTCCCAAAATAAATTCGCAAAACTAACCATTTTAGTCACGCCAGCACCTGTCGTGCCACCTGACGTGACAAGGGCCACGACACGGTGGCGTCGGCCTTTTTAACCGGATCTTACGCGTCGAAGTCCAAAGAGCTCACGAGTGAGGAAAAGAGAGGCGGGTCGATACTTCCATGATTCGACCTTCATGCAATGGAGAGTCCAAGGAAGAAGCATGCTAGTCATACATGGAGTGCGATCGGCAATGGCACCTCGACGAACATCTGACAGGACAGGTGGATACCGAATTACCGATGCATTTTGATGCTAAGACACTCAACCAGGGATGGACAGGAGGTGACTATGGTGTCCGATTTGATGACCGATTCGGGGCACTAAAATGCAGAACGGATCCGGGAGGTTTTCATCCCGGTTGATGCAGATGTCAACCTCCGTATCCCGCTGAGAGCGCAGGACGGACAGGACTGTGTATTCTGGCTGAAAAGGCAAGCGAACACGGCTGAAAAAGTCGGCATACTGGAAGCTTACGTCAGCACACCAGCAAGACGATTTACAAACACCGGAGAGCTCGGGAGAAGAGTTTTGAAAGAAGACATGGAATGTACCCCCGGAAGTGAAAGTCTCTTGCTGGAGAGTTCTCCACGAATTTTTGCCGGCGAAATCAGTGTTGAACCGACGGCATATTGAACCAACTGCATTCTGTGAGATATGTGGAGCTGACAGTACGTGAATCCATTCGGCATGTCTTGACTGAGTGCACAATAGCAAGGATGTTCTGGCGGGAGACCAAATCCATAACCGGAGCCAAATTGCCAAACCTGCATTCACATGCTCGGGGAACTGATATGTTGATGCCTGACTTCTGCTCAGACAACAAAAGAAGCATCTTCATCATTGGAATGTATTCGCTGTGGATGCAAAGGAATAGGAGGCGCCAGATTTTCAAGCCGAAGGAGAAGCTGGTCACGACTAACGATAGACCAGTTTGGCGGCCTCCACCTGAAGAAAGGCTGGACTAAATGCAACACTGATGCAGCCTATCAGGTGGGCGTCGGGCAAGGAGCGTCTGGGGTCCTTCTCAGAGATTCGGCAGGTCGTTTTATAGGAGGCCGAGCACGCTTGTATCCGTATGGCTTGGACGCCTTGATGATGGAAGCCTTGGCCTGCCGTAAGGCTGGACGAAAAACTCGAAGCTCGTTAGCTCGCTCGACTCGTGGCTGGCTTGGCTCAGCTCGGCCGAGCCGAGCCAGGATTTTAGCTCGTTAGCTATAACGAGCCAACTCGAGCTGGCTCGTGAGCCGCTCGCGAGCCAAACGAGCAGTAGTTTTAGGAAAAAAAGTTATCATAACTTATATTAGTTTTATATTACTTCATGTCTTACACTTCACAAATGGATGATATGTTAGCTCATATGAATATTTTATTCGATTTAAAGTTATTGAATATATTATTTTTATATTATTAATATTTTTAAGCTTTAGATAAATGCAAATATTATATTTTGTGTATTTTTTATACCTGGCTCGCGAGCCTAATGAGCCAGCTCGAGCTCATAACGAGCCGAGCCGAGCTAGCTCGTTATCCTAACAAGCCAGAACGAGCCGAGCCGAGCCGAGCCAGCTTGGCTCTTTATCCAGCCTTAGCCTGCCGTGATGGGAATGCTCTTTGCCAAGGCGGTCGTGAAGCTCCAATTGGAGATAGACAATCAGGAGCTGGTCGGGCTTTGGGCAAGAGGGGATTATCAACATTCTTATTTGGCGCCAATTCTTAGGGAGATCGGTGAGCTTAGTTCAGATTTTCTTGATTTTACTTTGGTGTATGCTAGTGGCTCTTGTAATCGCATAGCCCATATACTAGCGAAGCAAGTCACAAGTGACACTAGGCTGGGAGAGTGGCAAATCGCTCTGTTAGCTGAAGAGTGTAATTCTCATACTCCCTGATGAATGTATGAAGGCTCTGATTCGCAAGAAAAACAAGTAAGGAAACGAGAGAAGAGAGAAGGGAGAAAGGGGCGGAGGCCGTGACCATATATGCCTCTGTCATGCTAGCCCGCCTGGCGTGACAGTGCTGTCGCACTCGAGTCGCTGGCGCGACAGGGTGGGACCCGTCTTCCAACACGTAGTATCCGGTCAAAGGTTAACATCACCGTGGTGGCTCTTGTCGCGTCAGCGCAGGTGACGCGATGACACGTCAAAAAGTCGGTACTGCAGATTTATTTTTGAAGCAGTTATTATTACAATATTAATTAAAAAGGGCTAAAATAAAAAAATCCTGTTGTATACAACGCTGCAATCCAATCTCCAAATTCCACCGTGAAATGCTGCCGTCCGTGACCTAAATCCCCAGCCAGTTCCCACTCTCGATGGAGCTGGGTGGCGGCGGCGAGAGCGCCGCCAAGCGCCAGGGGCTCCCCTCCTCCTCCGATGCCGCCGCCGAGGACCGGCTCAGCGCGCTCCCCGACGACGTCCTCGTCCTCATCCTCCTCAAGCTAACCACCCGCGCCGCCGCCCGGACCAGCGTCCTCTCCCGCCGCTGGCGCCGCATCTGGGCTCTCCTCCCGGTGCTCAGATTCGCTTCGCCCCCCGAGCCCCACCGGTTGCGCGACGCCCTCGACGGCCACAAGGTGCTCCTCCGCCACCTCCTCGTCGGGGCCGACGGCGCCACCCCCGAGTCTCTAGCGGTCTGGCTCCCCGCCGCCGCGCGCCGCGTCTCCGGCGACCTGACCCTTAAAACCTACGGTCCGGTGGAAGACGCGGGGGAGGAGGCTGCGAAAAGAGGCGCTTTTGAGTTCCCCTGCTTCGAGCAGGCCACCACGATCTCCTTCTTCCTGGGTTTTCAGGGCCTCGCCGTGCCTCTCACCGGTGTCTTCGCTCGCCTCACTGGGCTCCACCTGAGCCGCGTCTGGTTCCACGGCCCAGGCGAGCTAGGCGACGCCGTGTCCTCGCCCCGGTGCCCGTGCTTGAAGAGGCTCACCGTTCAGGACGCCCGTGGGCTGAGGGATCTCGCCATACATTCGGAGTGTATGTTGCGGATGGACCTCAGGGGCCTGCAAGCCTTGTCTCGGCTCACCGTTGTGGCGCCGGCGCTCGAGGAGTTAACTGTGGAATCTTGTTTTCGCAAGAGCGAACCGGTCGCCAACATTTCGGCCCCTCGGCTGACAAGACTTGAGTGGAGTGATGAATATGACCCGAGCTCTGTCCACATTGGCAAGATGGCACATCTTCAATGGCTGCGAACTCGCTTTTATCTTGTTTATGGAAATGGTGGTGTCCTGCACAATCAATCTTGTTTGAGTCTCTTGCAACGCTGCCAGGGCATCAAAAGTCTTTTTCTACCGCTGATGTATCTGCAGGTGAGTTCTCACTTCTATTATCTGGAACTATGCCATCCTAGTTACATACCATGATAGTGTATCAAATCCAAGGTTCCTATGTGACATGCTGACTAAGAATGGTCCTCCGTTACCACAGAATTAAAGTTTTGCTCCATGCCCTTTTTTGTAAATAAAAGCTTAACTCCTAAGGTGTGAACAGACATATAAAAACAAGTAAATAAAGTACTTCAGGCATATTACTTATGAATCTTTGTTTAGGATAAAATAAGTTGACTTGTGCATTGAACCAAATGGCTTACTTAAAAGAATGTTTCATTCCACTATTTTGACTTTTTGTCAAATTGTCTCGATGATGGTGATATCAGGAAACCACCAGTGGTACAAGTCATCGCATGTTTTGGTTTGCTTAGATACCTCAGGTCCCTCCAATATTGCTGAGCACACTGATTAATTATTATCTTCCATTATACCTTCAAGAAACATGAGAGCCAAAGTATTTTCTAGAGAACAAGTAGTCCAGTATTTTAAGCAGCTCACAATGGCCATGCTTTGTGTAAGGAACCCAGAATGAACTTGTTAGCTAATAGCGTCAGTTTCGTCTATGCTCACAACAATGGTCAGCTAGCAACCATCACTGAAACAGCTTTAGGTTTCATTCCCCTTCTAACTGTCACATATGACCCCCTTTGTTTTACTTCCTATGAAAACACAGGGTATAGAGAACTATGACTACATGATGGAAAACATGGCAGTGCTCCCAGACATTTCATTATTATGCTTAATGGTAATGGCAAATGGACATGCCTTTGAGGCCAGCGCATTCCATGTTCTCAGATTGTGTACTGGTATAAGATGGTTGCGTCTGCATTTTGTTGCTACTGGATCAGAGGTAAACCTATTCTTTGTTTACCTAATACTCTCTCCTGACTCAGAAAAAAAAGGTAGCGTTTTGGTCCCTACAAGGCATTTTTGACGATTAATTTTTGTTGAAGTATATATCGAAAGCAAAATTAATTTAAAGCATTATGAAAATATTTTTCAAGGCAGATCGATGCATGCTGTTTTTATGAAAAAAAACATGTGTTTGTATTTAGTTAGACATGGTTCCTAGGTAAAACACAACTCATTTTGTTACTGGAGTAAGTGTTTAACTTGCCAGGGAAGTAATGGGAAGAAACCTGCATTTGTATCTTTTTTGTTGGATGTATGGTTTATTTGATATCCCAATGGTAGCACTTTACTCTGTAGATTTAACTGTTGGTATACTATTTGGACTGTAAATAGTTGTTCTCTTTCTAGTTATGTTAGCCTGTTTGAAATATACAGTTCTGGACTTCTGGTGAGTCGTTGGATGGCACTAAAGCAGATCAACCTTGGTATTGTATATAAGATTAGAAAATAATATGGCAGTGAACAGAAAGTTGAAGCCTTGAAGGAGTAATTAGCCTAAGAAAATAAAATGGATCTGTAGGTCCATTCAAAGCATATGCACTAAGATTGATTCAAAATCTCCTTAATTTTGGGCAGTTAATAGCACATTTTTGTTATTACATGGAATTCTATGTGATTTTATAAACAGAAATTATGCTCTTATGTGCTATCTTTTCTCTTAGTAGAAAATTGTATTGCTGCAACAAGTTACTAGGACGAATTATTTTTTACTTGTTGATATCAACACATTGGCACACCTCAAAAGTGTTCAAGAATCTAACAATTTACTCTCTCATTTTTGTCATTCAATCATCATTTAATTTTATTAAGTTGATACTTCCTGGTGTCAGGCCCAAACTGTATGCACATCCAGTTGCAAATGCGTCCAGCAAGTAGAGTGGGAAACAGAGGAACTCTTGTTGAATCACCTTGAAGAAGTAGAAATCGGTGTATGGAGAGGAACTGAACATGAAGCTGCTTTTGTGAAACGACTGTTTGATTGGGGGACAAAGCTTAAAGAGATGACAATAAATTTATGTGATCCAGTCTCTGAAGTCAAGGCCAAGGAGCTGTACCAAACATTTCATAGTTTCTCTAGGCCAGGAGTATGCATGAAATTTTACCGATGCGAGAACAATCGTAAGGTGTTATATGCACCTAAGGACTAGCACACCAAGTGGTCACTTTAGGCACTTTTTTATGCTTTATTTATGTGTTTCTTCTTGTTATGAACTGTTGAACTGTACTGTATGAGAGCACCAACATGTTAGCAGATCTTAAAGACAAATGTTGAGATCCAATATATTTTGTATTTTGTTTAAGCAAGTTGAAGCCTTGTTTTTTTTTTCTTCATAAGCTGTATTTAAGTGCCCAATAGGCATGCCCTGCTAACAAGCCAGTGTTAAACAAGCTGATGGTATTTAGGTATAGATTAGAACACGGATAAATATATCCCGTAACTGTAGAAGTGCAAAATTTGACATGTTCTGTACACAGACAAGTCTGCAGGCGAGAGGTCTTAGTGGTTGATCTTGTAATCTGCATTCTGGGCAGGGTGTTTGGTTCTTGCTGGCTTAATCTAGTACTTTGGTTTTTGTTCGGTTCAGCGTCGACGTGTCAAGACAAGTGAAAAGGTGGTTGAAGGTCTTATGGGAACAAACTAATCAGATGGAAGTGGATGGAGTGCTGTGATGTATAGAGATGGGTGCTTTTTCTGTACTGCTTCAATGAAAGATGAAGGGTGGTTTCGATGGTTAATTTGTTTATCTATGAGAACTGTTGGAAGCTACTTTTGGTGGGGTCAAGGAGTTTTTTTCTTAGTGCCTGGATGGATGAGACCTTTTTTTCTCCACAAAGATCTCTGATGGAGTCGGCGTTTCTGGGAGTTCGGTCTTTTCTTTGCTTCTGTAGCTGTTAAGTCGGTTAGTTTGTTTGGTTACTGGTTGGTTGCTAGCTGGCTGTGTCCAGTTTGATTTAAGATGTTAAGCTCTCATGTAAACGCTGGTTTTGCCAGTGCGTGTGTGGTGTGCGTTTGTATCAAACAATTTGCTCTCTATAAAAGCAGGGTTTACCTCCATAAAAAAAACAGACAAGTCGGTCAGCCAGCATGTGGCATATGGCTAAAAAAATAATCAATAATAATCGATTACACTAGAAAACCTGGGGAGCGGTGTCGCCGCGCCATTTCTGAGCTGACTAGTAGCAATTTTTTGAGGGGTCTAGGAGTGTTAGAATTTGATGAAGGAGCAATGCTATCTCTGAGCTGACCGGAATTCGACGAAAGAGCAATGCTTGCCTTTTAGTAAATCCGAATGAAACAAAAATATAATATTCAAATAGAACATGAAGTTAAAATAAAATATGGAGAAAATAGTTTGTTTGGTGGATTAAGATTTGATGTCAGAGTATTATTATTATATTATTTTCTAATTTTTATTTGTTTTATCAGCTTGCAAGATTTTTTTGCTACGAGCATTGTATGATGACAATGTCAGCACATGTCTCTTGAGCCGTTAGCTGGTTTTATCGTATTTTGTTAGCTGGTGAAGAAATGCATATTGGTGTTTTATCGAACTTTACTGAAGGATGATGGAAGAAAAAAGTTATTACCTTGTGATTCGTGATGAAGAACCTCAGTTTGATTTTTTATGTTGGTGTTCACCAGCGATAATGACCTATTGCGTTGTTACAGTTGGTGTTCACCAGCAAAGATACAGTGTGCCTTGGCGTTGTTCTACCGGTGATAAGGAGATCTGAAGGGTGATGGGTGTGTAGAACCCGAGTGAGGGATGCCTCAAGTTTTTTGACAATAGTAGTGGGTTCAGTTATTAGGGTACAAAATCTTCCTTCCGAATATGCTTATGTATGGATAGAAGATTTCTCTAGAATGCGTTTTTTGAACATCACACGATAAAATGTAAAGCTCCGTGGAAAGACATATAGTAAAGAATGGATTAGGACGTGGCCAATGAAGGAGCTAAAGATGTGTCCTTAGGATAGGCCCTATTGAGCTGACGTGCCTGTCATGTGCGAAGTCTAGAAGACTTCGAATACTTCTCAGCCGCGTGCAAGACTCTTAGTATAAATATAGATCTAGCTTACGTATTAAAGTGGATGTGTGAGTTTGTGTACGTGTGTGGTGGTGTAAGTTAATACGTAGGATCAGATACTACGAGCTCGTTTTCGAAGAGTTGAGGCATCTTTGGTGCCATCCAAAGAACGCATCAGTACGTGGCCGACAAAGGAGCTATAGACGTGGCAATTTTGAGAGATGCCACTACCAGTTTTTATGATGCAAAATTCGTCTTGTAAAAGATTACTACCAGTACTACCTGCGTTTTGGTAAAGTTAACTTGCTTTTATTCACTTTTTATTTGTGGCTTTGGCCGCAGTAACAAAGAAGAAAAAAAACTTCCTCATTTACCCTATATTTAAAGCACAGGTCCATGGTCAGCTCATCTCACAGAGCTATGGTGCCCTGCGTATAGGTGGGGCAGGGGTTCAGAAATTTTTCTCAATCTACATGAGAAAATCTTCTTCTTAAGCCGGCATACCCGAGGCTATCTAGCCAGAGCGGATTGAGTTTTTTTAACTCGCTTTTATTTATAACCAGCGTGGAGGGAGAGTAAAAAACAGAGGTTGCGCTAGACGCTAGGCTGAACAGGGCACCCGCAACAGAGGGTAGAGATCGACTAGTAGTGCTTTGGAAATAGCACACTCACCTCCTCTCAAGATATTGAGCCTGTTTAGTTCCCAAAAAGCAAACCTAAAAAGTGCTACAGTATCTGTCACATCAAATCTTACGGTATGTGCATGGAGTACTAAATATAGGCGAAAGAAAAAACTAATTACACGGTTTGGTTGTAAATCATGAGACAAATCTTTTGAGCCTAATTAGTCCATGATTGGATACAAATTACCAAATAAAACCAAAAGTGCTATAGTAGCTGAACCCAAACTTTTTCATCAACTAAACAAGCCCTTCGATTCATGCATGGTTAATGTCTGGTCAAATTTTTTTGGAACCAAGGCCACTACTGCTGCTGCAACAGCAATAAACAATCAAACATGCATGCCATGGTTCCTCGAAGCAGCAGCAAGGACATTAATAATAATAAGAAGGGCCTGGTTTAGATGCCAATTTTCAATCCTAAATTTTACTATGCAAAAAGAAGATTTCTATCACATCAAAATGCCGACACATGCATGAAGTACTAAATGTAGATGAAATTAAAAACTAATTACACAGTTTTGTTGTACTTTGCGAGACGAACATTTTGAGCCTAATTAGTCAAAGTTTGGATAATTTTTACCAAATACAAACGAATTGCTATAGTGCACATTTAATACGTACAGTAAAAGTTTAAGCCCCCGAATTGGGGATCTAAACACGGCCAAGAATGCATTATCTGCCACAGCGCCACCGCAAAGTTCAGTCTGAAGAACAACAGTGACACGGGCCCTGTTCAGTTCCAAAAATTATTTTTAGAATTTTTCAAGATTCTCCATCACATCAAATCTTTGGACACATGTATGAAGCATTAAATATAGATAAAAAATAAAACTAATTACATAGTTTAGACGAAATGGACGAGACGAATCTTTTAAGCCTAATTAGACCATGATTGGACACTAATTGTCAAATAACAACGAAAATCGCTACGGTGGCATTTTGTAAAATTTTTGGAACTGAACCGACCTACGGTTGGATCGGAGTTTATGCACCAGGCATGACACAGAGGTCAAATTACCAGTAATACTACTGTACTAGGTACATGTAAATAACTAAATACCTTGGCTTTGTCTTTTTTAGACCTTGTTTTGGATACATATGTATTTACTTAAATTCACATGTGTTAAATTAGTTTAATTTCACTTAAATCCATTTCAACACATGTAAATTGAGATAAATACAAATACATTCAGACAAGGTATAAAGAAAGAAAAAGCCATCTCTTTTAGAAAGGATAGAGAGCAGAAGAACGTGATAAGACGAGAAACGCACAGTGCAAGTAGCTAGCTTAGTTACTGCTGCTGCTGCTCAACTTTTGCTCTTGCTGAGGTGAGAAACGCTTGGCGCATGGCCTGGTACCTGGGCCGCAGCTTCTCCAGCGGCGGCAGATGATCCCTGACGGCCGGCGAGCTGAGGAACCTGCCCATCCACGCAGCCAGGGACGGCATCTTCTCCTCCGTGACCATCTTCACGCCGCCGCCGCCGGTGATGATCTCCTCGTAGATCGGAATCACGTACGCCAGCGGGCCGAGCGACAGGTCCACGAACCCGACCTTCTCCCCGCCGAAGAACGGCTTCCCGGCGACGGAGAGCTCCTTCTCCAGGACCAGCAGCTGCTCTACGGCGTCTTCGTACGCTGCCTCCTGCTCCTCGCCCTCCGTCGTGAACCTCCTCAGCTAGCCTATTACTCGCTGTAGAAGACAACCGAGGTGCTTGGCTCCTGTCTGCACCCACTGATCAGCTTGGTACTTGATCCCCGTCTTGAGCGCGTGTACTTCAGTGTTGGCTCCACGAAAGCATCAGGCGTTCCTCTCTCCATATTTCCCAGGCGATCAGCGCAAAGAGTGAGTCAGAGCCTTTTCTGCAGCTCCCTGTCCACCGTGACCGCCATGCGTGCCACCATTCCAGGATGGACCCGGTCGGCGGCTGGTGCGTTTGTTCGCCCAACGCCGTCGCTGCCCGAACCAAATCTGCCTGGAGTATAAGCATTCGACCACGATATGGTCAATTGTCTCTGGTTCTTGGTCGCATAGGAGGCGGTTGTCATGTGTATCTAGTCCATGTCTCCGCCTTCTATTTGCGGTCCAATGGCGCCGGCGTACTGCCAACCACAGAAACAACTTGACCCTGAGCGGTGCCCAAGTTTCCCAAATTCTGACGCATCCTGGTACAGGGTGAGAGCCCAAGTGAAGCGCTTGGTAAGCCGACTGCACTGAGAAGCTTCCATCCGTGGCCCATCTCCAAACTAGGCGGTCAGGTGTGTCCGTGAGCACCACCTCCCTGATGGCGTACCAGACATGGAGATACTCAGCCATCGCCGATACCGATATGCCACCCATTATCTGGCGCACCCAGCATCTGTTCGTGAGCGCCTCGGCAACCGTCTGCTTGCTGATGATGCGTTTGGGGACAAATTTCACCAGCGTGGGTGCCATGGCTCTGATGGAAACCCCGTTGATCCAACTGTCCAACCAGAACCGTGTGTGTTCTCCATTGCTGACGACAGTGTAGGTTGAAGCGCGGAAGAAAGCTCTCACCTCTTCAGTCAGCTTCAGTGGCAGCTCAGCCCATGCTCTGTCTCGATCAGTCTTCTGCAACCATAGCCATTTGGCTTCAAAGGCCGTCGCGACCAGCTTCAGATCAAAGATCCCCAAACCACCAATGTCCTTTGGACGTGTGCAAGTCTTCGAGGCAACCATGCACTTTCCTCTAGCATCCCCATCCTTTCCTGCCCAAAGAAACCTTCTACAAATAGCATCAATTTCTTTACTTGCCCATGGCGGAAGTCCATCCGCAATCATGCAGTATACTGGGATCGCCGACAACACCGACTTGACCCAGATGAGTCTACCGCTCTTCGCCATGAGAGGTCCATGAGAAGCGGGCAGTCGTCGGGCTACGGCGTCAACTGTGCGTCGGATGTGAGCTTTGGGCACCTTGGTTGTACTCAAAGGCAATCCCAAGTACCGTATGGGGAAGGTAGTCACTTGGCAGCCCAGGATGTGCTGAATCTCATTCAGCATATCTTCTGACCCATATATGTCCGTGATGGAACATTTTGCCATGTTGGTCCGTAGGCTGGCCATGTCAGCGAAAATTTGCAGAATTCCTTTGATTGCGGTTACCTCGTGCACATCCGGGTGCGCGAAGAGGATGACGTCATCCGCATAGATGCTGCACTGGAATTTCACTCCATCTCTGGTCAGGCTTCGAAGGACGCCTTGCTCTCGGGCTCTGCTGAACAACCGCATGAGCACCTCCATGGCAATGATAAAGAGCAGTGGGGAGAGGGAGTCTCCTTGCCGCACTCCTCGACGGTGTCTGATTGGCGGCCCTGGCTGCCCATTCAGCAAGATATTTGACGTCGCCGTGGAGAGCAGCGCGGCGATCCATCTACGCCAGCACGTCCCGAATCCCATGGCTTGCATTACGTCGAGGAGGAAGGGCCACTCAACAGTGTCAAAAGCCTTTGCTATGGCCTTGTTCAGTTACCTGATTCGGTAGCTGCCGAATCTGCACAGTGCAGCCTGTAGCACTGTAGCACTTTTGTTTTTATTTGCTAATAATTGTCCAAATATTGATTAATTAGGCTCAAAATGTTCGTCTCGCAAAGTGCAACAAAACTGTGCAATTAGTTTTTGATTTTATCTACATTTAATACTCCATACATATGCCGATATTTTGATGTGACGGGGAATCTTCTTTTTGCATAGTGGAATTTGGGGGTGAATTTGGGTATCTAAACAAGGGCTATGTCAATCTTGAGCAGCAACTTCGGTATTTTGTTCTTTCTAATGAGCACCGCTGCCCTCTGGACATATTTGAAGTTATCGTGTATTGTTCTCCCTCGTATGAATGCGTTCTGATTTGTTGAGATGAGCTCTTGCATTCTTGGCGCTAGTCGCAGCGCGAGGATCTTGGACAGTAGCTTTGCCAAACTGTGAATCATAGTGATCGGTCTGAACTCTGCCGGTTCGTTTGCGTCTGCCGTCTTTGGTAACA
This sequence comes from Saccharum spontaneum, assembly GCA_022457205.1. NCBI lineage: Eukaryota > Viridiplantae > Streptophyta > Magnoliopsida > Poales > Poaceae > Saccharum > Saccharum spontaneum. Next base: position 4,255,024 of record CM039597.1, on the reverse strand, counting down.
GTACGATGAGTGCTCCGTTCAGACGGCCAAAAGCCCTGCTGTCACCGAACAGCATAGCGTTGATGCCGGCGATGATATCGTTCTTGATTACCGCCCAAGACGCCTTGTAGAATGATGTTAAGTTCTCGTTTAAACGCTGGTTTTCCCAGTGCGTGTGTGGTGTGCGTTTGTGCGTTTGTATCAAACAATTTGCTCTCTATAAAAGCAGGGTTTACCTCCGAAAAAAAAACAGACAAGTCGGTCAGCCAACATGTGGCATATGGCTAAAAAAATAATCAATAATAATCGATTACACAAGAAAACCTAGGGCGCGGTGCATCTCTGAGCTGACTACTAGTGATTTTGTGTGGAGTGTAGGAGTGTTAGAATTTGATGAAGGAGCAATGCTATCTCTGAGCTGACCGGGATTTGACGAAAGAGCAATGCTTGCCTTTTAGTAAATCTGAATGAAATGTAAAATTAAAATAAAATATGGAGAAAAATAGTTTGTTTAGTGGATTAAGATTTGACGTCAGAGTATTATTATATTGTTATTTTCTAATTTTTATTTGTTTTAGCAGCTTGCAAGATTTTTTGCTACGAGCATTGTATGCCAATGTCAGCACATGTCTCTTGAGCCGTTAGCTGGTTTTATCGTATTTTGTTAGCCGGTGAAGACATGCATATTGCTGTTTGATCGAACTTTACTGAAAGATGATGGAAGAAAAAGGTTAGTATTACCTTGTGATCCGTGATGAAGAACCTCGGTTTGGTTTTTGATGTTGGTGTTCACCAGCAAAGATACAGTGTGCCTTGGCTTTGTTCTACCGGTGATAAGGAGATCTGAAGGGTGATGGGTGTGTAGAACCCAAGTGAGGGATGCCTCAAGTTTTTTGACGATAGTAGTGGGTTCAGTTATTAGGGTACAAAATCTTCCTTCCGATTATGCTTACATATGGATAGCATCACACGATAAAATGTAAAGCTTCGTGGAAAGACATAGTAAAAAAAGTCCATCCATGGGATGGACCCTGTTGAACATCACCCCGAATTAGCTGCCAGATCACTGGTACTGCCAAAGAACGGATCAGTACGTGGCCGACGACGGAGCTATAGACGTGGCAATTTTGAGAGATGCCACTACCGGTTTTTATGATGCAAAATTCGTGTTGTAAAAGATTACTACTACTACTACCTGCGTCCTGGTAAAATTAACTCGCTTTTATTTATTTATAACCATGCGTGGAGGGAGAGTAAAAAACAGAGGTTGCCCTAGACACTAGGCTGAACATGCAGGGCACGCAACAGAGGGTAGAGATCGACTAGTAGTTGCTTTGGAAATAGCACACTCACCTCATCTCAAAATCTTGGATTCATGCATGGTCAATGTCTGGTCAAATGTCCTAGGTAGTGTTTAGATGGGGTAAAAGTTGGTGTAAAGTTATTGTAGCACTTTTCGTTGTTATTTGATAAAATTTATCCAATTATGAACTAACTAGGCTCAAAAGATTCGTCTCGACATTTACAGACAAACTGTGCAATTAGTTATTTTTTTACCTATATTTAATACTCCATACATGCGTCCAAAGATTTGATGTGACGGAGAATCTTGTAAAATTTTTGGAATTTTAAAGTAACTAAACACTGCCCTAGTATAGCATATGACCGAGGCCACTGCTGCTGCTGCAACAGCGATAAACAATCAAACATGGGCCTTGTTTAGATTCCAAAATTTCTCCCAAATTCTACTATGCAAAAAGAAGATTCTCCATCACATCAAAATACCGGCACATGTATAGAGTACTAAATGTAGATGAAATTAAAAACTAATTGCACAATTTTGTTGTACTTTGCGAGACGAACATTTTGAGCCTAATTAGTCAAAGTTTAGACAATTTTTACTAAATACAAACGAAATGCTACAGTGCACTACAGTGTTCAACAGTCATTCAGCCGCCACCAATTCGGGTGAACTAAACACGGCCATGCATGCCATGGTTCATCAGAGATTCAGAGCAGCAGCAAGGACTAATTAATAATAATCAGAAGCATGCACATCTGCCACAGTAGTGCTACGGCAAAGTTCAGTCTGAAGAACAACAGTGACACTGACACGGTTGGATTGTAGTTTATGCAACAGGCATGACACAGAGGTCAAATTACCAGTACGACTACTGTACTAGGTACATGTAAATACCTTGGCTTTGTCTTTCTTTACATGGTAAAATCTCTTTGACTCTTTCAGAAAGGATAGAGATCAGAAGAACGTGATAAGACGAGAAACGCACAGAGCAAGTAGCTAGCTATAGTTACTGCTGCTGCTGGTGCTCAACTTTTGCTCTTGCTGAGACGAGAAACGATTCGCGCATGGCCTGATACCTGGGCCGCAGCTTCTCCAGCGGCGGCAGATGACCCCTGACGGCCGGCGAGCTGAGGAACCTCCCCATCCACGCAGCCAGGGACGGCATCTTCTCCTCCGTGACCATCTTCACGCCGCCGGTGACGATCTCCTCGTAGATCGGAATCACGTACGCCAGCGGACCGAGCGACAGGTCCACGAACCCGACCTTCTCCCCGCCGAAGAACGGCTTCCCGGCGACGGCGAGCTCCTTCTCCAGGACCAGCAGCTGCTCTACGGCTGCTTCGTACGCTGCCTCCTGCTCCTCGCCCTCCGTCGTGAACCACCTCCAGATCGGCGGCGAGAGCTTGTCGTGCTGGAACCTGGCCCAGAAACGGGCCATGGCGCGCTGGTAGGGGTCACGAGGGAGGATGGGGTCGCCGCGGTGGTTCCAGGCCTCGTCGATGAACTCGAGGATGACTTGAGACTCCGCGATGGGCCTGCCCTCGTAGACCAGCACGGGGACCTTCTTGTGCACGGGGTTGTACGCCAGGAGCTCGGCGCTCTTGCTCCGGAGATCCTCCTCCACGTACTCGTACTCGACGCCCTTCATCGCTAGCGCCCATTTCACCCGGAGGACGTAGGGGCTTGCCCAGAAGCCGAGTAGCTTCACCTTCTTCTCGCTCTCTGCTGCTTGTTGCTCGAGATGATTCATGGTGCTGTGGTGTTGTGGTATGTGGTGTGGTGTGGCGTGTTTACTCTTTACTGAGCTATTGATATGAATATGAGGAGCTCATCTCAGTTGGTTTAATCTGTTATTATCTTCGTTCTTATTTGTGTATATAAGCTATTTCTTTCATTTAGTTTCATGTGGTGGGGAGTAATTTCAATGGTTAGTCAGCTTTGGCGGCTTTATTTGCCATGGAATAGTCTGCATATATAACAGAGACACAGAGTATGTCGTTGTCTCATTATGGACATGACTTTTCTCTTCAGTAATTGGTATAGGTTTTGCATTGCACATTATATTGACCACGTGTCTGACCACAGCTAAACTCTTTTTCAGCCATACAAACGCCAGTAATCAGCTAGCTAGATACTCACTCTATCCATAAATATATAAAAAGTCTTCTCAGATTTAATTTGTCTATTAGTACAATATACGCCCGACCGATTTGTTAATATTTATTTATGTTTCCATCATCCTGGATCACACTATATTGCCGTACTAATTCCGTCCCTGACGTCTGGATGCATATTTCTTGTAGTACGCCGCCGTGTCTGATGACGATGATGGTGAGCAAGAAGGCTTCACGTAAACCCCAATGGCGTCGAGAAGCCAGCCGGAGCGACCCCAGAAACCGACGACGCAGGAGCCGTCCGCCGCCGGGATGGAGAAGTAGTGGGACCCTGCGGCCACGCTGCCGTACGGCCCGTACGTTCTGCCGGCGCTGGTGCGGAACGTCAACGAGGTGATCACCACGCCTGGGACGTTCGCGAAGTGCCCCGTCGTCCCCTCCACTGCCGTGATGTGCTCGCCTGAACGCAGGTTGATCTGCACACAGGAATTGTTTGTATATTCACATATGCATACCAAATCAACCTATGCTCTCATATGGTTTTTGCAACTTTGCAAACTAAGCGAAATGCATACAAGGATCGAAAGAAAAGGTGAGGGATCTGGGCGGTCGGCCGGCGTTACCTCGGTACGAACTCCTCTGGAGCTGTAGGAATCTGACAGGCCCCACGGACCAGCCACTCGGGGCGGCGGCCCCTCATAGTCGCCAGCGAGGGTGTACTCGCAGGAGAGGGAGTGGATGGCGACGGAATGGTAGAGGATGATGCTACGAAGGCGAGGAGGGCTGGCGCCGCGCATGTAGAAGGGCTGCCCACCGGATCCACCCCACGGCCCCACGCTGATCACGCCCCTCGGCTGGAATGCAATCCACCACCATCCATTATTCATGTATTCATACTGCTAGTACTACTTTATATATAGGCAAAAATTTTGATATGGAACACAAAACAAAGATAGAATTAGCTAGTCCTCGTCTCAAACATCAAAATTCGGTAGATATGATAGTGAAACCATGATCTTTTGTTATACGACACCGAAACAATATTACTATTATTTTTCTCAAATCTAAGGAAAGAAAAGGTGGGGAAATGTTGGTTTTGCCTTTGTATTTACTTCATTATTCTGAACTACATGACACACTAGTACTACTACTTTATTTATATGCACTAGTAGAAAACAGACCTTCGTTTCAGCACATTAGACCCGGGTCCAAATTCCATGTCCGTCAGAGGACCTTTAGTCCCGGTTGGTAATACAAACACTAACCATGACTAAAGGGTCTACATAAGTTCCGGTTCGTGTTACCAACCCGGACTAAAGAGCCTTAAGGCATTAGTCCCTGTTGGTAACACCAACCCAGACCAATGTAGACTCTTCAACCCTGGTTGGTTTTACCAACCCGGACCAAAGGTCCTCCAGGGGTTAGTTCAAAAGGAAAGTATCACATCCAAGATTACATGCGTTGTGTAGGTGTGGTGGTTAGCTATAAGCGAGGCAATGGATGAGGTTTTGAATTGAGTTCGAGTCCCACAAATCACACATTATTTTTTAGCCTCGCACAGACCCTTTAGTCACGGGACTATAGCCCATCTATGTACTAGTGATATATGCGCTTAACTGCATGCCACCCTAATTATATATCTGGTATACAAAACCCTAGCTTGCCTAATACCTTCTCCATTTCAAACTGTAAGTCATCTTGTTTTTTTTTTTGAATAAATAGATTTTGCTATCTACATGTATATGAAGTAAAAGCTATAAATTTGGAATAACAAAAGCGACTTACAATTTAAAAAGGAGGGTGTACTCACAACTACATAAACGCCAACACTGCCGGTTTTGCAAGGTAGTGGAGAAAGTGGTGGTTGAAATGGAGGTTATCATTGTCGGTTTGCATCCGACGGTGAGAATTGAATAAAAATTATAAAAAGAGTATACTGCAGTCTACGACTGGAACAATCGGCCAACTCCACGCCCATGCCTAAAGGTGGAGCTTCCTTAGGGCCAAAGAGGGACATGGCCCCCCTTATACAAACAATTTTTTAAGTACATATTTAATTCTACCATTCAGTTGACCAGAAAATGTTAATATGACACCTACTAATGTTAATCATATTTGATTTTCCCCTTGTAAAATGGTCCAAAGTCAGCCACTGCCCATGCCTCCGTGGCCGAGCTCGCCCCTAGCTTGCCATCGAGCTCGTGCCCATGCCTGCACCCACTGCCACCGAATTTGTGCTGCCTAGAGCCACCATCGTTGAGCTGTGCTTACATTAGGCTGCTGCCATGGTGCCGTGCACCCCCACGACTGTGCCAGGGAGGGGGGCACTAGCCACTTTGAACTTGGAGGGAGAGTCGTGCGGAGGAGAACTCTAGGGTCCGTATGCCCCATGCCCCAGAATTTGCCGCCACGGGCCGCGACACGCCTAGGGTTAGACTAGGGACAGAGAGAGAGAGGGAGGGAGGGAGGGAGAGAGAATTATTGGGGAGGACATCTCCACGGAGAGCCCAAGAGGGAGCGGAGAGACAAAAAGGGAGGGAGATAATAGAAACATGGGAGAAACATAGGGAGGATAGATATGGGCCGGTGGGGGCTTGAATTGTTGTGCTCCGTGTGCACCCGTTCGCGGGGCTAACATGTGGGCGCAAGGGTCCTCCTGTCAGACACCTTGAGAAAGCACAACCTATGTACGTGGTGTGAGGGCGGTGCAGGTGATGGGGGGGGGTTGTTAGCATCGGCTCCTCTCTCTTGAACCGGCAATAAAGATTGTTTTCACCACCAGTTTTAGTTTAGTGATATATTATCACAAATGGTTTCAGTAAAATCGGCTGTGAAAAAATAATATTGAAAAATATATTTCTGCAGTAGTGGCTAGCAATAATTGATCTCCATCGACTCCTATATAAACAGTCTGAAGCAGCAGCAGCAGCAGTAATAATAATAATAATAATAATAATAATAATAGTAGTAGTAGTAGTAGTAGTAGTAGTAGTATAAACAGTCTGAAGCAGCAGCAGCAGTAATAATAATAATAGTAGTAGTAGTAGTAGTAGTAGTAGTAGTAGTAGTAGTAGTAGTAGTAGTAGTAGTAGTAATAATAATAATAATAATAATAATAATAGAAAAAGAAAGATTAGTACTAGAAATTAAAGCACGCATGCACGTACCGAAGTATGATTATTGTAGTGTCTCTGGGTACTTGAGGTTGCATTTGCACTTCTCTTTGTCTTTAGAACATCATTAGCCGAAGGGAGCTCAGGGAGGGCGACGTAGGGTTCCAGTGCTTCTTCACGAAGGGAGGACGACGACCTCTCAACATCAGTGCTCCATGACGCCACAACGACGGGTGCTAGTTCTCTGACTCCACCACTAACCCTCCTACCTCCTCGTCGCCGTCCCAAAACATTGATATCCCAAAGCTCCTGAAACACAAGTACATGGCAATTGACAAACAAGTCCTCTTTTTATGACGACGACGACGCATGCAGGGGATGGATAGAATAGATGTTCTCTACCCTAGAAGAGATCGAACACAACGTATATATATGTAACTGATGGATGGATATGATGCATGAACAAGGTAGCTATAGCTGGGGAGCTATTGTGCTATCGTCGACGATATGATCGATCGATCGATCACCTTGGTGACGTAGTCGAGGGCTCCTCGCCAGGTGAATTCAACGCCGCTGCCGCCGCTGTTGTCCGGGCCCCTCTCCAGCGCCCGCCCGAGCTGGATGCCCACGAGCAAGGCGCAGGTGTACATGCTCAGGGGGACGATGACGAGGAGCAGCACGGCCGCCCCGGAGAGCTTCGCCATTTCTCTCCCTGCCCTGCCTGAAACAACCGGCCGGGGGATCGGTCGACCTGGACGACGACGATGGCAGGACCGCAGGTATATATGTATATATGGTTGGCTAGCTAGGGCGTCCTCTTATCTTAATTATTATATGCATCGATCATTGATGGTATCGATTAGTTACCTAGGTTGTTAATTTGATTGTCATTGTCGTCGCGTCTCTGTCAAACACAGCTGCCGGCTGCCGCCGGTACAGCGACATGCATTCATCGAGACATCCACACGGAAACAAATAGCCCGAGTAAAATAACTAAGAATATTTCACTTTGGATTCAGCAATCCGCCGTGGTCTTCAACGTTTACTACTTGTAAACTCCGAACGGCGACAAATGGATTCAACAGGTTAGGCAGTAGGGTTCATTGTTTTCTGCTTCATGCATTACATGGTTGGGCAAATCAAGCAAATATATATACTATGGAGTAGTAGTTTATTTTTATATACACACATCAACATCCGGTGGCCGATCGCATGCATTGCATTGGCCTATACCCATGGAACGACATGTGTGCTCACCTAAGGACTTATGCTCACCCCATACGGCAGCTGATCGAGCAAATTGTTGAAGAGGCTGAGCAGCAAAATTCTACTACGTACCGCTTAACTTGTGCCCTTTAGAAATGCTTAACTCGTTGTTCACTATTCGGTTCTCCGTCCATCAACGATCCTTCCTCTATGCCTCTATCCCCTCTCTCTTGTTGTTGGTCATCGCAGATGCCACCGGGTCTATCACAAACCTATAGTCAAATTGGTTTCGTGTCTATATCTCCACATCGTTTCACTAGCAACCGATGTCACTACTGATGTGCGGGATGGCTGCACCATCATAGTTTCGCGAGCCTCCTTATCTGAGGGATCTGCCCCTCTTGGTGGTCACAAGCGGTCGCTATGCTCTACGCGGTGCACTCTTCCAGTGTTTCCCACTGGTGCATCAGCTGCCACTATTGCCATGCTGGCCTCCATGTCTACCTGCTAAATTACCTATTTTCTCTTTTCTCTCCCCTTCTTCTCCTCGGCTCGAGATTGATAGTTAGGGCTTGGAGTGGGTGCTTTCACCCGCCCTCTCTATTTATTATGATTGTTGATATCTGCAAGGAATGGTGGTAGTGGTGTGAGTGAGAGTCTGAGTCCAACATCAGATTAGGAATCTACCATGATCCTTTCATGCTAGGGTATGCCCTACTTGTTCTCTCTTTTTCAGTCTCAAACTACAAAACTTTCTTTGTTTCTTTATGAATGCTCAACCCAACCCATTCACCCACCCACCCACCCATACACTTGTCTTTCCTCCTCTACTACTTAAAAAGAGTGAGAAGCTTTCGTCCACCAGCCATTCATTGTGCATCCCCCTAACCATTGATTAATCGACGCTAGCTTCAAGCTTTGCTTTTTTAGAAAAAAAGGCATCTAACGTGAGCTGCCTTCGATTTCCCTCCAAAAATGGTGTCGGAGGAACCAACCTCTAGCAAAAAGGGAATCAACCTCTCCACTCTCTCCAAATTTTCAACAAAATTTGAGATGGTCCTAAATTAATGGCAGACTGTCAAATATTGACATGCCTAGCGCAGAAAGACTATCATGGTCCATCAAGGGTTCCTTATATCCATACTAACCACAAATCACATAGATATCATTAATAATTATCACAATGAAAAATCAAGCAAATAAAGCACTAATCAGTAATTATCGCCATTATACTTAGTACCTAATTGAGGGGGGCGGTTTTGTATAGTGGAGAATCCAGGGGGGTGCCACACCTACCCACCCACTCACACATACATCCCTCGTCCACTACATGTGTTGTTGAGTCTTGTTTAGTACCTCCTTTCTCATCGTCTACAAACAGAAGCGATTCACCTCTTTTAGGTTCAGTACTAACCCGTCTTTGCCACCGTCGTCAACAACATCATCTCTTCGCCACCCCACTAGACGTGGCATCTTCCATTTGCAAATGAAAGTATGTGTGTGATCGAATCTACTATTTAATCGTGCATGTTGTTTGAGAGGCAATGTTGTTATTAGTTGTGTTGTTTAATTCTACTAGTGTAGTTTCAAATACGCAGGGCACGTGATGTCTGCATCTGGAGACTCCATGGCGATAGCGCCGCCGCTCGGTTGAGCCCGCGCCGGTGGCCGGCCTGGCCCTGGCGGGTGCCCATCCCGCGCTCTCCCTCACGTCTCCCACACCAGTGCTCCGCCCCACCCCTTCTCCCTCTGTCTCTCCTCGTTGCCACCGAGATCCAGTCGTGCTCCACCGGCACCTCGTCTTCCGGCCGCCGTGCCCAGCCAACCGGCCGCCGGAGGGCTGCCCGTGACCGGATCTTCCACTTGTTGGGCGCCTGTAATCTTCCCGCTCCGGATTTGCCCCGGACCAACGACAACCGGCGCCCGGTGCCGGATGCCGCGACACATCGCCGCCGGATACGACCATGTCGTCCTCCTCAACGCCTCCTGGTGCTGCGGATGAGGTGAACCTCTCCTGCCTTTCTCCCCTCGCCCCTCCCTTCCATCCAGAAGGCAACTCGGCTGGGAGATCCAAGCTTCGCCGGTGGGCCGACGATGATGACGACCTCCAGTCCGATGGGGAATCCTCTGGCGACCGCCTCTGCCAGCTGGCTCCCCTCAGTTGGTGCGCAGAAGCTGGTGCCTCCTGTGGTAGAACCCCTACGGCCCCCGCTCAGGTCCATTCTTGTGCGAGCTGGTGATGAAAGCCTCCCTGCAGTTGGGGCTCAGAGCCCGGTTCGTGATGCTGCCCCGCGGCCACGCAGGCATCGCTATCGACGTCATAGTCGCCCGCGTCCTGAACTGGTCCATGGCCTTCCACTCCGAGGACGCAACAATCTCCTACCTCTGTGTCGAGCTCCAGCACACCAGAGACTCGGGCCCAGGGTGTCTCGCCACCACTGTGTCATGTCGCCGAACGCACGTGGGTGGCAGGACATCCTGTCGCGGAACCCACCTGAGCCGAGAGGATCGAAGAACCTGCACGAAGTTGCAATGGCATTAGGGAAGACTCCATCGGTCATGGCCGACCGTCGTCTCAACTTCCTCAACCAATTCCAAGGGTGATGCTTCCGGTGCCTCGCTAGGGACCACAAGGTCGCATCCTGTCGGGACCCGCCGAGGTGCTTGCGCTGCAGCTGCAGTGGGCACTTCTCCAAGCATTGCCCAGCGCGGCGCCGCCCCAACAACCACCGGACGGATATGTGGCACAGCTCACCTACTCATCGCTCTGTTCACAAGCGGCTATGCTTCCTCGACGAGTTTCCACCGCTTGTGGCGACGCCCCTACAGCAGCATGGGCATGTGAGCCGGCATCTTAGCAAGGCCGACAACAGCCAAGTCCAGTGTTACAATGATGCCGGCAACATCTCATCGCGCCGTTGTTATCGCGCCGCCCTCCTGGGATGTGGCGTGAGAGGAATTATCCACCATGACAGCTTACGATCTCCTTGTCGTTGTGGAGGCTCGTCAGCCATTGATGCAAGGTGCCACTACACTTCTCGTCGTGGCACGGGTGACCACTATGGTGGTTCACGAGCAGATAAGGATCTACAAGAGTTGCTGCCTCCTCCTGTGTTGATTGATGACCCGTTGATGGATTCCATGGACAAGCTCAAGTCGTTGCCTCCACTGCCAGAAAAGTATGATCCTATGCTATTGGAGGTATGCATTGGTCAGGAGAACTACCAAGACCGGGTTGACCGAAACAAAGCCAGCTCCGTCGAGACAAGCGTGCCTCTGTTTGAGTCCCATCCAACTACCACATGCTTGATGCGTTGGAACAAAAGGGTGAGCCATGCAGGGACACCCCTTCGCCCTTGGGGGAGTGCATTAGCCCCAAGGAAGCTGCTACCGCCCCTGTCCTGGATGAAATTTCTGCTGACATAGGTCTAGCCGAGCAGCAGCTACCGGTCTTAACAACACTGGCAAAAGGTGGACGTCGCCGGAAGATCATGTCAGCACAACGGCATAGTGCACGGCTGGCTGCAAGACCTTCCGTAGTGCCGGTGTCACGAAGGGCACAACACCGCATGGAAATGCTTGACCTCGGGGGTCCTGTTGAACCAACCGGAGATGAGGCTATTAAATTGTACCTGGAGAGGTACAAAGGAACACCTCCTCCACACGTGACTGCAGCCCTAGCGGCACTGACTAGCGCCATGTTAGCTGGAGCTGAAGATGGAGATGAAGAAGGGTAATAGGGATTAGATTCCCCCCCCCCTGTTGTCTCTCCAGTTGCGAGTAATCCCTTAGGCTTCACACCTTATCTGGTAATCCTTGCCAAATAAGGTTTTATAGTTGTACTACGTCTCTGGCGCATAAATCTGCTTCCTTCTTATTAATATATAAGCTGGCTCAGTCGGATCTTTCAAAAAAATTCTAGTAGTGTATTATAGATATACATGCTAGCATGTGCATTTATTGTGATTTATGTTCCAAAATTATTCGTAAACTTGCCTAATTATGTAACACGATACCCGGAGGGTGTGGCTAGACTTTGGTGCAATCTTATCCTCGTTTGTTGCGAGAAAAGAATGATGGAGTTGCCAGCAAGGTTTTTTCCCCTATTTTCCCTCACCTCTAAGTAGGACGAAATCCAAGTGAGATGGGTTTTTTTCTATTTTATCTCGCCTCCATGTCAAACGAAATCTGAGTCACAACATCTCCTCTTGTTGGGACACCCTTTGTTTTGTGAGAACTGAGAACAAGGGACTTTTGTCTCTCTCTCCCTTTCCTATAATCAATACATTTTTTCACTTATGATCTTGCGCAAATCCATGAGTTGCATGTCCGCAGCGCGCTACATGCCTATGCGCAACATAGCATTATCAGAGAAGAATTGCAAGATCATGAAAGCTTTGTGCCCGAGTTTGTATTGTGAGGCTAATCAAGTATATATCATGGTCACGAGAAGGTAGTTGTTCCCTTTATGGTCACCATAGATGGAGAGTTGTGCCATATTTGTAGATTAGGTTGTTCACCTATAGTAGTCTTTGTTGTCGCTTTGTCTTCTATTTCTATGTGCTCGGCTACCTTTGGTCACAAAATGTTTGTCTACAATAACAAAAATTCTGATGGTGATCCTTGAGAATCATCCCATAATGTTTGTGTAGGTCATGCCTTCCGATTGATGATCTTGGTAAGTCTAGGGTTAATAAGATCATGGATTGTTGTTGGTGTACTTCTCTCTTCCTCTTAATAAAGTACATGCTGGGACACATGCCCCCCACCTCCACCCCCGCCAAAAAAAAGACCCTAGACTAAGATTGAGCTAGCTAGTAATAGATAGATATATAAGTTCAGTACAATATCATGCAAAGAGTATACAACCTGATCAGTTTATATGAAGCGTCGACATTGGCTTGGATATAGATCGGTGAGAAGCCATGTGTGTCCATCCATGTGCTATCAGTAGGACCACCAAGATCGATCTATATATGCCGTAAATCTCTGTGTGGTGTACAGATTTTCTAGAATAATTTGGAGTTAATTCAATAGATATAGGGAGAGTATACTCTGTAGCTAGCTACAAAATAAGTTATTCTGTAGCCACCTCTATTTACGATAATTTTATATACTAATTTACGACAATGTCATCTATAACACATGAGGATATTTACCATAATGTTATAGTAAATCACATAGTAAGAAGTTACTATAATCTCGTAAATTAGTATAACAATTATCGTAACTCCAAGTGGCTGCAGAATAAGTTATTCTGTAGCCTATCCATGGTCCATGCATGGAAGCACCACTACTAAAAAATGAATTTCACCACCGGGCCATCACTGTCGGTTGCTTAGCACCCCTTCACTGTGGATTCTTAAGTTGAAAATTTGAAAATGATTAGGGGTCCTGAAGAGCTGACAGTGATAAAGCCACGAGCACGCAGTTACACCTGAGACTCTAGAGTCTAGACTATACTAGAGTACTAGACAGTCTGAACACTGAAGGCACAAACATAGAGTACATAATAACATGAGCATGGATGGAGAGGTCCTTCTTCAACTAGTTAAACTGTAAACAACGGATGCAATATATAATCACTGAACCTCTGGGAAGACAAAAGTCTTATTGGACACGGTTACTTTCATCCCTGTCTCCGGGTACGGGTAGTTGTAGCTTAAGGTTGGTGCGCTCGGCTTGATGTACACGCCAATGGCATCAAGAAGCTGGCCGGAGCGTCCCCAGAAGCCAACGATGCAGCCGCTCGCAGCCGGAACGGAGAACGGCGTCGCAGTCCCAGTCCCGGAGCCGCCATACGGGCCGTACGTCTTGCCGCGGCTGGTGCGGAACGTCAGCGAAGTGACGACGACGACACCGGGGCTGTCGCCGAAGTGCCCGGTCGTCCCCTCCACCGCGGTGAGGTACTCCCCTGCAGACATCTCGATCTGCACAGGAATTTACCCACACCACAAGATGTAGCTTTGCAATCCACATGCATACACATAGAAGAAGAAGGAGAGGTCCGGCCGGCCCGGTCGTTACCGTGAAACGAACTCTTCTGGAGCCGAAGGAATGCGGGATGCCCCATGGACCCGCCATTCGTTCTCGCTGCTCGCCGTTGGCGTCTTCATCGTCTCCGGCGAGGGAGTACTCGCAGGCCAAGGCGTGGATGCTGACGTTGGAATGGTACACGATGATGGCACGAAGGTGAGGGACGCTGGTGCCGCGCATGCGGAAAGGCTGGCCACCGGGTCCGCCCCATGGCCCGACGCTGATCACTCTCGGCTGCGATGTATTTGTAGCCCAAGCACGTACGTTATTTTGGAGGAAGAAGAAGAAGAAAAGAAACTTGCTTTCTTTCAACTTCTCAAGAGGTAGTAGAGGTAGTTTGTTCATATGCGAGACATACATGTAGCGAGGTGGGGTGGTTGCTTTGGTATCTCCTGGCCCTGGGAGTGGCATTGCTTTCTATGTCAACGCTTGGCCTGCAAGGATGCAGCTGCTTTGGCTGCATAGACCTTCTTCCAAGACGACGGCTTTCCGTCACAACTTGCGTAGCTTCAGCGCCTCTCCCTTTCGCCGTCTCCGAAAGTTTCTGGAGAGAATCGTGAGCAAACAACTGTCGTGCGTCTGTCTATACAGATATATGGCCGGCGGCGGCTACCTATATGATCGTCGATCAGTCACGTACCTTGGCAACATCCTCGATGCCGTCGACGATGTGGAAGTTGTGGCTGATGACGACGCTGTCTGCTGCTGCTGGGCTCCTCGCTGGACCTCCCCGGCCAAGCTCCAGGATATCAGGAAGACAGAGATGTACACGGCCATAGGGACGGTGAACGCGACCATGGTGAAGACGGAGAGCCGTGCCATGTCTTCCCTTTCCCGCCGGCCGGCCTGCAATGCGATGGATCGAGTTGGTTGCTTGGATACAACCAAGTTCTTGTTGGTGCACCGACGGCAGCACAACCAGTCTATATCAGGCCACACATATATAGGCGTCGCCATATGCAACTGATAATGCTATTCTTCTTACAGCTTATTGAATCCACCTATATTTATGGATTCAGTTTAGTTGTCAGTGTTGTCTTTGTGTCTGTCGATCAGCAGCCGGCGCAGCGCAACAACGTTGATGCTTCATAGGGACATCATAATCCAAGGAAACAAGGCCAAGAACACAACACTACCAGAAGACGAAAATCACTGACGGTTGTTGGTTTTCCTGTCAGTTTACTTTTATAAAGAATTAGACAATAATCCTGTCGGCCTTCTGAAATCGATAGAAAACGCTTATTTTATTTCTGTCGGTTTAAAACTATAGTCAGCAACGGTTAAAAACATCATAAATCAGGAAAACACTGCTCACTACTATAATGAGCTTTTTCAAAAGGCGAGTAAAAAGTTTTACCTGAGACGGCTGACCTATCCTTCTCTCTTGGAAGGCCTATGTAAATCGCGATTAACAAAGGACATCCAATATTTCTACTTGTCAAAAATCTCTCCAAGGATGGATGTTTTATGACACCCACCTCTCTGAAAATCAATTAAAAATCATCCAGCCAGAGGTGGCACATGGTGACGATAGCAATGGCATAGATCTGACCGAACCACCTTTGCCGTGGACGACCTGTTTGGAGGAAAGGAATTTCATAGGAAATTTATAGGAATTCATTCCTCTGGAAAGGTTTGTGAGGGCCTGTTTAGTGCCAAAAATTTTCCTAAAAATTTTCAGATTTCCCGTCACATCAATTTTTGGATATATGCATGAAGCATTAAATGTAGATAAAAAAATAAAACTAATTACACAGTTTAGCTGTATATCACGAGACGAATCTTTTAAGCCTAGTTAGTCCATAATTGGACACTAATTACCAAATAACAACGAAAATACTACAGTCTGCTACAGTAATTTTTGCAAAAAAATTTGTAAGCTAAACAGGCCCTGAAAGTGGTGTTTGGAATGGAGGAAGTTTCAACGGTGAAATGGAGGAAAGTTTCCTGCGTCCGTTAATTCCAGTCGAAGCTAAAGGTTGGGCGGAAGACCGAGGCAGCGACACAGTCGAACGAAATTAGGGCTGCGTTTAGATGCAAATTTTTTTTTGCAAAACGGTACTGTAGCTCTTTTCGTTGTTATTTGACAAATATTGTCCAATCATAGTCTAATTAGGCTTAAAAGATTCGTCTCGTCTATTTCGTCTAAACTGTGTAATTAGTTTTATTTTTTATCTATATTTAATGCTTTATGCATGTATTTAAAGATTCGATGTGACGGAGAATCTAAAAATTTTTGCAAAATTTTCTGGGAACTAAACAGGGGCCAGGAGCAGCGCACCTGCTGTGACGGACCTGTCAACCAAAGTTGGGTATGGCTGGCTGGTAGGACCTTTTTCTTTTGGGGCCCATTTGACATGAACGGTGGTGCAGAAAACAATTTATACGTTAACTGTTGAATCCACACATGCATCTTATGCGTCTTTTTTTAATCTGGATTCCTGTTTCCAAACACCTATTTCTATGTTTCCTTTATGTTTTTCTTTCCTCTCTTTTACCAATACATCCATACCCTATTCCCGTATTTTGTCCCATACCTCTGTTTTCAATTCCTCCATTCCAAACAGGCCATGAGTGTTTGGTCTTTAGGGCGTATTTGGTTGGATGTTTCAAAAACATGCCTAAGCCAGGGCTTCTAGACATCCGATTTTGGACACTTGAGGCTGGTAGGCTTCATTACATACACGTCCTAATTGTTTGAACGGGTCCTATCATCGCAGTTGTATGAGATCCCTTCTCCATTTCGTGTTGTTAGCGCCCGGACCAGCAGACTAAAAATCCACACTTTTAGCGTCCGGATGTTCGGACGGACGCTCGTGTCTGGACGCCCATGGCTGCGGTCCCATTTCGCGTCCACATGTGGGCTCGCGTCACCCGGACGTAGCTCGACCGCGCCTGCGGATCCATGCCCACGTGAGGGCCCATGCCGCCCGCGTCGCGCGCCTACACGGGGACCGCTCGCGCCCCCTCCTGCTTCCCACGCTCATATCATGTGCAACCCCCGATCTACTTTTGAAACATCTAGATGCAACACTTGCAAATATACAAAAAAAAGACAAGTCAAACATTTGAAACATACGTCTGAAACACCTAAAAAAACACTTGAAAAATATTGCAAATATCAGAAAAAACAATTGCAACGTATGTGTGAAACATATGTACTAGAAAACTAATAAAATATTGGGAACAGACTCTTGCAACGTATGTGTACAACCATTGCAACATATGCAACATACCAATCTACTTTTGCAACAACCGTATAAAACACTTGCAACATATACCTCTAAAACATCTGAAACATTTGAAATGTACGCTTGAGACATACATCATATCGCAGTGCGGCCTCCTCCGTTGTTTGATCAGGTCGCCGTAGCCGTAGCACTAAGCGATATATACCAGGGGCCGACGCTTCTCCTAGTGCTGGTGGCACCTGTCGGCATCGTCGGGCATGAGCACGCGCGCAACGACCTCAGTGGCCAGTTGGCGACCGCAGGGTTGGCGCGGCGGCGCCTGTGCCGTCAGGCGGGGCGGGCGACGGAGCAAGCAGCAGGAGCGGCAGAGCAAGAGCAATGCAGGGTGACCGTCGATAGCGAAGTAGAGCAGAACAGGGGAGAGGGCGGGCGGTGTGGTGTTGACGCCCGCGGCGATGGGGAATGCTGCATCAACCGATACGCGATGCAAGATGGGGGAATGTCACTCTGTATTTTTTTTATTAGTGAAGGAACAGAGATACGACAGCAAGCCTGTTGGGCCGGTGCGTAGGCTTGGGAAGAAGCGTCAGAGTATTTCCGCTAAAATATCAGGGGAAGCAACACAAAGTTATATTTGAATTTGTTCGTGGGAAATCCTCAGGGTTCTCCAGATGACATAAATCCTCGACGCCGGTGCCGATGTGGTAGTTGTGGGTGATGAGGATGCTAAATACTG
Source organism: Saccharum spontaneum (assembly GCA_022457205.1). Lineage (NCBI taxonomy): Eukaryota > Viridiplantae > Streptophyta > Magnoliopsida > Poales > Poaceae > Saccharum > Saccharum spontaneum. The sequence continues at coordinate 4,237,346 of CM039597.1, read as the reverse complement.
GATCTCCCTGGCCAAGCTCCAGGATCACGAGGATGGCAGAGGTGTACAAGCACACAGGGACGGCGATGGCGAGCACGGTAAGCTTGGAGAGCCGTCGTCGTGCCATTTCTTCCCTCTCCCTGCAACGGCGATGGAGTTGGATCTCGATGTCGTTTTTGCTTGGCCACGAGCCCACAACCAAGTTGCTGGACGGACGGCAGCAAAACCAGTCCACAAACATTTATATAGGCGTGGCTATATGCAGTTAATAATACTCTTGTTACTACAGCTTATTGAATTCTACCTATATTGACGGATTATATATGTCTAGCTGTCAGTGTCGTCTTGCATTGCGTCTGTAAATCACCAGCCGGCACAGCGACGTTGATGGGGACATCAAAATCCAAAGGTAAACGGAAAATTGTTGACGGTTCATGGCTTTCCTGTCGATTTACCTTTAAACGAGGAACTAGAGAATAGTCCTGTAGACCTTCTTAAGGCCTGTTTAGTTCTCAAAAAATTTTGTAAAATTTTTCAGATTCTCCATCACATCGAATCTTTAACACATGCATGAAGCATTGAATATAGATAAAAAATAAAACTAATTACACAGTTTAGACGAAATGGACGAGACTAATCTTTAAGCCTAATTAGACCATGATTTAACACTAATTATCAAATAACAACGAAATTTGCTACAATGTCTTTTTGCAAAAAAAAAATGCAACTAAACATGCCCTTGCACCGACAGGAAAGACTCATTGGCTGGAATTATAAGCGTGTTCAGTGGGCTTTGGCTTCAAAATCCATCATCGGAGACTTCCACCTGGACCTCGACCTCGACGTAGCCCTTGGTGTCGAGCTCACGGCGGTAGTACTCCTGGATGCTGCGGATGTGGTCTTCATTGCCCCTGATGAGCTCGTTCACCCTGGCAGACTGGCGCCGGCACTCCTCAGAGATCCGCTTTGGCTCCGACCCCGGGGGAAACCTGGCCGGCTGCATGGGCTTCATCGCCAGGACGGAGTCGACGTAATCCTGGGGAAGCCTCCTCATCACTTTCTTCGTCTTCTTCGTCTTCGCCGCCGGCACCTCCTCCGCACCCCCACCCTTGCCCATCTCCGATCAAGGATTTGGTCGCGGTGGCGGAAACTTTCTTCCCCTTCGCCTCTTCCCCACGACTCGAGAGATCTATCTGCGAGGAACCGTGGTGGCTGGGGCTTGCTTGGGTCGGTTGGGCCGTGTGCTCCACCCGTCCTCTCTATTTATTGCGATTGTTGAGATTCGACATCAGAGTCCAGCATCGGGATTGGACTCCGACCCGGATTCTTTCACCTGGGCTGAGCTGGTCTACTCTGGGCCGCACTTGTGATAAATAAATATGATCATATGATATAAATTGACGTGACTAAATGAACATGCTAACTAAGAACTGAGTTAAGCACTTAAGCCACCAATATGTGTGGCATGACACACATGGTGATGGTGGTGTGACCCGTGGTGGAGCGCGCCCAAAAATGTAGATGGGGCAAAACATAGCTCCAAAATGTTTAGCTCCTCACGAAGCAAACAACATCCTCATGTCGTGCTAGCCTCACAGGGTTTGACCAGTGGTGGCGGTGACAACACAACGCACACTACAATGGTTGAGTGGGTAAAGTCGTCTAGAGAGAGCTAGGCAACCAAGGAGGTAGAGAACCCTCTTGTCGCTTTCTACTACACTTTGTTGGTCCTACTCATGACACATCACAAAACTCAACATCATCAGCAGCTCGACATGGCCACCCAGGTTATCGCTGTGGCCACCGGTGACTAGGGAGAAGAGAGGGGTGGGGTTCTCTGCTCTGGCGTTAGCTAGGGCAGCTACCCCACCCCGTCATAGATGAACTCCACCTCTGGTTGTGACAGACCTGGTGTGTTCGTACAATTTGTACCTTTGTTGGTCCTTATTTCTTGTCTCACTTGTTTTCTCAGGGTTCTCGTGATTTGGCTTCTTCTTGCCTATTGTTGTCTAATGTTCGGAGCAATGATGAGATCGTATATTGGAGTATGATCTTTGAGGTGTTATTATTGCTAAGCTCCTAGCACCATGAGTACTTCTTTCTTTGTCTTATTTGGATTACAGGGTTTATTATTCCGGTTTTAGGCCATGTTTGAAACATGGATTTTTTTTGAGAAATTATAGTGATTTGTGATTTCTCTGAAATTCTTGTATGTTCCTGTGAAATCCCAACATCCCAAATATACCCTTAATGTGTTGTTGTCGGATCAGTCTTGATCTAAATTATGAAACGGAAAACAATCTATCTATCCACGTGATTCTTGGTGTTGCTTTCCCCATTGATCATGTAGCGCGTTTTTTTGCCAACAACAATGGTAGATTTGAATCAAAGAGGAAAGAGCTCAACACCAAACATAATTTCTCCGATCTGACTAATAATGCATAATTAACACTGTTTGACTAAATTTGTCACGCTATGCGATGAGGCCAAATTAATATGCTTAGTATTTCTAATTTGCTTGCTATTATGAGGGTATGCTAACTACAACATTTTCTTTAAAGAAAAGGTCACTTAAACCTGATATTATTTTTAGATTAGGGAATAAAAAATATTTCGGCCTCCCACATTCATGAATGAATGAGTATAGCCTTCTATTACAACTCCATGGTACTTAGACCCAACGCCGTTAAACGGAACTCAAACAACACAATCAGCATAAGGAGACTCCACAACCCAGACTGAACAAAAACAAAGGAAGCTTTATCTCGCTATCCTTCTTTGATGTCTCCACACCATCTGTCCAAAGATTTCAACCACCATAACTTCCAATCGTCTGCATCCTTCCTTTAAAGCCCTTGTCTCTTCCTCTTTAGATAACTGAGACCAATGCTTAATCTAGTATGTCCCTCTTAAAAATACCTGCAGGAAAGAATTAGTATTTAGTGATAAGTATATTTTTTATATCCTTGTCTGTGTTATATACCCACATACTTTAATCTCTACTTCTGTAATCATTTCGTAATTACAAAGACGTTGATAAATCAAAACGGTGACTTGTTGCCTACCATTCTTATTTGAATTTCTTCACTTGACCTATCATTCTATTAAATATGATCCATTAATTTAGTTCGCTTCGCTATTTAGAGATTCTTTGAAGTGTCTTTTGATTTCTTTTTTCACTTTGGTATCAATGAACTTATTAGTAAAATTCTATTCATACATGTTGAATTTAATAACATGCACTCTGAATTAAATTGAGTAAATATCCAATCAGAAATCCGAATTTGAGACATTCGTTTTTGTATTTATATTCGAAAATGTCTATATTTGTATTCAAGTTCTAATTAATACTCCCTCCGTCCGTTTAAGGATGCAAATGTAGCATGCCCGTGTTGTCCGCAAAAGAATGCGAATTAGCGTGTGTCAGGCCTTTGGAGGTGACTCTAGTAGTTGTCGCTCGTGTTTGTTTGTCATTATGTGATAGAGACCTGCTGTACTTGTCACAGTGCTAGAGAAAATTGTGTGGTTGTGTTTGTGACGCGTGTGCTATAAACAAGTAAAGAAAGCTGTCAATTCAATGCATGCACTGCAACCGATACTTAAACTAGGGGCATATCATGTATGCTAACTTTACCTTGGAAACGTAGATTTGTATCCTTTGACGGAGGGAGGTAGTATATAATAAAAGACGATACCCGAATCCGGTTCACGCGAATGCGTGAACACGATCTGTTTCAGCTGTCTCCGAAACTGCGCAAGGCACTGTGCGCGCACACTAAAAAAAAGGCAGTGTGCGGCGCGCGAGTAGAGTCATGGCCAATCAAATCAAATGAAGTGAATCATTTCAGAAAAAAGAAACAAATGAAGTGAAACAATGGCCCAGCGCGGACCGGGCCTGGCGTATGGCCTGGGAGCCCAGACTGGCCCAACAAGCCACGATGGCTGCCAGTGGCAGCCCGCGGCCGTTCAGTGTGGAATTGCTCCTGCTTACGGCGTGGGCCGTGTGGGTGACTGTGCACAACATCGGCCCGCCCGGATTGACACTGCTTCCACGTCAGTACACCTTTTTTTTTAGAGAAACACGGTCAATTTTGTGTTGTTGCTGTAACATGTGCACACCGCACACAGATAAACCACAGCTGGGTAGGGTGAGCACTCCACGTCAGTACACCTGCACCGCTGCAACTACGCTTAGGCCGTCGTCAAACACATGGTGGCAGCTGTTGTTAGACTAACTGCACTCTTCGTCCTCTATATTCATCATCTAAAAGGGATATTTCGTTCTGGTCAGCAAGATTCTCTCCTCTATATCTAGTTTTTCCGGACTCATGGATACTCTATATCCATCCTCTATACCAACTACCACTCCATGGGACCCACCCGTCATCCTCCCCTTCTCTCTCCATCACCTTTCCCTACCTCTCTCTCGCTGGTCCGTCGCTCCATCCAGCCCAGTCTCCATGCCCGCGACCCGCCCACCGCTCCCTTGCTTCCTGCACGCCCGCGCACGAGGGCTGACCGCCGATTCGAGATGCCGGCGTCCGCGCGCCAGCGTTGCGTCCGCACCTTCCGGAACAAGGACGACTCCCGTGCGCCGGCGTCCGCGGCGCGGTGCCGCCACCGGGCCGCCTCGGCCCCGCCGGAGATCTGCAGGCTCGCGCAGCTCAACCACGCGTTCCGCGGTGCCGCGGGCGGGCGAAGCTCCGCCTTGGGCCGCGGGCGCGTGCACCGCCGCTCGTGCGGGCGCCGCCGGCCGTCGGGTGCGCGGGTGCCTCCTCGGCGGGAGCACGCTCCCTCCGTCGGATGCGGACGTGGCGAGCGGGCGGACGGTCGCGACGGCCCCCCTCCCTACTCTCTGCCACGACGAGCAGCCCGACAGCCGGCGGCCTGTCCTTCTCCTCTCTCTCGTTCACGCGGGCGGCAGCGGGGTGGTTGCGGGGTGGGGCCCCTGGGCATGTAGCGGACGAACTCTACACCCGCTGGGAATAGCAGAACGAGCAGGCGAACGGCGTGTAGCGTACCCGTTGCGGCTTTTTTCTCCGCTATGTGCGTTTACCGGATGTGTTTTCTGGACCCAGTGCAGACAGTCTTGGAACAAGAGACCTCAGTACAGTACAGCTGCTAGACGATCAGAACTGACCGGCCGCAGGAACGGATGCAGTAATAAAACCACCTACCCGCCAGGCGCTGCTAACGTAATTTATGGCTCCGCCGACCGCCGGCGTCCGCCGCGGCCGTCAGAACTCACAAGACCCATGCCGCTACTCGTACTGACGCCAGAAGCCGCCGAGAATTGCCAGTGCCCACGGCCCACTGCCCAGAGCCGTGCCTGCTGCCTCACCATCGGTCTCGCCCACTCGGGGTGCGTTTAGATTTAAAAATTTTTGCAAAACGGCACTGTAGCTCCTTTTGTTGTTATTTCACAAATATTGTCTAATTATGGTCTAATTAGGCTTAAAAGATTCGTCTCGTCCATTTCGTCTAAACTATGTAATTAGTTTTATTTTTTATCTATATTTAATACTTCATGTGTTCAAAGATTCGATGTGACGAAAAATCTAAAAATTTTTGCAAAAGGGCCCGATCCCCTGCATCTTGATGTGAGCCTCGCCTTCATTAGGGCCTTGTTTACTTTTGCAAAAAAAATTTAACTCGATGAATAGTACCATTTTCGTCTTATTTGATTAATATTGTCCAATCGTGGACCAACTAGGCTCAAAAGATTCATCTCGTGATTTCCAACTAAATTGTATAATTAATTATTTTTTAACTTATATTTAATACTCCATACAAGTGGTTAAAAATTAATGTGACGAAGAAAAAATAAAAAAATTTAGAATTTAGATGACATCTAAACAAGGCTAGGGCGTGCTGTGCATTTTCCTGGTTTCTTGCAGCCGCTCTGCTTTCCCTTCCCCAACCACATTTCCAGGCCCTTGTTTAGATTCCAAAGTTTGCCTCCCAAATTCACTATGCAAAATTCCTATTCCCCGTCACATCAAAATACCAGCATATATATGAAGTACTAAATATAGATAAAATCAAAAACTAATTACACAGTTTTGTTGTACTTTGCGAGACGAACATTTTAAGTCTAATTAATCAATATTTGGACAATTATTACCAAATAAAAACAAAATTGCTACAGTGTGATGGGACACTTACTATGCAAAGTTTGCCTCCAAACTTTGTCATCTAAACGAGGCCCAGGTGACAACACACACCACACCAGTACAGTACCTCTGCTCATCTGCTCTGCAGCGTCAATATTGAGGCCTCGTTGACCCATGCATAAAGTAATAAATGTAGGTAAAAAAATAACTAATTACACAGTTTAGTTAGAAATCACGAGATGAATCTTTTGAGTCTAGTTGGTCCACAATTGGACAATATTTATCAAATAAAACGAAAGTGGTACTATTCATCGGGTTGAAATTTTTTCAGCATCTAAACGAGGCCTGAGGCCGTGTTTAGTTTGTCCAAATCATGAGGTCCAAAATCTGCACAATAAAAGATTTCCTATTATAGTATTTCATTTGTATTTATGAATTTTTATCAAACATTGACTAATTAGGCTTAAAAGATTTATCTCGCAAAGTACAACTAAACTGTGCAATTAGTTTTTGATTTTATCTATATTTAGTACTCGTGCCGGTATTTTGATGTAATAGAGGATCTTCTTTTTGCATAGTAGAATTTAAGGAAAAATTTGACATCTAAGGCCTGAGTAATTATTACACGAATGGACCATCACAAATCCCATCTCTCCTCGCTACAACCACTACACGTTCGCCTTGTTTAGTTACCCGAATCGGGAGCTTCCGATTCTGCACAGTGCTAGCATTTTTGTTTTTATTTGATAATAATTATCCAAATATTGATTAATTAGGCTCAAAATGTTCATCTCGCAAAGTAGAACCAAACTGTGCAATTAGTTTTTGATTTCATCTACATTTAGTACTCCATGCATATATCACATGTTTGATATGACGGGAAATCTTCTTTTTGCATAGTGCATTTTTTGAGGAACTAAACACAGCCTTAGACCGTCGCCAAACACATGGCAGCAGCAGTTGTTAGACTACCCGCAATGGGTACTCTAAAGTGATACTCTAAAGCTTTAGAGTATGAATATAGAGCAAAATCTACGTACTCTAAAATGATACTCTATCGTTTCTTTCACTCTATATTTAGAATGGTACAATGCTTACTTTATTGTAGGCAGTGGCATGTCCCACTAGCTAAACAAAGGAAAAAAATGCTACAACTCACAAACTAAAAATCTAAATTAAATTTCGATTGCACCATTAAATCCGTCTCAATAAATCCTTCAAAACAATCACACATGGATATATTTAGATAAAGTGACAAGTGGGTCCTACAGTGGATAGAGTGGATATATGATGATATAGAGGATGGATGGGTGCGAGAGAATTGAGTATAGATGAGAAAATCTTGCTGACGTATAGAGGATGAATATAGAGATGCATGAGTACAGATAGCCTTAGATCAATAGCACCTCAGTACAGTACAGTACAGTACAGTACAGTACAGTACAGCTGCTAGACCTTCTGATCAGAACTGACCGGCCATCATTAATGGATTCAATTCGATGCATTCAATTCAGCATCGACCTTGTTTAGATTCCAAAATTCCACCCCAAAATTCACTATGTAAAATATAGATAAAATCAAAAACTAATTGTATAGTTTTGTTGTACTTTACAAGACGAATATTTTAAGCCTAATTAATCAATATTTAGACAATTATTACTAAATAAAAACAAAATTGCTACAGTATAACGAGACATTTACTATGCAAAGTTTGCATCCCAAATTTAGGATCTAAACAAGGCATCGTCGTTATCACCAACCAACCGTGGCAATGGCAATTCATGCCCTGCGGCGGCCAAGCTGCCATGGCCGCAGCAGCAGGAACGGATGCAGTAATAAAACCACCTACCCGCCAGGCGCTGCTAACGTAATTTATGGCTCCGCCGACCGCCGGCGTCCGCCGCGGCCGTCAGAACTCACAAGACCCATGCCGCTACTCGTACTGACGCCAGAAGCCGCCGAGAATTGGCAGTGCCCACTGCCCAGAGCCGTGCCTGCCGCTGCCGCAAAGGTTGATGAATGCCGCTGTGCAGTGCATTTTCCTTTCCATGCAGCTGCTCTGCTTTCCCTTCCCCAACCACATTTACAGGGGCATGTTTAGATGCAAAAAATTTGGCAAAATGGACACGGTAGCGTTTTCGTTGTTATTTGGCAATTAGTGTCCAATCATAGTCTAATTAGGCTTAAAAGATTCGTCTCGTGGATTTCGTCTAAACTGTGTAATTAGTTTTATTTTTTATTTATATTTAATGCTTCATGCATGCGTCTAAAGATTCGATGTGACGGGGAATGTGAAAAATTTTGCAAAATTCTTGGGAAACTAAACTGGGCCTAAACTGGGCCCAGGTGACAACACACGCCACACCAGTACAGTACCTCTGCTCGTCCATAACTTGAGTAATCGGGGGCTGTTTGGTTGGAGGAGTTAAAGTTTAACAAACACTATAGTACTTTCGTCTTATTTGATAAAAAGTTTCTAATTTTGAACTAATTAGTCTTAATAGATTTATCTCATAAATTACTCCTAATTTATGCCGACATGCATACAATTAGTCTACATTTAGTACTCCATGTATTTGAGGAAATATTGATGTGACACGAGTTAAACTTTAACTCATGCAAACCAAACAGGCCCTTGTTACACGAATGAACCATCACAAATCCCATCTCTCCTCACTGCAACCACTACACGTTGTTGACAAATGTTAAAAAGGAAAAAAAAAGAAAAAAAAAAAGAAAAACAAGAAGCAAACGTCGGGAGCTCTAACACAACAGCGAGCCCACCTGGGAATTAAGGTACCGTTTGGTTCTTTACAGATTTCATTTAAGAATCTGGTTAAAAACAATCTCTTATGTTTTATTACATTTTATGCCTCTGTGTTCAAATCCCCTGCAATCCTAATATATTTGGATAAGATTCTAGAATTCTGAGACTATTTTATCCAGATTCTTAAAACCTCCTAGGATTCTGAGAAGGTTGTAGGCGGTGTGCCCTTCTATATAAAATTGGCCTACTTTGTAAATTGCCACCGTTTGTTACTCCAACTATAAAACAACAATCACTGCTAACATATAGGGAGGGAAAGCAAAAACGAACCCGAAACAACGTACACATTCATGATCAGGGATGCTGAAGAGCAATGCATTTAAACTAAGCACGTCAATCTAACGCATAGTTCATCAACCCAAGGTTAAGCTAAGCGCATGCCAAACACAAAATGGTACCGTACCACGGTGCAAAAGTGAAAAAGATTACGAACCACGATACTTCTTTTAGACCAATGGTTTAGCCCAGCTCTATTAGAAAGCTTTTTTTTTTGAACGCCTGATGCGATCCCGAACCACAATACTGACAAAGCAGTCCATTTAAAATTAATTTTAATATCCATGATAATAATTTAATGTAAGTTGTTACTTTAGAAAAGGAAAACTTATACATTTTGCTATTTACATCGATGTTACAGTAAAGTACATTTTTCAACGTACAAGTTGCAAGTCAGTTCGGTTTTGAACCCTGAACTACAAAATCAAGTAACGGACACGCTCTAACTGTAAAAACCGGACGAATTTGGTCCTCTGGTTGTTTTCATAGGTGGTTTCTGTTTTCTAAAAAAAATCTGGTTTGATCTCTAGAAATCCATTATCAATTTATTTTAAATCATAAATATATTAAACTAGTACTGATTTTCTTCTAAAATGCTCTGCTTTTTTAAGATCTGTGTATAGTTATTTGGAACATGTTTATTTCTGTTCCTATTGCTTTATTACTTATTGTTCATCTTATTATTTATTTAAAACATATAAGATCAAAATAACTCTGAAATCAACAAATAGATAACTTTTCTAAAAGAAAGATAGAACTAGTACAGATTGTTTCTTATTTAAAATAAACTAATTATCCTTTTTTTAGAGACCAAACCACCTATGAATCCAAGTTAATTAGGTGGGGCCAAATTTGTCCGGTTTTGATAGTTCACAAGGGTATCCGTTACCAAATTTCGTAGTTTAGGGTTGGAAATTAGACTGATGTGCAAGTTGGAGGTTGAGAAATGTATGTTAACCTCGATATTATATTTTAAGCATTCTATTTTATTTTTTTTAAAAAAAGATAACACCACGCACATACAATTCTTTGATAGAGTAAATCCTAAATCTATCCTTCATTTTTTAACACTTACTCTAGATATACATTATTAAAGTTGACTGGTTAGTGTTTGTCAATGCCAATTGCCAAATGCCAAAGCGGATCTTCCCGTCTGTTTGCCGGAAGCAGCACATGGCTGAGGATGCAATCATGCAACACCAACATCCCCATCCGATGAGAGGATGAACATGACATGGGATCAAACCGAACCACTGTGCACTGTGCACTGTGCTGAGGCTGAGCTCAACTCTGGTACCCTTCTTCCGGGCTTCCCCGAATGGGTTTGGCACGTCCAACAACCACGCCGGACTATCATCATCACTGCCCCAAAGGCCAAAACCAGTGCAGATCGATGCCGCAGTAGCTTTTGTGCAGGTCCAAGGCTGAGCTGAGCAACATGGCTTTCTTTCTTTCCGACCTGCCAGTAGGCCACTACAAGCTACCCCAACAAGAGAAGAAGAGACAAGCAGCAGGGCACGGCTTCTGCTGCGAGAAAAGGACTCCTCATTGCTGGGACTGGGACCTCCCCTAGCTCAGCCTCAGCTGGGACAAGAAAAGATAGGGAGAACAGCACAGGGCACAAAAGCTTTGCAGAATTGCAGCAACAGCCAGCAGGAGAGAAGACCCATTCCCCAATCCCCATCATGGCAATGTCAAGACTGATGACTCAAGAGAGGCACACCAGCACACCACAGATTCTCTCCTCTCTTATCTTCTCTTCTGTATGGATGAGATCATGAGATGAGTGCTTTTATTTGCTTCCCTCACCCTCCATAATGAGCAGCCAGGGAGGGAGAGGGACAGTCCTGCAAATGGCATGGCCCCACCCCCCAGTGGCTGGCTGGCTGTGGGGCCAAGCAAAAGGCTTTTTGTTCAAGCCAAGCCATCCGTGAATGTGATGGTCTCCTACAACATTATTGGCTGATAACCCAGTTTGGAAATGTGACTAGGAAGCAAACCATAGCTATAAGCTAAGGTCGGGCTAGTGCCACTAACTAGCAACAATTCTTTCTTTTTTTCATTAAAAAAAGACACTAGCAACAATTTGTTTCTGCCCCACTTCTGATCTCATGGAGTGTTTAGTTCCCAAAATTTTTCAAGATTTCCCGTCACATCGAATGTTTGGACACATGTATAAAGCATTAAATGTAGATGAAAAAATTAATTACATAGTTTGGTAGAAAACCACGAGACGAATCTTTTGAGCCTAATTAGTCTATAATTGAACACTAATTGATAAATACAAACGAAAGTACTACGGTAACCGAAGCCAAACACACCCTCAACGCCAACAGCAACACTTGTAATTGTAAACCACAGTCGACTAGTAGTTTGCATACTAAATAAATGCACGCACGGAGAGGCGGTTCTAACCTGAATGCGCTAATTAAACAAAGTAGCCAAGTGAGATCGCCTGATGGGGACGGTGAACTAACAAAATACGTCTCCATACACTCATCAGACATCACTTTATGGAATGTGCATGACTGACCGGGTAAAGAAATAGTGGTCAGAATGTCAAGACACAGGAATTGACAAGCTAATGACCTCAGCTCATGGAGTGCCATGGAGCGGGGGGCGAAAAGGTGAAAACGATGTTAGAAGTTGACAGCGCATATCCACATTAGTAGAAAAGGGTGGAACTCCACCAAAGAACAGTAATATCAAGACATAAGCAGTGATGTACAACTACACAGGCTATAATCAGCGGGAACAGTTTTTTTATGGAAAGGTAGTGGGAACAGTTGAACATGGACTAGCACAGTAGTTTCAGTTTTAGACATGGTCACATGGAATTTTTATCTTTTGGCAAAAAATGTTATAAGCATGGATTTCGGATCCCATTGATCTAACCAGTAGCCACAAATACTTGGTGGTTACTTCCCTGAGAAACTATGCAAGAATCTTAACTAAAACTCATAAAGACCACCAGATAGTCTAAAGGGACATGGATTTAAAATAAAGCAGCAAAATGAAAAATAAGGACTAATTGATGATACATTGCTGAAACGAAACGATCGACAACTGAACAAGATCGATCTAACATTAAACTAATTAAGCTTACATCAGTAACTATCACTGTGAATGAATCTACTCCAGCAATTAGTGATCAGAAGAAATGTTTTCGCTTTCTTGTCTCGGAACTGATGACCAACCAAATCGAGCAGCTAGCTACAGATGCAAAAGAACTGGCAGAAGAACAGAACCTCTCAAGTAGGAGTAAGAAGATCTACCACTGGGTAACTTAACTAACAATGACTTAAGCTCTGTAATAAACAACTCTCATCAACGGCACGGCGGCATCTGGATGGGGCGCCATGCCGACGCGGTGAGCAGGCAGAGGTCCTTCCACCCGAGCTTGAGCGCGCCGTTCTCCTCCACCAGCGTGTACCCGTCGGAGGGGAACATTCCCAGCAGCAGCGACGCCTGCGCCGCGGCGCTGCCGGCGAGCGAGGCGGCGCGGAACCCGGACTGCGCGAGCTTCTCGCGCCAGCTGCCGAACTTGACGTCGCCGGTGCGCGCGGGCCCGCCGACGGCCAGCACGTTGCGGATCTCCCGCGATAGCAGCTGCTGCTCCACGACGTGCCGCTCGGGGCTGTCCTCGCCGTAGCTCGCGTCCAGCGAGTCGAACAGCGCCGAGTAGTAGTGGATGGCCTCCACGAAGCGCGCCAGGAAGGAGCCCGAGTGGCTCAGGTCCTGCTCCACCATTGTCACCACCTTGGGGGCCAGCCTGCAGGTCCATGGATGGATGGAATCAATGAACAATTGAATCCCCGTCGTCGTCAGTCAGGATGTGCGTTTTGTGACAACCATTCGATTCTGAATCTCCGGGGGTGTTTGGATCCCCAGTCCCGTCACATCATCGGATGTATGACACTAATTTGGAATATTAAACGTAGATTAATTATAAAAACAAATTGCACAGATTAAGACTAATTTCCGAGACGAATCTATTAAATCAAATTAGGCTTATGTTTAGCCTTTCTAATTAGTATCAAAGTATCCGATGTCTGATGGCGATGGCATTGGCAGGACGACGACGCTAGGACGGACAGTCACAGGACTGGATCCGTACCATGGCTTAGCAGTTTTTAATGATGCATCAAATCAAGGACATTGCTTGAGATGAGATGGTTCATCAAAAAGTACAATGGACAGATATGTACTACTACTGGCATGACAGTCATTTGGAGGGGAGAAGAAAGATACTCCCTCCGTCCATAAAAACATGCAATTCTCGTTTTTCGAGAGGTCAAACAATTTCAACTTTGACTAAATTTATATAAAAAAATACTAATGTTTATGATACAAAATAAGTATCATTAGATTAGTTATAGAATATATTTTTATAATAAATTTATTTGGAGGCATAAATGTTAATACTATTTGCTATAAACTTGGTTAAACTTAAGTCAGTTTGACTGGCACGTATCCCATAATTGCATATTTTCTCGGACGGAGGAAGTAACACTTTTGACAAGCCTTTTTGAGTTTAGCTTCCTGATGAGGATGATGATGTAGTAGTTGTGTATTAAGAAATGGTGATTAGTGGTAGAAGATGACAGTTATTCCAATCAGTCTCAAATCATCGTCCTGGCACTTGGAACTAGAAACCTTTTGGCATGGAAAGTTGGTCATGATGATAAGTACTTTCAGCTCCCTCCTCTCCTAGTGATCTGAACACATCCACTAACCAAATGCAAGCGAAATCTATCTTTTGTGGTTCTGGGATCACCAAAGACCATGGAGGATACTCTACTACAGACTACTCCAGTACAGTACCATCTCAAAAGCATTGTCAAGATTCAACCTTTTTATAAGCCTAGAAAGTTGCTTGGTCATAATGACAAGCTTTTTGAGCTCCAAAACGCGATTTTTTAGAAGATTTTAGAATGGTTGTACTGGGTGTACTACCACGAGTTGATGCTTGACGTACGGCTCACACATTATCCAATGTCACATTGGTTAACACAAGTGTTAGTAGCTGAAAAGTGGTCATGATTGCATCAAGATTTGACATGGAAGCACCGAAGGGAAGGCAGGATCGAAAATGGAGTAGCCCTTCCTACCTTTGGATGAGCCAGAGCGTGTTGGAGTCGGAGCCGGTGACGTCGTAGAGCGAGTGGTGCAGCCAATGGACGGCGACGGCCTCCCGCCGCGTGACGCCGAGCTTCTCCGGGTCCACATTGCCGGCCTTCTCGGCGACGGCGCAGAACTCGAAGGGCAGGCCGAGCGTGTCGGCGAAGTCGGAGAGGCGCTTCCCCGTGGCCTCGAGCGCCTCCATGGACGCGCCCAGGCCGGTGAGCCTCACCCTGGGCGGGCCGCCGGGGCGGGAGGCGAGGATGTGGAAGAGTCCCGGCCACTGCAGCCCCTGCATGATGTCGAGGTCGATGATGTGCACGCGCTCCTCCCGCTCGAACGCCTCCTGGATGGCCTGGTTGGCGGTGAAGTGCGAGAACTTGACGAAGGGGCTGATGCCGTTGAACACCTGGAATGCGGCGGCGACGCGGCCGTGGAGGCGCGCCGCGGCGGGGGTCCCCGGCGGCAGCGGCGCGTACAGGCCCAGGCAGGAGCTGACGAGGCGCGCCGACATGGCCTCCGCGAAGTAGGCGGCCACGCGCTGCGTGGAGGTGCCGAACGGCGTCGCCAGCTCCGCGATCTCCAGCAGCGTCTGGTGCGCGTCGTCGAGGTTGTCCGCGTTCACGGCCTCCGCGCACTGCAGCAGCAGCGTCAGCAGGTGGAGCCCCTCCTCGTCGCGCTGCTTCCGCCGCTGCTCCTGCTTCCGCTCCTTGGCGGCCGCGGCAGCTGCGGCGGCGGCGGCGGCGGCTGCCGCGGCGGTCTCCTCCGCGGTCGGGGCCTTGGGTGACTGCGGCGCCTCCTCCTGCTGCTGCTGCGGAGGCTCGTGGCGGCGCTTGTCTTGAAGCGGTGGCGGGGGAGGGAGCGTCAGCCCCGCGGCGGCGGCCGGGGCGCAATGCAGGAGGGCATGCTGCTGCGAAGGCTGTGGAGGAGGCGGCGGCAGTGGAGCGGGGTCGGCGGCGAGGAGGGAGCGGAGGCGGAGCTCCAGGAGCGACGCGAGGCCGGGGTTGCAGGGGTGGATGATCTCGCGGACGTTGTGGATGAGCTGCGTGATGGAGACCGCGGCGCCGCCGCTGCTCCCGATGATGTCGCGGATGATGCCGTCCACCCACGCGGTCGTGGACGCCGCGGCCGCCGCCTCGCCGCCCGCCTGAGCCTGATGAGCATGGGCCGCCGGGGGCGGAGCCGGGGGCACGTCCACCTCAGCCGCGTGGTGCTGGAACGCGGGGGGCAGCTGGTGGAGCTGGGTGGGCAGCGCGGGGAGCTGCGCGCTGGCGGAGGGCGCACCACTACCACCACCGGCGGCGGCGGCGGCGGCAGCCGTGACGTCGGAGAGGTCGCCCGTGACGTGGCGGCGCGGCGGCGGGAGGTCCATATCGGCCGCGGGGCGCTTGCGGACCATGGCGGCGGCGGCTTCTTGGCGGTCTAGCTGGTGGAGGTAGTGGAGAAGGAAGTGGTCTTGGGAGGAAGAGGACGGAGGATGCGGAGGGAGGTGGGGAGAGGGCAGCGGCGGCAATAAGGAGTGGGAGGAGGAGGTGGAGGCGGTGGCGGTGGCATGAGAGTGGGGAAAGGAGTGGGGGGCGGTGGATGCGGCGGAGGAGGACGAGGGGAAGAGGAGGAGCGAGGAGGAGCCCATCTAGAAACGCCAACAGGAAGCCGCCGCGCGCATGGCGATCGGGCGACCCAGCGCCAGCGCGGGGGGGGAGCAGTTTGTGTGTTTTGGCGCCGCGCGGCCTGCTGATGGCTGATGCGCACACACAGCGCCGCACACCCAGTCAGTCAGTGGAGTGAGTAGGCTGAGCTGAGCGGATGGACGGCGACGAGGGAGGGGGCGACCGGGAGTAAAGAGGAAGACGCCGCCGGGAGGCGAACAAGGGCGTAAGCACAAGTGGTTAGGAGAGGCTAATTTATGGAGGTGCGGCAGCCGCAGCCGCAGCCGCAGTAGAATTTTTGGTTGCCCTTGGGCTCCGTGCAGATGCCATCCTCTGTCTTTTTAGCTCCACGAATCATGTTTGCCATTATATAATGTAACAAAAAAACCTTATTTTTTTTATAAATTCCTATTTTTAAATATGCATAATCTAAAATTTTATCACCGTATTCAAGATAATTTTACAAGCACGAGGAGTGTGTCTGTAAAATTTTACACGCTACTCTATAACCGTGGCGGCTCAATATGCAAAACATTGTGGTTAAACATTAAAACTATTGCGGCAATTCTGCATGACGCACCTTCTGATTGCAAGACTTCTATGAACGCAGCTCACCTCCGCTTTTAACATCCTCACCATTTCCAAGCTCCTCCTTTTCACTCCAAAAGCTCAAGACTGATGGGTGCTGTTTATAGTTTTATCTAATTTCTATCTGCTGTTAGTGTGATTGGCATGCTATATTTTTCAAAGCATTAAACCGTAAATAGTCTATCATTTAAGATCTAACACGACTGTTTAAATAGAATAAGCTGACGATTAAATGAAACCGTGTACCACAATATATGTCTGTGTGCAATAGACATTTTTGTCCTTCAACTTTGTCATAAGTTCAGTTTTGTCAACTTTGTCATATGCTCAGTTTTGTCTCTAAAATACTAAAGTGGCAATCCTCAAGCCTTACTTCTAAGCTCATTTTTCTTCCCTAAACTATCAAAGTGGTTGTTTTAATCCTTAAGCCTTTTCTTTTGGACTCATCATATGTCCTTATCCAAATTAGCACGTCGTGTTGTCATGCATAATTTGCTCCACCGCCACCACAAACGGAGGTCGCACAGTCGCTGA
This sequence comes from Saccharum spontaneum, assembly GCA_022457205.1. NCBI lineage: Eukaryota > Viridiplantae > Streptophyta > Magnoliopsida > Poales > Poaceae > Saccharum > Saccharum spontaneum. The sequence continues at coordinate 4,220,259 of CM039597.1, read as the reverse complement.
TGAAAGGCTATCGGCCCATGTCAAGCTGAAGCTGGTGAGGCTGGGATACACGCGGGTGACACGGCTAAGTTTGGTGACCACGTATAGGACACAAGTCAATGTCCATAAGAGGACATCAACTACACCGAAGGCAACGCGACCTATGTGTACGGTGGCATGATGCAATGGGAGCATAAAAACAATGGTTAGCACATGTATGCATGCAAGTGCAGGCAGTTGGGTGTTGTGGTGAAGGAGGCCTTTGAGCTACTGAAAGGTCCTAATATGGCTAGAGGGTGGTGAATAGTTTATTTAAAAATCTACAAACCACTAGAATAATTTGTTAGTAAACTAAATGGCGAAATGCAAACTTACTCTAGCTCTACAAGGGTTGCAAGCCACCTACCCAACAATTCTAGTTGCTATGATCTCTAGGCACATAAGGGGCTAAGTCACTACTCACTAAGAGCTCTCAACAAGGCTACACTAAAGAGACTCAACTAGATGAAACTAAGTTACAAAGCAAGCTCTCAATTCTAGTTATACTAAAGAGCTTGCTACAACTAGTTTGCAATAAACTGAGTGATAAATATGATTATACCGCCGAGTAGAGGAGTGAACCAATCAAAAGATGAATACCAATTCAATCACCGAGAGAATTCCAATCACACAAGAGACACAAGATTTTTTTCCCGAGGTTCACGTGCTTGTCGACACGCTATTCTCCGTTGTGTCGACCAACACTTGGTGGTTCAGCGGCTAAGAGGTGTTGCACGAACCTCGTCCACACAATTGGACACCGCAAGAACCTACCCACAAGTGAGGTGACTCAATGACATGAGCAATCCATTGGAGTTACCTTTCGGCTCTCCACCAGGGAAGGTACAAGACCCCTCACAATCACCGAAGCCGGCCACGAACAATCACCAACACTTGTCGAAGCTCCTCCGCTGCTCCAAGCATCTAGGTGGCAGCAACCACCAAGAGAAACAAGAAATCCGTAGCCACAACGATCCCAAGTCCCACTAGATGCAATCACTCAAGCAAATGCACTTGGAACCACTCCCAATCTCACTATGATGAATCAATGATGGACATGAGTGGAAGGTATTTACTTAGGCTCACAAGGATTTCAAGTATGTCAAAGTGCCAAGAGGGTGAGCCCTAAGCCAGCTAAACACTATTTATAGACAACCTCACAAAATAGAGCTGTTGTCCTGCGCATGCGTGACTAGACGCACTGACCGAACTTAGCCCCAACATCCGATCGTTGGTGTCCGATCCCACCGATGGCCGCCATGTGTCCTCATTCAAACCTCAGCCATCAGATCCCAATGGTCACTAGCCGATCGTTCGATCACTTAAGTCACGACCGGACGCGCCGCTTCAACGCACCTAACACAGTAACACGTGGCGTCCGAAAAATTCCAGAGACGATCTAGAGCCGAAAAAAACTGACCGGATGCGTCCGCTCTGAGCTGACCTGATGTGTCCCAACGTCCGATCAACACACTTCTCCCTCGCGCACACTTGCAGAGCTGACGACAGCGTACGTTAGCACTTGACCTAACGCGCCCCCTGCGCCTCCGGTCACAACTTGGTTCCTATGTCCGATCACCAAGCCAAGCGCCGCCTTCTTTGGTTAGCATGATTGGACGCACGACCAGCGTCAGGTCACTGTGTCTTGTCACTTCTCGCCCTCAGCCAGCAACTGTGCCACTGCTATAATTGACTGAATGCGCAGGTCAAGCCCGACTCCAACATCTAGTTAAGGACTATCACCTTCTTTTCTTTTTCTAAGTCCTCAACCACTTCGCCCTTGCTTCAAACTTGTAACACCTCGGGTGTTATAGTGCTAATGAATCTGCCATGTCATCATAATGCATTGCAAAGCATCCCTGTTAGGTTAACTTTGTTATGCACCAACTAAAACAAGTTTTCTTATCTAGGTTGAATGTGTTTCTCAGTGGTGTGCTCCGAACCCGAAAACCCTAATTTCGAATGCCACCGCAAATACTTAGTCCATGCCCTGCGTAATTTGAGGTGCGCGACTGTGTTGCACACTAGTGTCAAGTGTAGGGTATGAGCTCAAGTACAACCTCTAAAATGAAGCTCTAAATTTGAGTTTGAATTGGAGTCCCAAAACTTGTCACGAGTTTTCCGATTCGAATTCAAATTCAAAATTGGGGAAAATGTAAAAGAATTTCAAAAGCTAATTGGTCAACCAAGAGTGGCATTTGGTCAACCATGTCATGTTGGTCCAAATGATGCCCTTGGGTGAGGTTTTGATCACTAAGTAATCACAAATCAAAGTAGCAACAAATTCCAATTTAAAATTCCTCCGAAAACCCTAAATTTCAAAACCCTGTTTTACCCCTTTTGAAATAATTCAAAATTTAAGCAAAATTTGGGAAAAAGTTCAAAACCAAGTTTGTAGAACTTTTCAAGGGCTACAACTTTTGTGTTTTGAGTTTTCAAAGTTTTAGTGTAAAATGTGGAGTAATTTTGAAAATAAACAAATTTCAGTTTTAATTCATTTTTGTCCCCAAACTAAGATTTCAAAATGGAGGTAGAATTTGAAAAAGTTTTGAACATCAAAGTTGTAGGTCTGGTCAAGATATACAACTTTGATGTTTGGAGATTTTGAAGTTTCAATATAAAATCAAAAGTAATTTCTAAATTACCATATCTAAAAAATGTGTCCCTTTTTGAATTTAAACTCAAATTTCAAAATACAGTGAGAATTTGAAAAAGTGTTCAATACAAAACTTGTAGATCTTGAAATTCTGAAGATTTCATACATTGGAAGTTTTTCAAGTTGTTACATGAATTTGAAAGTAATTTGAAAAATCAGTTTGAAATTTCAGAGTTTGGGGGGAGCTACAGTGTCGGGCCAATCACCGCCGACCACCGCGCGGTATGGGCGCCGGCGAGACGCCGGACGGCTTCGGCCGGCTTCCAGGCGTGCCCTCGATCGCCAGCGCGACGACGAGCGTCTTCCAACGCTGTAGTCGCTACCGTTGCCTATATATACGTCGAGTTCACAGTGGCGATTTCTCTTTTCCCCATTTTCGCCACCGCCGCCACCGCAGCTCCGCCGCTCACCGCTGCCGCCACCAAGCTATCTCCGGCCATGCCAACCGCACCCTTAGCTCCGCCTCGGCCTCGCGCACCTCGTGGACCACCGGAGTTCACCGTTCTCGCATCCGAACCCCCGCACCGCCTGTTCCCGTGCTCAACTCCGGCGACTGCCCGCCATCCTCGCCTTTCCGTGGCCAGGCCACTCCAGCTGCTCCCCGTCGCCACCGTGAGCTCCACTGCAACCGTGGTGAGCCGCTGATGCTTCCCGACCCTTCAATTTAGCCTCTACCGCTTTGTAGGCGCCGGCGTGCTGCTCCCGTGACCACCGGGCCGCCATCGCCGTCGCTCGCGGGTCGCTAGAGCTCGAGCCAGGGTGTTTAGTAGCAAAATAGAATCGTGGGGTAGTGTAGATGGTGATGGTGGAGTTGGTTTGTCGACCGAGGCTTCGGTCACCGGCCGGTCACCGCGGGCGAGCGCACGAGCACGCGGGAGCGAGCGGTCGAGCGGGAGGAGGAAGATGACAAGTGGGTCCGCGGTGTCAGCGAGAGAGGAGGGAGAGCAGGCATGCGCGCGAGGCAGGCCGCCTGCTGGGCCGCGCGGCTGGGCCGAGCATGGGTGCGGGCGCGGGCGCGCGCGAGCGGGCCGTCTAGCTGGGCCGGACCGGAGGGAAGCAGCCCGTTTCGATTTTCGTTTTTGTTTTTTCTTTTTCAAATAAATGAATAGTGTTATTATTTGTTTAATTCATTAAAAATTTTGTAGAGTTCAAAAATTCATGAAAATTTTTGTGTAAGCTTCTCAATGTATAAACTATCTAGGAAAAATATTAAATCATGAATTTGAATACTTTCTGCAGTAGAATTAATTGGTTCCAATAAAGATTAAATGCAACTTCCAGGAATTTTAATAATTAATTTATTTATCCAAAAATTATGAAATTTATTATGACACTGTTATAAATCATTCTTAACCCATAGAAAAAGTTTGAGCTTATTTAGATAAAGTTTGATCAACTTCTAATTGTGCCCTAATTATTTAAATAGAAAATAAATGTTAATTTGAGAACTTTAAGTGTTGTGTGCCCTTTTGATTGAGTGATGTCCTTAGGTCACTACCCTTTGGTGATCTTTGGCACCTTAATTTCATGTTTGAGCTCGTTAGTAACTTGTTAGGTTAAAAGCTGGTATCGCTGGAAATCGTCGCTACTAGTTAGTAGGTTTTCTGTTTGCGACTGTACCGTGAAGGGAAGTTGTACTCCAGTCGTAACTCGTAGCATGTTATCATCAAGCATCATGTTTATCATTGAGCATCATGTTAAAGCATGTTATGTATTCGTGTAGTCTCCGCTTTCGAGGAAGCCGAAGTCGTCGAGCAAGTTTCCGGAGAAGAGCGATCGTCAGTGGGTTCCGGACCAGACGGTGAAGTTCTCAAGTCTAAGTCAGTCGTCGTGTCCGAGCAAGGCAAGCCCCGATGCATTTAAACCCTACCTTGAATTTTACAAATGTTTTATTATTTATATTATGGTTTATTGCATTAAGTAATTAGGAGTTGAGTGATAACCTAATTGTTGCATTATCATCCTTGATTATTGCGATATTATCCTTGATACCTGTTTTACGGAAAATGCGTAGTATGCTTCGCTATGCTTAGAAGTTAAGCTTTTAAATGCAATGTTTATATAGCCGTGACGGCATATTGAATGAATATTGAAATATGAGAATGAACTTGAAAGATCGGGCGGGTGGTTTGGCCACTGCTAACATGCATTGGGAAAGGAGTCTCAATGTAGTGTTTCCACCTTGTCAGTTAAGGTCCGTTCGTTGTAAGCCTGTTGTGTTCGAGACTTTGCAACTAGCCTCATGCCTTGGGTAAGCCCAAAATGTTAGTGATTCCATTACGAGAACGTCTAACCTCGCACTGGGAGTGGAAAAATGGCGGGAGTAGTGTGTACCCTCAGGGCTAGAATCGGGCCGGGTTCGAGGAGTACTGTACTCTCGGGTGGCGATGGACACGTTCTGGTTTTGGGAGATCTAAATGAGGGTTGATATATGCAGATTCGGTTCTACATATGTCGTGATGTTAGAGATCCCCAGCTGGGTATAATCGGTTCGAATCGTCGTTGCTCCTCGGTTATGGAGACTTGATCACCTGACTTGCATCGTAGTTAAGAACTGGAATGGAAAGAAAGAATGAGAAGTGTTTTGATGATAATTACTTTGATCTAGATTAGGATCACCTAGATTTGGTTAATGAACCATCAATGGTAAAAATAAAATGTTGAAGATAAGGACTTACCTTAGTAAGCTTTTCTGCAAAAGAAAATCTTGACTCTGGATTACCCGTACCTTGATTCCCTAAAGCTAGCATGCCCTTGGAGTCTTTGTCTTAGTCGGGTAAGTCTTGTTGAGTACTCTTGTACTCATGGTTTGTTGAACCCCTTGTTGCAGGTGCAGTTCATGAACAAGTCTGCTTCGAGCCTTGTTGCATAACCGTCGTGGTTGAAGACAGTGACGACGAGTAGACTGTGTGGCCTTTGGGCAAGGCATCTCGCTTGTGTGATGTAATAAAGTTACTACCGATACTTCTCTACTAATGGTTTGTAATAATGTTACATAAGGTTTTGAAGTTTGAAAACTGGTTTGTAACCCTAAGTTATTGTAAGACTTCCGCTACTTTATTCTGTTGAATATTTTGAATAAACTGTTGTAATATTGCAATACTCCTGTGATTGGATCCTGTTCGGAGGAAAGCAGGCCTTTTAAGTTATGGTGAACATAAGTACGGCTGTCAGAGGTCATTATGGCAATGACGGGTACTTGTGGGCCATCATAATTAGGAGGTTCTGTGACAAAACTTGCTAACCATAATGTGTAGAACTTGTGTGCATGTGTGTTAGGATTTTTCAAAGCAATTTACAAGGGTCAAAGTTAGCACACTAGGTTTAGTGGCACTTGATAACCGCTTAGCTAAATATTTTCCCTCTTTATATTACATCGATCCTAAATGTACTTACACCCTCTATGGTGTCTTAAGTGCCAAAACAAAAACCTATCTTATACCTTTGCCATGATTTCCTTGGTTTTTGTTTTTCTCTTTCTTCTTTTCCAAATTGGAGCACTTGATCTTCAAGTTTGGTCTTCACCATCACCATGACCATCATCTAGCTCCACCCCTTGGCATAGGACCATCCTTTTATGTCTACACACTTAGTACAAGGATTAGTCCCTAGGATTCATTAATTATCTAAAACCAAACTAGGGCTATCAGGTGTAGTGCCTTAAAGATTTGCTTGAGCGTCTCAAGATCTTACGCCAGCTCCACGGTGCCACCCGATCTCGTTGTAAAGCGTAATGTCACCAAGTGCGTCAGGGGATACGCTAGGAATGGTTGTTGAGGCAATGTCAGTCTCTCAAAGAAGGATTGATTGAAGCCACTTGTACTCTCCCACTATTTGGTCGTGCAGCAACCAATGAGGCCCATGAGCCACAATACGACTTTCTTGTAGTTGTAGTGCACATATATTTCTCCACAATCAAAGTCTAAACCAGCATGTAACTGACTAAATCACCAAGACTCGACTACAATGGAACCTCGCCCGCTGTAGTGATGGTTGGGAGGGTTGAAAGACCCAGTAGGGGGTGAATTAGGCTCTAAAAGTTTAAAACAACATCCTTAGCCTATTGTTAGTATTTATTAACTTATCACTTGTTTTAATAGCCACCTATTATTTACCTACATCTCCTAACATTACTTTGCCATGTTGTCATCCCTAGTGATGGTGCCAGAGATGCTTGTTGGTACTACTTAACATCACTACTAGAATAACACTAAGTAGTTCTTTATCGTTTTATGTGACTAGAAAGAATATATATAATATGAAAAGGCATCTGTAAGCACACAGATAATTATATCACTATAGCACTTCACCTGAGAGTATTCCAGATATCGTTATTTATATTTTACCACAAGGAAGGTCTAGCATGGACATGTATTGATAACTTATACTGTTGATGGAGAAATAAACCACAACCAATATTCTACTCATACAGGGGTAAGTCATAAGATAGGATATGTATATGATAAGTATTGATCAAGTATAATGATAAATTACTCAGAGCACTTCTATCTATGGTATTAGCATGGTCAGATAGAATATTAGAGGAATAATTCATAAGTCATTCTTAATTGCAAGTCAAAGCATATGTTGATTAATGCAATTACACCTAGTAGTCATGGCTAAGATCAACTTCATATATACACATAAGGGGTATTACATAGGGAAGATTAAGAACAAAGCTCGCTCTTCCTTCGTAACCGGACCCTACTTCTATGGCTTATATTCGGGGAGTGGACTACAAAGGACTCAATGGGAGTATCACCTTCGCGATCTACCACATGACCCGGAATATAGTGTATTCGCAGGAAAACAGTATATAAGCACCACGCTTACATAATGCCAACCACCCACCCATGGTACCTTAGGGTAAGCACTATACGAACTTATGCATAAACGTATGATAATCCAACTATACTAAGTATATAATCAAAGTAGACGATGAACATTGCAACTAAGAACATGAATAAGATGAATACTAATATTGTCATAACAATTGTAGCAAGCATATAAAAAATGGAGATATAATGAGAGAGGGGAACAAGAATTATACCAAACCACGCTCTCTTGACAATGTCGGGATTCAAAGCGAAGCCTGCTTGCCGCCCTCTAGACCTAGCCTAACTAGCTATGCCCTAAAATATAGAGGAGCTCTGAGGATGATTAGGGTTTCTGTCTTCTCAAATGACTTGATGCCTTAGGGGGCAGGGCCTAGTTATATAGCCCTAAGCTTGCAACGTGAGCCCTTAGATCAAACCGACTTAAGGAATGGTGGAGATGCACCTAGGAGGCGGTAGGAAACCAACATAGCAACGAGGAGACTAACAGGTGGGCCTAGGGGCCGGGCGGCCCCACATGGCAGCGCCTCACCTCCCGCTTCGGTGTGGAGTCCTCTCGAGTCTTCTAGAACCTTTCAACGTTGGTTTCGTGGCGAAATTACATAATTAACTCTGACATATAGGTCCGCCTTGATGGTTTTCCGGATAAACCCTACAGAAATCACAGATTCTCTAAAACTCATGGAATTTATTAGTTTAAACCCTAAATCTTCGTTGGTGATTTCATTTGTGCCCTTATACATATTTTATTGATGGTTTAATAATGGTTATTAACTACCGTCAACACCTATGCAAATTCTAAACCTCAAGCACCTTGACACCTTAGTTCTTCTGTAAAAGCACACTAAAAAACTCTTAGAGCCATAAGAACTAATCAGCCCATAGCTAGGCTCACACTAATATATAAGTACTTCAGTGAAAGAATAAAACCTACACTCTAACCATGCTACCAAGTAAACTTAGTTGTCACCTAGCGAAGAAGTAATGCAAGAAATAAAGAGGTAACCGAATTTTTTCCCCTGTGGTGCTAGGTTGTTGCCACAACCCCTAGTCCACATTGGAGCACCAAACAGTCATTAGGACTCGATTAAGCTTCAATTCTTTCATGAATACCCGTTCTCCACTCCAGAAATGGTGAGCTTCAAACCATGTACACCAATTGGAGCCTCCTCAATAAGAACTCCACTAAGAAAGGTCATCAAGTCCTCCGCCAGAGTGCCTAGGTGATGGCAATCACCAAGAGTAAAAAGTCTTCAGCTGCAACTAAAAAAAATCCAACCAATAATACCAGTAGCACTCAAGTCAAACTCTCAATTCTCACTTCTTGTCTTGGATGGATCTCCAATAGCTTCACAATCTTTTGTCTAAGTGTTGGCAACAGTGAGGTGGAAAAGCAGTCCCATATAAGCTATAGATTGCACATATATAAAGTTGCCAGCCATAGGAAAGAGTTGGCAGACGTAGACTCCACTAGACGATCCGTTGGCTTTCATTACCATCACGTACTGCATCATATGGTGATGTTGTGTTGGTCTGTTTTATCGATGGTACCGTCACCGAATCATATGGTGATGTTGTGTTGGTCTATTTTACCGACGGTTAGAATCGAATATACCAAATGCTCTCAGGAATCTATTGTGCATACCAAATGCTCTCAAGACGCATGCCTCAGACACTTATGGTCATTCAGTTGCTCTATTGTGTAATTTGATCCCTAATACACACTCCAATGAATGTATTCGAGCATCAAGCTTGCATTTGCTCTATTGTGTCCTTTGAGCCATATGCCAATCAACGATCCAAGTCTTTGAGGGCCAAGACACTTATGGTCATTTAGTTGCGACTAACTCAAATGTGATTTTTGCTACACCACTTGTGCTCATTAATCACCAAATTGGGGCATAGATGCTTTCAATGGCCCTATTGCAACCACAACTGTCATATCCTCCTCCTGATAATGACACTTAGCGATTTTCGTCAAAAAAATGACACCTAGCGATGACCATCCATCTCAGAAGATGGTGGTGTTGGAGCTGACAAATGCAACAACATGGTGTTCCACATAGGGCGAGGGACAAGATTGAGCCCAGATGAAAATTTTGATGGCTAAAATAGCCACTTTGATAGTTCATAAATGAGTCAAAACGTAAAGGTTTTGGGGACCGAAAGGAACAACCCCTTTTATAGTTTAGGGATGAAATTGAGCCTAAAAGTAAATTTTAAGAAATGAACCGTTCAATTTAGTATTTCATGGACAAAACAGAGCATTGAACGATAGCTGAGGAATGAATATGAGTATTCCCCTTTTCTATATTATAGCTTAGATGTGTTTTTAGTTAAATTTTAACATGGCAAATATGGGTAACTATGATGCAAATTTAGTGGTTATTTTCAATTGTCATTCATGGTAGAAGAGGCTTGTATTTAGATGCAAATGTAGAGGTTACTTGAAATTATATCCCATAATGGCACATGCGAGAAATTTTGGCATAGATTTGAGGTTGTTTATACCATTTTTCACAATGGAAAATTTGTTGTTTCTTAAACTAAATAGTTCTTATGGTTATAATTGCTAATGATAATTAGAGGCTACCAAACTGAAGGTGGGAATTCAAATTTTTAGTGATTTTCCATTTAAATTAAGGAATTAATTTAGTTTATTTCAAGTAATGTCATACATGGATAATTTGGATGAAAATTTAATGGTTATAGATTATATATTTATAATAGAGGAAGTGGGCAATGGTAGATGTGAGAATTTCTATGATTCTTTTAGCATGTCCCACAAGGATTGATGGGAGGCTCAGAAAAGAGTCCCCAATATTATTATTAATATTGAATTTCAAATTTAAATAAGTTTGACCTGGATAGACTTCTACAGACATATATTTCTAGAAATGAATGTAGCGTATCTAAAAAACAATGGAATACTCCTTTTGCCTCCAAATATAAATATTCTAAACGTTTAGGACTTATTTGTAAGTATATATAACCATTTATGGGATTATAGGGCCTATTTGGATGGGCTAATAAACTTGTTGAAGTTAGTACTCATTAAACCCCTTTTGGCCACCTATTAGCCCCCACCTATTTGGATGAGCTAATGGAAGAGGTAGCCATAGCAAGTGAATCAATTGTTTAATGTGGGCTGGCCGACCATTTTCCTTGCTCGTTAGGGCATCCTAAAATTCACAGAAATGCTTATATTTTTAATGAAATATTAGCTATACTTGTCAATCACTCCGTGCTCATACACTGGCTTTAGTTTTTTGAAGAAAAGATAAATTTACGGGCACATATAGCTAATAATTCCATATTGAGCCTGTTCATCCGGCTTATAATCTGTCTTTTTCAGCTTGTTTTTTCAGCCGGAACAGTATTTTTCTCTCACCACAAATCAGCCAACAGTGTTTTTCAGCCGGCTTGTCACACTCTAACGCGGTACTCCTACAGATGTTTTTATTGTTATCCAACTGTAATAGACTTTAGTCACCAATTACTTCATATCCTTTTCCATCCCTATTAATACTTTTATACCCTTGCATCGCATCACCACTGGTATTAGTTAAAATCTTAGCATATATGTTTGACGTCGAATACGCACTTAGGTCCATGTATTGTATACAAGACTAGCCTTTAGAGTGGTGATGAATAAGAGAATACCAAAACTTTGGAAAAAAAACAAAGCACTATTGAAGGGGTATAAGAGTGTTCTTGTGGCAAGCAATTCAGGATAGGCCGCAGTTTGGGGTTAATCTGAAAAAAGAAAGTGAAAAGGAAATAAAATTTCTTGTCTGTGTGGGGCTGATGAAACAACTCAGGATATGCTGCAAACTGGGGTTAATCTGAAAAAAGAAAGTGAAAAGGAAATATAATTTTTTTTGTCTGTGTGGGGCTGAGGAAACAACATATCATTTTCTTCAATTGTCACACGGCAACGACTATCTGGTATTGTTTTAAGGAGGCTTTAGGATGGGACTAGGTCCCAAATAGTCTGCATGATGTTTTAAGGCAGAGATTATCTTTTCTATTGTGATGTGGAGCTTGTGGAACATCAGAAACAAAATAGTAATTGAGAAGAAGTTTTCCCAGATCCTCTAATGATTTTTTTTTCCAAAATTTTATCAATCCTGTAGAAATGGTGGGTTTTGCTCAAGGAGGGAGATGTCAAGTCCGTGGATGACAATATCAAGACTACGAAGAATTGGTTGCATATTGGTGGACTTTTGGTGGCAAACTGAAGATTGGAGGTGGAGGGCGTGTTGTGATAGAACCTTTTGCTTTCTCTCAGCCATAGCTCTTTGTTTTCTCTGGATAGCGTGGTTAACTTTAATTTGTTGGCCTTAGAGCAAGTTCAATAAGCTTGTCTATCAGAGAAGCCATGTCATTTGGAGATAAACTCTACAGCTCAGGTATACAACAACTAGTCTGGTCACAACTTTCAATGTGAATTATTTTATTTGAGTGGGGCCCTTTGTCCTTGGCTGTGCGCCTGTGCTACCATGCATTATTTACAGGGGGACCACAACGAGCGACAAGCATCTGGCTGGAAGCAGCGCATGCTAGGCGCTTGTGCATCGGGGCGTGCGTTCAGCCGATCGACAAACCCGTCGACCATCCTCTTCTCTCTCTTCTTTTCTCTCTCTTACACATCAGATTCTGCTGAGTTGTCTTGGCTTTAAGCCAAGCTGACATGGCTTATTGTACATGCTCTTAGGCTTGGAAGTTGTAGCAAGTTGGCTTTTCCAATGATGTGTTGGATGTAATTTCTGTCTGTTGGTTTCGTTGCCAAACTTGTAAATTGGTAACCCTAGCATTGGTGGTGTGTGCATCTGATTTTTGCGCAACTTTATATGCTTTCTATAAAATCAGGATTTTTCTGTACCAAGTTTCTTTTTTAAAAAATCAAACAAAATATATCAATTAATAGTTATGGTGCGAAAAATTGACTCTTACAAAGATAAATATCTACTTATTTTTAGGACGGAAGAGAGTAGGAGTTTTTTTTCCTTGCGCATTTGGTGAGATGTGAGAAATAGCATAGACTTTTCAGTGCAGCCTTTGATTACAAAGCAAAGACTGGATAAATCTGAAAACGCGCGCACGATTGTTTGGTTGGAGAATTTCGTGCAGCATGCTCATATATACTTTTAGTTAGCAAGTTCCCGCTGGGTGGTCGCATTGCATTTGCCTCACTGGTCTGATTGGACTCGTGGACTAGTACTAGCTAGCCACTCCAGATTTGCACACAGCAGGCAGCGACACTAGTGGTACCCGGGAGCCCGATCGAAGCGTTGCTGTCGACGTGCCTTTCTAGCAATTTTTTTTTTCGAAAACCTGCCTTTCTAGCAATTCTTGTCTTGCTCTTTGTCCACGCGTTCTTCTCCTTCTTCATTCCTCATCCCCTTTCTCTTTTGACCACATGACATGGCAGAATCATCGCCTCGATCGACCGATCACCTATGGCGAGACGTGAGAGGTCGGCCGGCGAGGTCGGCCGGCGTGAGCCACGAACGAAAGGCATGGCGAAGAAGACGAGAGGGGCTGAGAGCTAGCTATCTGCCCCATGCGTCGCTGTTGTGGCTATACCTGTTCCGATGCGTATTCCAGTGAGATTCTATCTCGTGCCGTCTCTATCGTTGTCCCGCTTTGTTTGTCACCGTTTCGCTGTCCAGCGCGAGGGCCAAGGCGCTCGCCGTCGTCGTCGGCGTCGGCGTCGGCGTGGGAGTACGGAGCGGGCAGGCAGGCATGCCGTTGCGAGCGGCAAGTTCCCCCTGTTTCTTTCTGCTTTATTTTTGTTGTGGCTTACTGCTTTGTGGAATGCAGGATGTTTTGTACTACTCCATGTGTTGTCTCTCGTCAATTTTTTTTTGTTTCATAAAAAACGGCAGGATCGAGCTTGTTGCCTAATTAGCCATGCAAGATCTTCAGTTGCCTTTTTCAGGCAACATATATTCAAAGCATATCTACTAAAGTTTCTTTAAAACACTTTTGTCAAATCATGAATTACACAAGTGTACGTCTGGATTGAGTGGGAAGAAGATTTTTGGGTTTCTCTAATAATTTATAATATTTAGTTGGTAGCTAAAAAACAAACCTGCCGTCCCCACCCGCCACTAGCGAAGCCCTCTAGTTAGCCGTGGCAGCCCCCGGCCGGCTAGGTGCAGTGGCGAAGTTAGCGCAAATCAGAGCAAATGTGTCTATCTTAGACTTAAGCTATGCATAAACATGATGAAAAGTTGATCTATTCGGTGGTGTTCTATTTTTTAGATGCATCCGCACCCACAATGTTATATAGCTTAGCCACCGGTTGGGTGGCGACCGGCAAAGGCCAACGATGGTGTGAGTAGAAGGCAGCCAAGCTAGGGCACACAAAGAAGAAAACTGTGCAAGAGGGTTGAACGAACAAGTATATCTAGGAGGTGGATGAAAGATTTGCCAATTGCTTATCCTTAAAGAGTTTAGATGCAAATTTGTTAGGGGTTTCATCTTTTTCCATTTTCCTCAAAACCCAAATTAGTTAGTTGTTTATAAAATTGTTTAAGGATCCCTTGGAACAAAGGATTCATGGAGGAACTTTGTAGGATTCTAAACTTATAGGAATTTTATCATATGTGTCCATTTGAAGCAAAGGATCGGTCATCCTGGATTCCTACAAAATTTCTATGAAACATGGCTCAATCCACAGGAATTTTGGAGGAAATCTAACATGAGGTCCAACCTCTTGGAAACCTTCCTTTGTGTTTATCTCTCTCTTCTAATTCATGTGTTTCTCCTGTGTTGTATCCAAATGCTTTATTAGAGAATTACCTATGTTTTCAATTCATGTAGTATTATAAGTGACATGCAACTTTAATCCTATGTTTTTCATATTTCTATGTTTTGGATATCCTGTATTCCAAACAGACCCTGAGATGTCTGCATCTTAGACACCTAAGGTAGGGTCAGACGTGCTACTTGGCCCAAGGTCCAACCTACACAAACCCTGTGAAGATAGAGATGAATGGAGAGTGGATTTTAACTCCTTTTGTCTTTAGAGCCTCCACGTTAATATCTGCAAGACACCCTAAAAAGACAAAAACCCAGGAAAAATAAAAAAAATACACGACGATAAGTTTTGTAGACAGAATCATTGTATTATAGAAAAAGTTGTAAACTCATCAATTTACATATAAATTATCTAACCTGACATTATGAACAATAATGTAAGTAATGCGCCCATGGTACTTTATTTGCTTCTAGAAAAAATCACATGTTCCAATGGGGCCTAACGACTCCTTCGGATCGTGGGGATTTCATAGATATTATCTTGGAATTTCACATAAATCAATTTATTTTTTCACACAAAAAATATAGGGACAAGGAAAAAAATCTCGTATTTCAAAGGGGACCTATGGAATGGCACTAGGAAAAATACATTAAAGAATCCTATAAATATACATTTGAGTCACCCACTTGGAATGCTTATATCTTTAATCATGTACATCGTGTGAAGGAGAACAGGTTGACAGATTAGTGTGTGTGTGTGTGTGTGTATTCAACTTGTTGAACAAGCCAGATTCTTTTTTTTTCTAAAATAGAAAAAAGAGCTTGCAATGCATTCGATCAAAAAAAAAAGAACTTGCAATGCCAGAGCAATGATGTTCATTGCGGGAACATCGAACGGTCATCCTTGCCTCTACTCTTACTTGAAAAAAAGAAGTCCCCTAGCTTTGAAACTGAAGAAGAAGCGTTGACATTTGGCAGTGCTGTGTAGTAACATGTATGAGCATAGAGCATGCATGGTGATGCATACCTACAGTTTTGTCCCGCATGCTGTGTGCGTACGTACGTGGTTTGCGCTGGACCCTGCAAGGCTGCAACGCATGCACATCCATGCATCGATCGATCGGCACACATCCGACATGCATGCATGCACGCTGATTTGTTCGTGGACCTGGCTGGATGCCCTTCAGTAGTTCAGTACCCATGTGCCACTCGCCCACTCGTAGCATCGCCAAACCACTGGTGGTGTGAATTGTGTGATCGATCGAGCATTGTGCATATATATGTAGCTAGAAGCATTATTAGTGTGTCATCTGGCTTAATTTGCATTCGTTTAATTAAGGCCTTCTTTAATTGAAGCGTGATTGAGATAAAACCGCAGGAATAGGAAAATATAGGTGTATGGTAATGCATATGCAAAAACAAAAAACATATAAATTTTATAGAAATAGGTGTTTGGATAAATAAACTGCAAAACAAAAATACATACCGTAGGAAACAAGAAACAATGAGTCTCCTTGGCATGTAGGATTATCAAGCCACATGAATAGAAAACATAGAATTATATTTGCATAGAACTCATAGTACTACAAGAATTCCAACAGTTTTTCTAAAAGGAGTTCATTACTCTGCTTTTGATAAAGCAAATAGTTTGGTAACATTGGGTTATTACCGCCTTGATTACAAAGTGACCAACAACACTTAGAACGAAAGAAAACAACTAGAGTTCAATAAATCTATGACACTGACGTTCCTTGAGGTAAAACCAGTCGACCAAGACACCATCTTGTTTAGCAACGTCCACACCTTGCCCTAGCTAGTTCCTTATTTGCCTTCAGCAAAGTGAGCCATTTCTGCAGAAAGAAATAATGCCACGAAAACGTAGGGAATTTCTTTTCAATCATCAGCTTGCTGCTATAACGCCTATGCTAGACCCGCACAAGAATTCCAACATTATGTTAGTTTTCTTCCAAAATTCCTATGATTTTGTACGTCCCATAGGAATCCAAAGGAATTTATAAGGTTTTATTTAATCCTTTGCTCCAAAAGAATATATAGTAAGACTTTTCTGTGTAGGATTGAAATTCTTCAAAATTCATATGCTTTTCCTTTGTTTCAAAATGGGACGAGGTTGGAGTGCATATATCATTATTTTGGGTTTTCTCTGAAATCTGATATATAAAGAAAAAAAGTTTTCTATATTTTTTCTGCAAGTGATATATGCTCACTAAAGGATGGCTTAATTAATAATATATAGGAATATTATTTTTTATGTCTTTGCTTTGCGTTTCATACAATGCCAAATACTAAGTCGGATTTTGAGCTTTTCACCCTTTTCACTTGAGGTTATCAGTTAAAACCAGTTAGCTATTCAGTAATATTTTTTTCATAACAAATTAGCATTACAGAAACCATCCCAAAAACTCAAGGTCGGGGTCGCTTCTAGTGATAATAGAGAAATTATGGAGGAGCAGTAGCCGTACTAGAATACCCTACTCGATCAGCGTGACAACGGGATTCGTGGAAAGGCTGTTGCATCGTGGCATGGACCCCGGCTTTTCCAGTTGTTCTTGTTCTTGGCTTGCATGGCATGTGTGGCCTCGTTTCCGCTTTCCCTTCTTCCCGGCCGACGAAAAGGGCCTCACCTTTTGATCCCTGTCCGTCGTGCACTGCGGCAGCCGGCCGGCCCGGGCCGGGCAATCACGTGCATGCTTCCATTTCCACGCACGGTACGTACTCGTACAGTCCTTCTCCCTCCGTACAAAATTATAATTCGAGTGACTTTTTTTACTCATAGTTTAACTCGCTCGTGTTATTCAAAAAATTTATACAAATATGTCAAATTTAAATTATTTTTGAAGAACTTGTGTTAATAAAGCAAGTCACAACAAAAGTGATATTTAGGCCCTGCTGAGATTGAAGTTGCTAAACTTTAGCCAGCTAAACCGGTTGCTAAATTTTAGCCACCCCTGCTTAGTTTGGTGGACTAGAAGAGCCTTTTAGGCCTTGTTTAGTTCACGAAAGAAAAATTTTTGGGTGTCTCATCGGATGTTTCATGGGATGTCGGAATGAGTTTTTGGATACTAATTAAAAAACCTAATTACATAACTCGCCTGGAAACTGTGAGACGAATTTATTAAGCCTAATTAAGCTATCATTAGCACATGTGTGTACTGTAGCACTTAAGGCTAATCATGGATTAATTAGGCTTAAAAGATTCGTTTCGTGGTTTCCAACCAAATTGTGTAATTAGTTTTTTTCGGTCTATATTTAGTACTCCATGCATGTGTCCAAACATTCAATGTGATGAGGTGAAAAAATTTTAGGTAGAAACTAAACACAGCCTTAGTCCCTTTTAGTCAGGGTGTTTAAATCCAAAGGAACTAAAAGGTGAGGCAGTTGGGGCTTTTAGTCCATTTAGCAACCTCTTATGACTAATGGCTAAATGCCTATTTAGTCCCATTTAGCCCTAGTATTTAGATAAAAATGGACTAAACTTTAGCTGCTAAACTTTAACAGCTCAATCTAAACACCCCCTTAGCACAAGTTTTTGAATAAGACGAGTTATCAAATTTGGGGTAAAAAAAGTCAAACAAACTATAATTTGGAACGAATTTAGTACTTACTACCAACTCGTTCTGATGACCCCTTTTCCTTCATCGGTAGATGCATGGGCCTGGGACTGGAGTCAAACGATGCCACCACTTGTGTAGTTGTGTGTCTGGGATTGTTGGCAGTTTTGCACGGATATAGTAGTATATACTAGGAAGCATACACATGGATACACCGATACAGCAACTAATTTGGCAACAAAGGGAATGTTTGGCTCAACAGCGTGCAGGTTAGGGCATGTTTGGTTGTTGTCTGTATAAGGCCAGGCAAGTCTCATGGAATGCATGTAATTTTCATCTTGTGTTCGCTTTTGTCTTACATATTTTATCTTAGACAACATATTCACATACCTGGACCAAACACCATATTAAACTCGGTCAGGACGGCTAAATAGGAGGAACCAAACAAAGCGACCTTATATGATTGTATGAGTCCACCTCGGCTCAGAAATGAGCTACTTCCCTCCGTTCCAATACTAACGCAATTCAGCTTTAAACCTCGACAAGACTGGATGATAGTACGAGCGGCCTCGTTTAGTTCCGGGTCTAAAGTTCCAGGGCGTTTATACGGGGTGTCGCATAAGGTATTCGAATACTAATAAAAAAACAAATTATAAAATACGTCAGTAAACTGCGAGACAAATTTATTAAGTCTAATTAATTCATTATTAGCACATGTGTTACTGTAGCACTTTATTTTTAAATCATTGACTAATTAGGCTTAAAATATTCGTCTCGCAAAGTAGTTGCAATCTGTGTAATTAATTATTTTTAGGTTATATTTAATACTCTATGCACGTGTCCGAACGATGGGATAAGGTGTAAGGATAAGGTGTAAAATTTAGAGGAGGAACTAAACAAGACCGGCTGTTGCGGTTCCGATGCTACAAGACCGCCTGTTGGCGGTTCCGATGCTGGCCCTGGCATTGGTTGGCATGCATCCTGTAACACTGGATTAAAGATGGCAACGGGTACCTGAAACCCGAGTACCCGACGGGTATTACCCGATAAAGAGGTGGGTATAGGATGAATTTTCTACCCGTGGGTATGTTATTGGGTAAAATCCTATACCCATCGGGTATGGCGGGTACGGGTGCAGGTGTATACTACCCATACCCGTATACCCGCGGGTAAGACATACCCGCAAAAATAACTAGCCAACCTCAGTTATTTTAGCGTATATAAGTTATGAATTTGGTCTATTGAGACATTCACTATATTTCTAGCAGATTGCCTTTGTTGTAATGATGCTAATAATGTTTGTTAGCATGTTTGTAACTTGTTGGAAGCTTAGAATGATTTTTTTTTTGCATGTGACTATTTGATATTTTTAGGTAATTTTCGGGTATGCTATCGGGTACGGGTTACCCGTCGGGTGAGAATTACCCGGCGGGTATGGGTATGGAACTATTTTTTTACCCGCATGCGGGTGCGGGTAACCCGACGGGTAAAATTTAGCGGGTGCAGGTACGGGTACAGATGGGCACTACCCATCGGATACCTAGCCGTTGCCATCTTGACACTCGATCCATGGGGCTTGCTACGCATGTCCTCGCGGGGCGCCATTGCCTGAGCCCTCATGCTCTCATGAGACGAGCTCCAAGCATTGATGCCTGGCCTGCTGCCGTGCTGCTGTGGCTGGCTGCCGTCCGGGCGACGGCCGAGACGTGTTCGGCTAAGCTTATCAGTCGTGGTACAGTATTTTTCTTTCGTAACAAAATAGTCATAGCTGGTTTATAAGCCACAGAAATAGCCTGCGGAACAGGCCCTAGAGCATGCATGCCTGCCTCGAGACACGAGCTGGTGGCTGGCTCGCTGGGACAAGCCGCCGCGCCGCTGCTGCAATCTCGCCGCTGCTGTAATCTCACTCTTCACTGTTCAGTGTTCACTCCTCCCGTCCTCTCCCGGCTCTCCACTGACCACCCGTGCCATTGGTGGTGGGTGCACCTCTGCCAACTGCCATGCATGGATTCCTTTGCGATGATCGATCTTCTTGTCCGTAATCTTGATCTTCCTGTCATTTGGATTCCAGGACCCAGGCAGGTTAAACCAACGGAACAGCAGCTCTACTGTACGTGCCCGTGCAAGTCCAACTGCGTGGACGAATGTGTGTCATTGATCACTACTACTGCTACTGCTACTGTATGTCACGATGAATGTGGATTAGTAAGGTACTGTAGTAGTAGTACTAATCAGAACAATAATGGCTGTGTTTAGATGCACTGAAAAGTGCACTATGCAAAATAAGATTCTCCGTCACATCAAACTTGTGATACATGTATGGAGTACTAAATATGGATAAAATCAAAAACTAATTGCACAGTTTGGTTGTACTTTGCGAGACGAACGTTTTGAGCCTAATTAGTCAATAGTTGGACAATTATTACCAAATACAAACGAAATGCTACAGTGTATTTTGGTACTCCAAAATTTGAATCTAAACACAGCCAATAATGCAAATGCAACACAGTTACTAGTAATTAGCTACTACTGTGTACGTGTCACGAGGAATGCCGCTCTACTGCCACGCTGCATGTACTGTTCCGTAGGAGTACTATTCTGCAGTTTTTTTTCCTGTCTGACTGCTGCGCCCTCTTCATTTCTTGGACTCGCTGAGCCTGTTTAGTTCCTCCCCCAACCCAAAAAAGTTTGCACAGTACTCGTCACATCGAATCTTTGGACGCATGCATGGAACATTAAATGTAGGTAAAAAAATAACTAATTGCACAGTTTGTCTGTAAATGTCGAAACGAATCTTTTGAGCCTAGTTAGTCCATAATTGGATAAATTTTGTCAAATAAAACGAAAAGTGCTACAGTAGCCGAACCCAAACTTTTTCGCCAACTAAACAACCCCGCTGATGAAAGCTTCAGCGATGTACAGTCTATCCCCGTACTCTGTAGCCTGGAGCCCTGGACTCTGGACTACAGTAGTGTTAACTCTGCAGTCTGAGATCTCTTTAATTATTGCCAACACTGCACCTAAAACCCATATTAGACTATCCGCAGTGGCTATTTAAAACAATACTCTAAAGGTTTAGAGTACGAATATAGAGTAAAAACTGTTGCACTGGGTACTCTAAAACGATACTCTATCCTTTCTCTCACTCTATATTTAGAGTAGTACTGTACTTACTCTATACTCTATAGTGGCGGCCCCACTAGCTAAACAAAGGGAAAAAAATGTTATAACTCACAAACCAAAAATCCAAATTAAATTTTGATTTCACCATTAAATTTGTCTCAATAAATCCTTCAAAACTAGATCACATATGGATATATTTAGATAAAGTGACAAGTGGGTCCCATAATAGATAGAGTGGATAGAGGATGATATAGAGAATGGATGGGTGCGGGAGAATTGAGTACAGAGGAGATAATTTTGCTGACTAGGACGTATAGAGGATGAATATAGAGTTCCATGAGTGCGGGTAGTCATACACATCATGTTACTATTCTGCTTCAGCTCTGCTCTACGTCTACGCCATGTTTTACCGGTTCCTCTTGGAAACAAAAACTTCAATTTTACACTAGTCGGGGAGAACCTTCTTTGTCAACTCATTGAAGTTGGAGTAGCATTCGTAGTAGGTTTCTGTTCGGAAACAAGAACAGCTCACCCCCTGATTTTCTCAACTGGTAAAGCTTAATAAGGGCCCATTTGGTTGGCCTCTCTAAACTTTAGGCACTTTTAGTTACTAAAGCGCCAAACACTCCTACTAAAATTTAGTGGCCACTAAAGTTTAGTACCTTTAGTAATAAGGGATAGCTAAAAGTGACTAAAATGTACATGAAATAGTTGCTTTAGTGGGTGGAACCAAACAGTAGTCACTAAACTTTAGAGGAGTCACTGAACTTTAGTGATCACTAAACTTTAGTGGGTGGAACCAAACAACCTCTAAGACCATTACTAGTGGTAGGTTTCATTGTACTCTTTCTGACAGTACCATGTCAGCTAAGGGCATGTTTGGTTCGCTCTGTTAAACTTTAACATGCGTTGACCATGAAGTTGATCATAGGGTGTTCGGATACTAATAATGGACTAATTAGACTTAATAGATTCGTCTCGTAAATTAATCTCAATCTGTGTAATTAGTTTTGTAATTAGTCTATATTTAATACTCCATGCATGTGTCCAAATATTCGATGTAATAGGTATTAAAAAAGCAAGGGGAACCAAACACCCCTAACACACGGTATACGATTTTCTGACAGTAGTGTTAATTTTCAATAAAGTTTCATTTGGTTTGCTCCCGGCGAAGTTCCATTATTCAATTTCCAATAGCTTCCAGTGATGTTTCATTCGATTTTTTCTAAAATGGTGGAGACTATGGGCCAGATTTTATTATGATAATAAAAACTCATTTTCCCCTATGCTGTTGAAATGTTAAACAAACACTGGACCCCATTGCCTAGCTGAGCTGACTCTAGGTTGTTGATCAGCAACAAAGCATCGAGCTTTTGGAGAGATTCTACAAGTACCAGTAGCCTTTTAGGTACGGTGAGCATTTGACTTTCTTCTAGTCTCTCTCTCTCTCAGATCCGTGACCGTGAGAGGCTCGAGGGTCAAGAATCCAGGAATCCATCTACTCCATACGACTACGAAACAAGTGCCATGGAAAAAAGCGACGCGGATTTCCAGGGGCGCCCGGACTCAACGCTTGTGCTTTTCCTCCTGTCACTGCTCGTCTTCCAGAAAATAAACGCACTTTGTTCCAGACATTCACCCTGTTCGTTTCGCTGGTTTATTGTGGCTGAAAGTACTGTTCGCTGGTTTATTGTGAGAGAAAAACACTATTGGATGACTGCTGATTGTGCTGATCCAGCGAAACGAACAGGGTGATTGATTCTAGCAGCTGCGTGTCAGCATGATTCTAGCAGCTGCCTGTCAGCATGCTAGTAGTGCCTCTGTCCGTTCGATCCTGAATCTTTTTTGGGCAGAAAATGGTGGTGTGGTAGCTTTCATGCACCTTACTAGTACTAGACAATTTTTGGAAAAAAAACAACGGTCGGATACATAGGGTAATAAAAATAATTACAGGATGATGTAGGAGTATGGATGTGTTTAGTTCCCAAAATATTTCACTCCAAAATATCACATCGAATCTTGCGGCACATGCATGAAACATTAAATGTAGACGAAACAAAAAAACTAATTGTACAGTTCACCGTGAAATCGCGAGACGAATCTTTTGAGCCTAATTAGTCCATGATTAAACAGTAATTGTCAAATAAAACAAAAAAGCTACAGTACCTGAAACCAAAATATATTGAGAACTAAACACGCCCTATGTCTTAGAGAATATTATTAGGGTCGATTGTAATTTTTCATTTTATATTATTGCTAGGATTATATTAGCCCATCAATCCGTACTACAATGCGGTTAAAAATCTTAAATTACACAGGTATTTAAGGTTTTAGTGGAAACTGCATACATACAATTTGGGCCTTGTTTAGATTGGAAAAAATTTCAACCCGATGAATAGTACAACTTTCGTCTTATTTGGTAAATATTGTCCAATCGTGGACCAACTAGACTCAAAAGATTCATCTCGTTATTTCCAACTAAACTGTATAATTAGTTGTTTTTTTACCTACATTTAATACTCTATGCAAGCGGCTAAAAATTGATGTGATGGAGAGAGTGTGTAAAAACTTGGAATTTTGAGGGGAACTAAGCAGGCACCGCAACAGAGCGGAGTGTGGGCCCAAGTTCAAGAAGCCACTGTGGGGTTGTATTTCCACTGAGAGTGTTATCCTAAGCCAACTGGTATTATAAAAATACTTATTTATATTGATGGTTGATTTAACCTACCGCCGGTAAAGATATGAATTTACACTGGTGGTAGCTAGTGTCATCCGCCAGTGTAAATACGTGTACTGGCAGCACCCTTAGATACCATCAGAACAACGTCTCTCTTTATATTCATTTCTAACACAATACCAATTAATTCCCATACTTTTGTAACTCTACCAGGCTATGATAAATTTATCAATTACTCTATATGTGTTTTCATGGTTGCACTGCACCTCAACGGACATTTAACATGTACTTAATTGGTAAGTTATATCACCTCTTGTTGCATCCCTTATGTGATATCATAAATCCAAATTTTGGCTTTTAGATTTTGATCTTATCCGTTGTTCCAAATTTTCCATCCACATGTTAAGTTCATGATCTAGTGTTTATTGTATCTTTTATTCAAAACTTACCATTCATACTTAATTGAATGAGTTCTAGGCTCCAGACTGCACTAGTAACTACATGGCATAAACTATCGTTTTAACGTACACCACAATGCTCAAGATGTTGAATTTCCTCTATCAAAGAATTATATGTGTAATAGTATTGTTCTATAAGAAAATATAGTGCTTACAATTAATCTACCAATATTGATATTTCAAGATATTTCGGTCAAAGTATATAAGCTTATTTAAATAACAATTTTTTAAATATTAGTGTTATATAATTTTAATAAATTTAATTGTTTAAAAATGATTTTCTAGGGTCACTATGACATGGTCTTTTAATCAAATATTTATTTCAGTACCAATAATATGTGTGTGGGGTGTTGTGTGTGTGCCCGCGCGCTTATCTTTAATATACGCATGCATATTTGATATGCATTGTGACATATAGCACTTATGTTTCCTTTCACTTCAACAATGGTAGAATCAGGTAATTTAGAAAACATATATAGTAACATCATGGTTATTTTATTATTTTCTCTAATAAGCTTGTATTCGTAGTTTAGGCATAGATTTTAGATATTTTAGCTTATATTATATAACTACTAATGTGATAACTTAGATGCAATTGGAATGGATAGTTTACGTTATCTTTCATAATGGCAGATGTAGGTAATTTAAAAGAAAATTTAGGTGCTACTTTAGATCATGTATTATAATGGCATAGGTTGTTAGTTTAGATTTTTTTTTATAATGGCAAAAGTATTTTTTAGAAAATAAATGTGGCAGAATCGTCTAATCTAATGCGCTCCCAAGAGTACTCATCTTCCATTAGACCCTAAGTACCCAAGGGAGAACAATAAACTAAGTGATTCCGTCGAGCACACCGCAAGGGAGAACTCGAAGATCCACATTTTTACATCAGGATCATAAATGAGAGAGTAAAGCTTACAACATCCTTTCTATTTCTTACATCACTTCTAGTACAACATCAAAGTAACTCATTATTGGGTTATAACAGTGGAATATAAAATATTATCAGAGTTCAGCGGAAATGAAACCATTTAATGACAAGTTAAACAATAACATGAAGAACGTTTAAATGCATGAAATGATAACAGATTAATAGTATTTTCCTTGAAAACTTTTGGTGAGAAGTTTTAATAAATAAACTCTACTCCGCATCGCAAAGGAAATTCCTCGCTGAGCCCACCAGGAGGTTTCCACACACAAGTATCAGTTTATCAGCACCTGTCACCTGCAACAGGGTAAAACAAACCCTGAGTATTCAATTGTACTCTGCAAGATTTACCCGTCAGGAGAAAGTAAAAAGACTCCAAGGATTATGTAAGGCTTTTTGGCTTGTGGGTTTCTTATTTGCGAGAAGCAGCACTAAGAGTGTGTCCTTAATTTCTTACTTTTAATAGCCGTATTTTATTTCTTATCCAACCTTCTATGTAAGCATCTAGTCTATAATCAAGCAGGGTTGAGCAAAAGAAACCATCTCTTCATCTTTTAACTGTCATTTCTTACTACGATGCCAGAGCGTATTCAAGTCATACCGTCACGCAGAAACGGCGATTCGTGAATCAATATGCCCAGCTGGGTGCCCCGAAAACACACACCTTGCTTGTACCCCGAGCACAAGCAAGACCAACCCGTTCAACTTCTGTCAAGGGGTCCAGGTCCTCGTCCAAGCTCGGGCTCTAAGCCCCCAACACTGCAGGTCCGCCCTCAGTATGGTGCTTAGACCTCCTCAACCCAATATATATAACCACCCTAAAAAGCCGGTCCGGAAAGAGCCAGAACCCATGACAAGAGAGAAACAAGTATTCCCGCCCCCATAAGCAAGTATATGCTTGAGACAATAAATCTGTGACTTGACCAGGGTCCATGCAACGAACGGTCCTTAATTGACACAGGCGGAACAATGCAACCAAAGCCCTGCTCTGTTGCCCAACCAAGTCCAAGTCCATCCAATCCGTTCCGCCGGTTTCCAATTATCCAAATACCTTTATATTCCATGTGATAGTAACATGATAAAAGTAATAATAATATATTTCCTATCTCTCGCGAGTGACAGGTAATCACTCGACTTCTACCGAGATCCTATAGCATAGCACACTACACGATCCTATCATACTAGTAAGACTCATGGGATCATGATATATATATGTATATGTATATATATATATATATGCAAGTGGGTTTCATTCAACTCCTTGAAACTTAATGCACAAGCATAATTAAAAGTGCAGAATAATAGGGATTATGCATCGGGGCTTGCCTGGGTACGATTTAACCAGAGTTAGCAATTCATCAAGGCGGCATGATCCTCGGACACCATCCTTTCGGCTACTCCGGTTGACTTCGTGATCCGTTCCTATTGTGATATACATGGATGCAACGCAGAAACGTAATTAATCAACGATGACTGAATGCTTAAAAAATACGAGTACGTCTCTCGGCTAACGAACTGGTGTTGATGCAAAAGTGAATCTGCAAACACAAAGGGCTAATACCCGAAATCGATATCCAAAGCGTGCCAGTCGATTTGACCTGTTAATCGACAAGGATGAAGATACGAGCACTTTGGTCCTGACAACAGCGATACGCCCGGAAGTCACGGCCAAGAGGTACTCACGCAGAACTCGAGGATCGACAAAGATTGCACTTAGAGCAATGCAACTCGCCGAATCGATGAGAACTCGTAAAAAAGGAAAAATATGCAAATTGACGAAGTCGCCGAAAAGTAGATGTAAATAAGAGTAAAAGCTGGTTTTTGATGTATTGATTCATCTTCTATTACATTGCCCTTCACTCTATATTTATACCCTGATCTATAGAAACATAACCAAATACGACTAGGACACTAAATCCAAGTCTAAGGAAAAGAACATGACTTTGACACAACTCAGACTCTACTAATCGTAAACAAGGAAATCAACTCCTATTTTATTCCATAGTCCGCCTTAATCACGATGGTATTCTTATCGACCTCCTTTTCACCAGCACAACCCTTGTTCCATCGGCAGCAACCTTCGATCTCCTTTCATCGGTACATTCCCTGTTTCATCGGCTATAGTCTTCATACCTTCCTTCATCGGTACATTCCCTTATCTTATCGGCAACAGTCTCCAAACCCTCTTCCATCGGCATCGGCAATAACACCCTTGGCCTCATCGGCAACATTCCAAATTAAATTCATACACTGTCACCGCTTAAAAACAAACTTATTCTCCTTGGCTATCAATTTACACGGCAATCTTTCCCATGCCGATTAGCCTTTTCTGATCATCTTGACACGTGCTAAAAACGGTGTCAACACATGCCCCCCAATTTCAGAGTATAAGATACTGATGCTCCGAAATTTACTCCAACTGATGCTTGCTATTATCTATTTCTTTAACCCATTCTCCAAGCACAACATGATTTGTTACCAAATTCAATCAAATCTAGATCCAATCCATGTATCTCAATATATATCGCATTTTTTCCAACCTTCTTTGCCTTAACTACGGTTGAGATACCAAAATAACAATCCATCAACAATATCTCACCGCAACGCATCATTTTTAGAACTGAAAAAATCTTGTATCAAGATATCCTTCAAGTTATGATTACTTGCCGTCAAATCTTCTGTACCATCCCTTGATTGTTGTGCGAACAGTTACCATATCCAACTGAACCACCTCGATCCATCCGCATACGGCATAGAGATAAGTCAAGAATACCCCTACCTCAAACAGCCTATAAATAGATTCCTCCGAGCTGTTCATCTTCTACCTTCAAACTCCACCCTTTGGCCTTCTCACTCCGGCGGCAACCCTAACCAACGACCGTGTGTCTTCAACTCATCAGAACCATCATCATCTTCAAGTTCTCAGCTCGTGCCCTCATCCTCCTGAAGCAATGGCTGTTAACTTTGACGTCCCTGCGGTTTGTTCTTCTTCTCATTACTTCTACTTTAATCCTTTCGATTTCCTGCGAATTCTTACAATCGACATCTTTCTTTCTCTTTCATTTTCTTGGTCCTTCAAACCTAGGAACTTCGCAACACATTGGTGATTCCAACCCATCAACCTCCCCTTCATTGCTTAGGTCCGATGGGCAACCCAGATCCAACTGATTTGATTAATGCAGAAGCCAATCGTATTCCCTTCAAATCTCAGAATTTCTCTTTGAATCTGTGGAAAGACACATTCCGTTCTTGGCCCAAACCCACCAAAGGGTGGAAAAACTAGTTTCTGAGGGTCAACAGATCAATGCAAGTGTTTTGGGCAGAGCGGAAAATAGATCAATGTATCAGGCTGTCCATTGCCGATATGCAGAAAATGAATCCATGATGATAGCTGCTGCTCAATTTTGGTCTGACACCACCAACACCTTCATGTTCAGTCATGGCCCATGTGCCCCTACTCTTGCCGATGTATACATGCTTACAGGCTTAGACATTTCAACTGTCGATGAAGGCCATATCTTCGGCAGAAAAGCTGAATACAGAATAACCACACGCAACATCGGCGGCTGGACAGGATATATCCAGGAGTACCAGAAGACTGGCACCGTCAATCAAAGGGAGCATGCCACATTCCTGAACATGTGGCTAGAAAAGTTTATTTTCTGCGGACGATCGGTAAGACCAACTAACGCTTTCCTCCCAGCAGCAGAACTCTTGGCCAACGGTGTCAGATTCCCACTTGGCCGATATCTCCTGAGCTCAACCTACCACCTCCTCCACCAAGTATCTCAGAAGCTTATACTTGGCGAACCCATCGGCAATCTGGGAGGCCCATGGTGGTTTGTTAATATGTGGTTAAACGCTCACATGCATAAGCGTTTACAGTGGGATCTCTTTGCTCAGGAATTCCCACGAGAGATTCCTGAAGAATACGTCCTTAGGGATGATGAATCGGCAACACGCCCCCCTCTCAACTTCGGTGAAGCAATCATCGTCCTTCCCGGAACAGAAGCCAATGAGGATCAAATCGGCAGATTTTTCCAAACTTTCTACCATGGCCTCCCTCGTGACCTCAGGGCTTGGGTGCCTTATATTGACGAGGATAACAAGTTCCCTCTCCTCTTCAATTTTGCCGATAGTGATCTGAACCAAGACAATGATCTCATGATGGCCATTATCACCCCCAGAGCAATCCCAGTCAACACATTTGGCAGCGGGAAAGCCTCCTACATTACTTATGAATTTTACAATCCATCGGCAGTATCTCGCCAGCTGGCCTTTGGGCAACTGCCCATCAAACTGTGCTATGCCGATGTGATTAAACCCAGGGAAATCATCACCGCCGGAACTAAATGGAGCAGGATAGTAAGACTTGCTCCTGATGCCGATATTTCAAATGTCGATCTCTCCGCCTGGTCACCAGCTTCTTTCATAACAGAATCATATAAGCAATGGTGGCAGGAGTGGAAAGAACAGCTATTTTCAACGTCTGTTCACACATATCGGCACCAGATCGACCCTGATTATGTTATTCCTGATAATGCAGTAAGTTCCTTTCAACTTTTGTCCCTTTCCTTTCTTTTATTATGTGTATCGGTAACTAACCTTCCTTGAAACAGGCTGACGATCCAGTTCCACCGATAAGCAAAAGCGGAAAACCCTTCAATCTCCATCCAGCCTCTCCAATTTCAGCAATCGGTTACAACGTCCCCACCCTGGAAGCCTTGACCTTCCAAAGGGCTCGCACCAAAATCGGCACTTCTAGACCAAGATTAGGAACATCCAGGGCTTCTCCAAAGGCCGCTGCTTCAAGCCTGATCAAGGCTTTTAAGGTAACAATCTTGTTTACTCTCTTTTCTGCCGATACACTTTATATTAACATACAACTATCAGGGTGTACAAGCTGCAGCTGGATCATCATCGGCAACTTTACCAAGCACCGCAACTTCTACTCCTCCTTCAGAGGTATTCTCTCATTATTTTTTATTTTTCTCCATTAAACATCCAATCTTATACCTATTTTTGCAGCAACAAATGGATACATCGGTAAGCACATCGATCATACAAGTTCCCCAACCAACAGATATTGATGCCCCTCAGCCAGTTGTTGTTGAAGCACAACAAAAACGTAAGGCTTTGACCGATGCTGAAGCTCAACAGAAACGATAAAAACCTACACCGGCCCCTGCGTCTGCTCCAACACCCGTCGATCAACCCTCTGAACAAACTGCTCCTGCCCAAGGTACATCATCGGCAATTGTATCTCAAGGGCCGACTACCGATGTGGTCATAGAAGACATTCCATCGGCATCTTCTGCCGATCCTTCACACGACCCTTTACAAGCCGCTCCCTCAAGCCAAGCTCAAGAAATCGCCCTGAAGCAGGTAAACCAATCAATTACTTGGTTTACTATATCCTCAAATATCATAAACAGGATTTCTAATTCTCTTTATCCCATAGGAACAAGACTCTCCCGATAGCTTATTCTCTTTTGCTATCGATGTTTCTGATGACGACGGAGAAGAAGCAAGCTCCTCCTTGGCGTTGGGAACAATATCATCAGACATCTATGGCAAGCTGGAAACCCTTTTAAACCTGCTACAGCAAGACACTGCCCAATTGGTGATCGACTCGGATCCTGCGAGGTCTATCTTCAAAGCGATCCGCGGCCAAGTCCCCGCTAATATTGAAGAAATCATCTTTCCAGCAGTCCATCTGGAGAGCAGACAGCTTCAATATCAAAGGGCCGTTCATCGTATCGCTGACAGAGCAGCTCAATCTCAACTTAAAGAAGAAATGCTACAGCTGAAGCAGACTGTCGACGAGAAGCACAAGAACATCAACAATTTGCAAGCCTCCAGTGCCGATATTAGACAGAAAATCTCAGATCTATCGGCAAAGAAAGCAGCTCTGCTGGCTGAACTGGAAAAGGTTGAGACAGCTCTGACTCAGGCTAAACAAGAAGAAGACCAGCTTCCCGACGCCATTAAAGCCCTTCAACTGGAACGAGATGCTCAAGCTCGCAAGGCCTTGGCCTTGAAAAAGAAAATCAAGCCTGTGGAAGGAAGTGCCGATGAAGATGCCAAAGAGTTAAAAGAAGCCGACGAAATTCGCCTGCGTGCGATATCAGCCATCCAGGCTTTGTTAAATTAGCGCATCGGCACAATTGATACTTTGTTTTAACATCCAGCCGATAGGATTGTTATCGGCAACTATACTCTTTATGCATCTATCCAGATACTAGGGTAATATTTCTTTAAATATTTTCCATTTAACGCTCTGGAAAATACAACTCCTTCGAGAGTTTCAAGAATATACGCATTACCAGGAACAGCCTGATTTATCCGATATGGACCTTCCCAGTTAGGAGACCATTTGCCAAACTTAGAACTTTTAGTCCCAATCAGTAAAATCAATTTCCAGACTAATTCACCATCGGCAAATTCCTTTACTTTCACTTTCTTATCATACCACTTAGCTACCCTTTTCTTATTCTCCTCGATGTTAACCAAAGCTTTTAACCGATGACCTGCTACATCTTCCTATTCATCTTTCATAAGAATATCATAATCATCGGCTGTCAGTTGATCCTGAAAGCGCATTCGCCTAGATCCAATCTTAATCTCCCAAGGTAATACTGCATCGTGTCTATACACCAATTGATAAGGTGACACCTTGGTTGCACCATGACATGCCATCCGATATGACCACAAAGCTTCATTTAATATGGTATGCCACCTTTTAGGATATTCTTTGATCTTGCGCTTAATAAGTTTGATAATTCCCTTATTAGATGCTTCAGCCTGGCCATTTGCTTAGGCATAATATGGTGAAGAATTCAAAACTTTAATTCCCATACTTAAAGCAAACTCATCAAATTCACCTGATGTAAACATAGTGCCCTGATCGGTAGTGATGGTTTGAGGGATGCCAAATCGGTAAACAATATGCTCTTTCACAAAATCAACCATGTTAGCCGATGCTACCTTTTTCAAAGGTATTGCTTCAACCCACTTTGTGAAATAATCGGTAGCAACCAGAATAAACTTATGCCCTTTACTCGATGGTGGATAAATTTGACCGATGAGATCAATAGCCCAACCCCTAAACGGCCATGGTTTAATTATGGGATTCATAGCCGATGCGGGTGCTCTTTGAATATTACCGAATTTTTGACATTCCTGACATCCTTTAAAATATTTAAAACAATCCTCAAGAATAGTCAGCCAATAATATCCATTTCTCCTGATCATCCATTTCATCTTAAATGCTGACTGATGAGCCCCACACACTCCTTCATGAATTTCACTCATCAGGCTTTTTAATTCCTCTATGCTAACACACCTGAGTAAAACTCCATCTATGGTACGGTAATATAATTCATCATCGAGGAGTATGTACTTTGTCGCTTGGAACCTTACGCGTCTTTCAACCTTTTTAGATGGATTCTTTAAATAATCAATGATTTCCCTTCTCCAGTCATCGGCATCAGCCACCGATGTCAATGCTTCTTGAACAGGTTGATATCCTGAAGCATGCTGAGCCAATCGGTTAGCCTCTTCATTATGCATCCGGAAAATATGCTCCAGATGAAAACTCCTAAACCCTCTTAATAATTCCAAACACTTTTCATAATATGAAATTAGAATTTCACTTCGGCATTCATAAATCCCAATCAACTGATTTATAACTAGCATAGAATCACCAAAGACCTCAACAGCATTAGCCTGTATTTCTTTAAGTAATTCTAACCCTTTTATCAGGGCTTGGTATTCAGCTTGATTGTTTGTCGATGTGGCGACGATCGGCAATGAGAATTCATACTTCTTCCCCTGAGGAGAAATCAACACGATGCCGATGCCTGCCCCTTCACCACAAGTAGACCCATCAAAGAAAAGTGTTCATGGAGCAACTTCCAAAGAATCCACCGTGTTACAATGTTGAGTAACAAAATCGGCCATAACTTGTCCTTTAACTGCCTTAGCTGATTCATAACGTAGGTCAAATTCTGATAACGCTAAAATCCATTTACCAATCCTACCATTTAATATCGGCATAGATAGCATATATTTGATCACATCATCTTTGCATACGACAGTACATTCAGCCGATAGTAAATAATGCCTCAACTTACTACAGGAGAAATATAAACATAAGCATAATTTCTCAATAGCCGAATACCTGGTTTCAGCATCTATTAATCGTCTGCTCAAATAATAGATAACACTCTCCTTTCCTTCAAATTCTTGAATAAGAGCTGAACCGATAACAGTATCTTCAGTTGATAAATATAATCTGAAAGGTTTTCCATGCTGGGGTGGAACTAACACTGGAGGATTTGTTAAATAACTCTTAATCTGATCTAAAGCCAATTGTTGTTCATCCCCCCATTTAAACTCCTGATCGGCTTTCAATTTCAATAACGGACTGAAAGCCTTGATCTTGCCTGACAGATTAGATATAAACCTTCTGATGAAATTAATCTTACCGATCAAGGATTGTAATTCAGTCTTATCGGCAGGAGCAACAACCTTGTTGATTGCCTTAATAGATTTTCTACTAATTTCAATGCCCCTCTGATGCACCATAAAACCCAAGAATTGTCCTGCCGATACACCAAATGCACATTTATTGGGATTCATCTTTAATCTATGTTTTCTTGTGCACTCTAGTATTTTCCGTAGATCGGTTAAATGCTTTGTGATGTCTCCAGACTTAATCACTATGTCATCAATGTAGATTTCTACCAAGGTGCCGATATATTCATGGAAAATAAAGTTCATAGCTCTCTGATAAGTAGCACCGGCATTTTTCAAACCAAATGTCATAACTATCCACTCAAATAATCCCACATGACCTGGACATCTAAAAGCAGTCTTGGAAATATCTTCTTCAGTCATGAATATTTGGTTATAACCCGCATTTCCATCCATGAAACTAATAATCTGATGTCCTGCTGCAGCATCAATCAACAAATCAGCAATCGGCATTGGATAACCATCCATCGGTGTGGCCTTATTAAGATTCCTGAAATCAATACAAACACGGAGTTTTCCATTTTTCTTATATACAGGAACCACATTAGAAATCCACTCTGCATATCGACACTGCCGAATAAACTTTGCCTCAATTAACTTGGTTATTTCGGCCTTAATATCAGGGAGTATATTAGGATTGCATCGGCGAGCCGGCTGCTGATGTGGCCGAAATCCAGATTTAATAGGCAACCGATGTTCAACTATAGATCGGTCTAATCCAGGCATTTCAGTATAATCCCAAGCAAAACAATCTTTATATTCCTTTAACAAATCAACTAATTGTTGTTTATACTTGGAATCTAACTTAGAGCTAATAAAAGTGGGCCTTGGCCTATCGTCTTCACCAATATCTACTTCTATTAAATCATCTGCCGATGTAAATCCTTGACCTAATTTTCCATCATCGGCAAATCTATCCATTAAAATTCTTCTTCAGAACCGACTGCTTGGATCGGTAGAACTTCATAATCAGCAATCTTGAGGAACTCTTTTTCTCAGGCTTCGCCCGATATGCACTTGGTTCGTTCATAAGTATCTGATTCCGCCGATGCAATGATATAAGAAGAGTCCCCAGGAACAACTTCAATCTTATCTCCAATCCATTGTACCAGACATTGATGCATTGTAGAAGGAACACAACAATTAGCATGAATCCAATCCCTTCCCAAAAGTAAATTATATGCACCCTTGCCATTAATAACAAAAAAAGTTGTCGGCAAAGTTTTACTGCCGATGGTCAACTCAACACATACTGCCCCTTTAGCTGGTGACACATGGCCTTCAAAATCCTTTAGCATCATATCGGTCTTAGTTAAGTCTTGATCTCCCTTACCAAGCTTTCGATACATCACATAAGGCATGATATTAATCGCAGCTCCTCCATCAATAAGTATCTTAGATACAGGCTGCCCATCAACTCTGCCTTTTACAAATAAAGCCTTGAGGTGTTGTCTCTCATCATTAGCAGGCTTCTCAAAAACAGCTATCATTGGATCTAACATTAATTGAGCTATCTGATCAGAGGAAACAGCCTCTTCTTCACTGTCAGACAGAGCCAAAAATTCCATCGGCAACATAAACACCATATTGACATCTGCCGATGGACCTTTATCCTTGTGCCTTATCTGCCACTGCTGGTTACCAGATTTCTCATTGGAGGGACTTTCTTCTTGATATAAATCTTTTTGACGATCCCGCTGCATTTTTCTCTTCTGTGTCTTTGTCAAACCTTCTGGACACCATTGAGGAAGCTTAGTTTTCTAAACTGGCTGATAAGTCCTAGTTGTCTCCACACGACGTATATTAGGATCCCTGTAAAATATTTCTTCATCAGGAACTCTTGCATTTGCCATCTCTTCAAGTTCCTCTTGGTTTCTTGGAAAATATGCAACGCGTTTACCAAGCCTTTCGTGCACACTAAGCCTGCCCCCCAACCGATCATGTACTGATGCTCTCCTTCTGATCGGTTCATTAATGAGCAAACCTTGATTACCAGATTAAAACCTTCTTGCAGGATAATTGACTCCATAATAGCCATTGCACTCTGGACAATTTTCAACAGTAGGTAACTTAATACCTTCTTTCCAACAATGAATAAAAAACGGACAATTCCAATGATCCTTATGCCGATTCCACTCTTCTTGACGCCTTTCCTCTTGTTGTCGTCTATACCGGTCCCTTCGCTGACGCCATCCTTCGTGTTATCTTTGATGGGTAATCACGATGCCAGATCGAGGAGGCCTCCCAGAACCGCCACTCTCTGTCAATAGCCCCTTGCCTTTTGCATCATCGGTAGTTATTCGATGTTGGGGATCTACTGATGCATTCTTTTCAGCAGCTTCCGACATCAACACCTTAATTTTTCCTTCAGCATCCAACATATTTGCTGAAAAAGGATGTTGATCAATTTTTATTGGCTTTTGAATCTTGGAATTGCCAAATTTTATCCTGCCAGACTCAATAGCTAACTGTAATTGCTGTCTAAACACCTTGCACTCATTGGTACTGTGTGAAGTTGCATTGTGCCACTTGCAATACAGCATATGCTTCAACTCTTCTGCCGATGGGATCACATGATTGGGTGATAATTTAATCTGGCCCTCCTGAAGCAAAAGATCGAATATTTTATCGGCTTTGGTGACATCAAAAGTAAACTTCTCTGGCTCTTTGTGACCAAAGGGACAAGATATCGGCTTTTTATTCTTAACCCACTCTGCCAAACCGATAACTGGTTCATTATCTGAATCAGAATCTTCCGCCTCTTCAACAAATGAAACTTTCTTGTTCTAATTTCTCTTAGGTTCAAAAACCCTAGTGTCTTGATCAGAAATCCTTTGTACTAAATGACTTAGGCTTTCGAACTCCTGAGAAGCATATCTGTCCTTTAGGTGTGGTAATAATCCCTGAAAGGCTAAATCGGCGAGCTGCCGATCATCCAATACCAGACTATAACATTTGTTCTTTACATCTCGTAGCCTTTGCACGAAGCCTTCTACCGATTCATCATTGCGCTGTTTCATCTTTACCAAATCGGTAAGCTTCTTTTCATGAATTCCAACAAAGAAATACTTATGAAATTGCTTTTCCAGATCAGCCCAGGTGATAATAGAATTTGGCGGTAGTGAAATAAACCACGTAAATGCTGATCCGGATAGAGATGACGAGAACAGACGAACTCTCAATTCATCTCTACAAGCTGCCTCTCCACATTGAATAATAAAACGATTAACATGCTCCATGGTTGATGTATCGTCTTGCCCAGAAAATTTAGTGAAATCTGGCACTTTGTAACGATTTGGGAGAGGAATTAAATCATATGCTAGAGGATACGGAGTCCGATAAGAATAGGTATTAACCTTGGGCTTGATCCCAAATTGATCTCTCATAACTTCTGCTATCTTATCGGTCCAAAAAATATCGACATCTTGCTGACGATATGGTTGAATCTCTGCTGGAGGTATTTGTTGATACCCTTCTGCACACCTTTGTTGCACACGATCTCCAGTAATTGGCATATTTACTACTAACTGTGGTCCATTAACCTGCTGAAAAGGATTCATCGGCTGAGCTGTCGATGCTTGATTCTGAAAACCAGCATGCATGTGACCTTGATGAATTCCTGTGACTTGCTGACTTGGCTGAACTGTATGTTGAGTAGGAAATTACCCTGACCAATTATTAGTATTCATCGGCATAAAGTTTGCCGATGGCTGGTAGCTTGTTGGCATTGCTGGATAATTACATCCAACTTGAGGCATAACCTGGACTCTAGGTTGACTGGTGATAGGAGCCTTCTGCTGCATCGGTAACAAATTTGCCGATGGACTTGAACTAGATGTTTGACCCAGAGGTGCCTGAAAACTTCCTAGACTTGGTTGTACAGTAGTTGTAATATATTGAGGTGCTTGGACTATCGGCAAACCAGCCGATGGCATAGGATTTTTTCCCGCTGCGTCAAACACTTGAGATAATCCATGATTAAAAGTAGATGGCTCCGGAGGCATACCATATCCCCACCAATTAGCAGGAGTTTGATTACTCTGTGGTGTCGAATCCGATAAAGCTGATGCTGATAGATCTGTACCAAGTTGAACTCGTCCTGATAATGCTGAATCTGGACGCACCGGAGTAGACTGTGCATTAGATAATCCTGCTGATACTGGAGGAGAAGAAATCTCTATACCCGCAACGGCTGGAGGAGCCGATGGAGCAACAGCAGATGCTACTTCTGGTTGATGATAAGCAGGCCCGACGTAATGATGTGACGCTTGCCCTTCTTTGAAAGTTCGAATCACAGCATTATGAACAGTATT
Source organism: Saccharum spontaneum (assembly GCA_022457205.1). NCBI lineage: Eukaryota > Viridiplantae > Streptophyta > Magnoliopsida > Poales > Poaceae > Saccharum > Saccharum spontaneum. Next base: position 4,182,376 of record CM039597.1, on the reverse strand, counting down.
GGACAGCACATTAGAGTGATTAATTAAAGCATGATTCACTGCAGAATTAACCATCTCTTGAAGTTTACCAGGATTAGGATCAAAGGTAACCTGCCGAGGCAACGGCAAGTCCTGCTTCTGGATGACTTGTCCACTTTTGTTCACGCTGAATGACTTCAAGCAAAGCTGTCTATATTCTTCAATAGCCCTCTCCATAGCCTGCTTCTGATCGTCCTTAAGATCTTCTTCTGTTACTGCGATGATATTCCCAGCATCGATCTCATGATTAGGCATCTTGACTAGATCTGTCCCACCGGGCGTGCCAAAAGATGTGTTGATGCAAAAGTGAATCTGCAAACACAAAGGGCTAATACCCGAAATCGATATCCAAAGCGTGCCAGTCGATTTGACCTGTTAATCGACAAGGATGAAGATACGAGCACTTTGGTCCTGACAACAGCGATACGCCCGGAAGTCACGGCCAAGAGGTACTCACGCAGAACTCGAGGATCGACAAAGATTGCACTTAGAGCAATGCAACTCGCCGAATCGATGAGAACTCGTAAAAAAGGAAAAATATGCAAATTGACGAAGTCGCCGAAAAGTAGATGTAAATAAGAGTAAAAGCTGGTTTTTGATGTATTGATTCATCTTCTATTACATTGCCCTTCACTCTATATTTATACCCTGATCTATAGAAACATAACCAAATACGACTAGGACACTAAATCCAAGTCTAAGGAAAAGAACATGACTTTGACACAACTCAGACTCTACTAATCGTAAACAAGGAAATCAACTCCTATTTTATTCCATAGTCCGCCTTAATCATGAGGGTATTCTTATCGACCTCCTTTTCACCAGCACAGCCCTTGTTCCATCGGCAGCAACCTTCGATCTCCTTTCATCGGTACATTCCCTGTTTCATCGGCTGCAGTCTTCATACCTTCCTTCATCGGTACATTCCCTTATCTTATCGGCAACAGTCTCCAAACCCTCTTCCATCGGCATCGGCAATAACACCCTTGGCCTCATCGGCAACATTCCAAATTAAATTCATACACTGTCACCGCTTAAAAACAAACTTATTCTCCTTGGCTATCAATTTACACGGCAATCTTTCCCCTGCCGATTAGCCTTTCCTGATCATCTTGACACGTGCTAAAAACGGTGTCAACAACTGGCTTATCGGCTAATGCACTAGGTCACGTATCTAGGGTACCAAGTAGCGCGCTATTTTCCAAAGAGTATTTAGGTTAGACAAACCCAAGGTTTTACTTATTCCGTTCTATCGATTTAATATTTATTCAACAAAGGCATCATCATCTATCCTAGCAACTAATTATTTTGGGGCTACCAAAACTTACAGTGAGCAGCTAATAACGCTAGGGATTCACTGTAAGATTTCCAAAGCTAGCACTAGCATCATTTTGCCATAAAATTTCCTACAAGCTTTACATTTAATAATTTTGAGCATCTCAAAATAATTAGAGCAAGCCTAGAAATATTATGAAACTACGCGCACCAGTTATACCCTTAGATAGATCCTGATGTTAGGAGTCTAACCAAATTGGTTTCACCATTTTAGGACATCTACAACATTGTATATTAATTACACAAGTTTACCTAGAAGCTAAATCGAAAATCATTTTTAGAAAATCGGAAAGACTGGCTACACATTCCGCCCGGCGGCCCAACGCGGGGCGCGGCCGCGCGCGCACGAAGAGCGGCCCGCACGGGTAAGGCCCGCGCGAAGACGGCCTGAGACGAACAGCCCGCACCCATGCCCGCATTTTACAAAAAGGGGCTCGCGTTTTTAGTTTATCCAGCAGAGCAGGGAGACATTATTACCAAAGACTCATGCTTTACACAAAACACCCTGAGGAACGTCGTCTTCGCAACCGGGCGGTCCCCGGCGCCCTGCGCACGATGGTGCGGCTCCGGCCGGTGCTGCGCGGCTACGCCGGCCACTCGAGGGCCGGATCGGCGCACAAGGCGGGCCGACGAGCATCGTGAAGTAAGCGCGAAGTGCTAGGCGGTGAGTAGAAGTTACACGGTGGCTCCACTCAGGCTGTCCACGGTGACGGACCACCCGTCACGGCGGCGCCAGCGTTCCAGCGAGCCTACGACCTATCGCGCGGATAGGGGCTGCGGGAGGGTGGAAGGAGCTTACCGCAGAACTAGTCGCACAGCCAGCTGGGACGGGAACGGCTCGGGGAATCCTGGCCACGTGCGCCCCACACCGCACGGTGGCGCCCGAGCTCGGCATGACTGCGTCAGGTGCTCGTCCACGCCATTCCTGGGCAAACCGAGGTGAGCAACAGCATGAGGGGACTAAGGCGAAAGCAAAAGAAAGACTAGAAGAACCTCTACCGAGGGATAAGGCCTTATCCCCAATCGCTCTGCTCCGGTGGCAAGCCGACCAGCACGAGCCAAACGCCAAGATGGCCGACCCCCAGGCTTGAAAGCTCCTGAGGAAGGACCGAGCTACAAGGTAACCTCCAAGGCTACACGCTGGTGCGGGGAATCGGATTGCGAGGCCTCGAGCCGGGCGAATCAGAAGAGCGGGGAGTGCGGCACGGAGCTCCGACTAAGGTCGCTACGCGATGGGCGGTGAACGGCTCAAGCAGTTAAGACACAGGGTCCGGTTGGTAGTGGCCACGAGCACGTGGTGCGGCCAGGAAGCGGGGGTATACAAGCGAGTCGAGCAAAATAAGCCGAGCGGCTTCGATCGGTGGGGCAATGCAGTACGCTACCATCGACGAGACCGTGGGGGCTTGGCGTGCCGCTTGCACTTGCGTCGGTGCGGTCAACTTTGAGCAGTGCCTCCGATGGCGACTGGCGGGACAGCAGGACAGGGCGACACACATTACCAGCGACAAGGTGCGGTCATGTTGGTGGCAAAGTCAAGCGAACAGCGGCCACAGCTCGAACCAGACCTCACAGCGGTGTCAGCAAGCGAGGGAGAGGACGCCACAGTGCGCACGGCCCCGTGTCGAGGGGGTAGCAGGACAGGGGCGAGGCGACCCTCCACACTACGCGATGCAGCAGCGGGGCCAGGCCACGCGAGGCTAAGACGCCACGCAGCCCAGACCGTCGCACAGCTAGGCCGCAACCACAGCGCGGACACGACCCGCAGCCGACGCTAGAGCCAGCGCGCGCAGTGACCGCGAAAACAGATCCAAATGGCCGAGAGCAACGCCGCACGAATTTTAAAGCGACCCAAAAGCTATCTAACAGTGCAATTAAGGTTCAACCCGAAACACCCGCATAAAGCTGACACTAACAACTATCTAACGGAGCCCAAGACACGGCCAGAGATCAACTGGGGAGGAAGATACAAGAATGCCATCCCGAGCTTGCCACATGGAGCGTCAGTTCACGCACCGAGCTAGAAACGCGATACACAGCGCGTTCAAAGAAGGTTGGGCAATTTTCAGAGAGGCGACTCCATGACACTCGACCTACGAACTACACTGTGCCAAAGCACTCGCAAAGGCGCAATCAACGGTGTGAAAACGTGATGTAAGTGCGTAACCATTTTTGTTGGACTTTAAATGCCAAAAATGGCACTGCCATCACCTCTTTCGGTCTTAGACGAGATCTAGAGTTAGATCGGATTGAATTTCGAATTTGATTTTTGAGCTTGCAAAATACTAGTTAACGATATTTCTTCCCCAAAAATGAAAGTTGCACTTTTATCTGCGGAACATGCTCGTAAATTTTTACTTAAGCGCAATGCTCACGTTAAGTTTTCTTTTTATTGTAAAAAAATTGTTTTTCAAGCCAACAATTAAAACAACCTATTGTTCTATTTCCTGATTAGGGTCCCGTTGGCATGTTTTCCCATAGAACCAATTTCCTGACATTATCTGTTATCCTTTATGCGAGGTAAACATTTTAAAACCCGAGAACTCGTTCACTTAATTTCTTTTAGTTTTTAGGCGAGGTGCTAAGCGGCTCGTAACACCAGAGGTGTTACAATAAAATAGATCCAATGGTTGTTATTCCCAATGATGATTTGAGTAATCCAAATTAATGACCAGAAGTTTATGAGACTGTCTATGGTTTTTTCTCTCTAACACATCTCGTGAGGATTAATATGGAGTATATGTTGAGGTTTTTCTAGTTAATAATATTAAGACTCTAAATTGCCACCGTCACCACTGATCTCACCCGCTTGACGCTCGGCCGGGGCCAACCTTGCTATGCATGCCTCTTGTAGTTGGTGCCAATTTGGCCACTTGCAGCGTGAGGCCCGCATAGCCTGGATTGATGAGCTTTCGACACTTGCCAAGTGTGGCAGCAGTTTCCTTCTCTTAAAGTTTTATCTTAGTGGAGTCACCATAGAGACGCTTACTGGCCCGTTGTGGTTACCCAAAGATGTAGATAATGTGGATGTCATTGGCGATGGTCAAGGGTGGATCCCAATTGAGCGTTGAGGCGGAGGGAAGGGGGCTCATGCCCCCTACTTGCTAGAGCACCATGGAGAGAAGAACTGAAGAAGACGAGGGGATAGAGGAAAAAGAGTAAGATCCTACACCCACCTACCACACACACTTCATCCTTGTGCTAACCATTTTATATAGTACTCATGAATTATAAAATGTCTGTAATGATATTATATCTAAAGACTCTAAATTAAAGTCGTGTCTTCCACTCTAGGCTGAACACGCGTCAAGTTCATGATATGATCGCAAAGGTGGATGCTAAGTATATGGTATGCACCCAACTATTATAGTACAATAGGATTTGCCTCTGTCTAAGATCCAAAAAAACCTATGCTTTATTTAATATGTACCTTTTGCAGTCGCAACATATATTGTTCATCCTCAAACGGAATGTATCACCGCTATATTTCCCCAAAAAGAATCCATCTTTTTTTATCGACATATATTATTCATCCTCAAACGAAATGTATCACCGCTATATTTTCCCAAAAATAATCCATCTTTTTTTTATCAGACACAAAAATATGTGAGTGTAAACAGCTTTGCTAGCTATATCTACATGACAATTTGGACACATCACAATGCAAGAAACTTGCATGGTGGGCAATAATTCAGTTATCATCCAATCAGGTTATCTGAGATACAGTAATTCAATAATTATCTATCCGGTAGATTGAGCACTGGTAGATCGATAAGTCTCTCCATAGCGACCACTGTGTCCGGGATGGGGCTGTGACCCTCCCACTCCATCCCTTGAAATTCTCGAGCCCAAAGATGGATGCATATGTTGTGTTTCATTTTGCTAAATGATATCAATTAAATGGTATATCGAATGGGAATGGTTCTTCCAGGGGCGGCCAAGGAACTATTGAAAGGCTTATCCCTCATTGCTATGGACGAGAGGCTTATCAGTCGGTTGCACCTGCCCTAGATCCCAATAGAGCGCCAAGGAAGGAGGTGAGGGGGCTCATGCTCCCTACATGTTGGAGAGCACCATAAATTTTCCTAAAAAGAATCCAACTTTTTTCCCTAAAACAAAAAAGAATCCATCTTTTTTGCCCCCTACATGGCATTCTCAAACAAAATGTATCACCACTATATTTGAAGGACTGAAAGTGGCGACCAGAGGGGGATGAATAGGAGCCTCAAATTTCTTTTTAGAAAAGTTTGACCGTTGTCCTAAAATCAATCCTCAAAGCACACCCACGCAGGTGAGTAAATCACAAACCTATAGAAGGCTAGATGTCTTGAAGAAATACAACGTGACACTCAAGAATCGATATACAAGAACACCGCTGAGCAAACGTGAGAAAGAGTGTGGCCGAGCAAACCAATAAAGGAACCCTCCACCCCTACAGAAAAGAGGCAAGGGTCCAACCTGAAACACCTGAGCCAACAAGTGACGAAGATGCTTAGAAAATCACCGCTAGCAAACCAGCGCAAAAAGCGGAATTTAAATCGGATAAAAAAAACAAGCTCAAACAAGGTGAAACAGCGCACAAACACAAACAACCGGATGCTGTACTGTAGCAGCAGACGTGACCCTTAGCATATGGATAGACGAAGCGATGCTACTGTAGCATCATTCGGCGCTGCTGTAGCGGCATCCAGTCATCCCGAAAACAGTCACGGGTCGCACGAAAAACGCCCAGTCTCCTCCGTTTCAACTCCGATTGATCCCAAATTTTGTGGGCAGGCTCCCAAGGTAACTAAGATGCTACTCCATGAAAATCATAGCCTTCATGCCTCACAACTCTGGGAATCGAAGGATCTTAGTTCAAAACAAAGAAAAAGACCCCGAAAATGAAAACCGCCCGATCTAAGTGCTCGTCCCGATTTAGCTCAAACCCTTCGGTGGAAATCTTCCTAGGGAGTCATAGCACCTCATGGAACAAACGGTTCACAAAAAGATCAACCATAGAGAGAGATAGAACGACGGGAATAAAGGGGAAACCGCTAGAATGTGAAGAGCAAAACGCAAATCACAAAGAACACATCACAAATCGAAACCCGAAGGACATGAGGAGGCTAGGGCCTTCATTCCCGCTGCAATCTTTGCAAATCACAAAGAACACATCACAAATCGAAACCCGAAGGACATGAGGAGGCTAGGGCCTCCATTCCCGCTGCAATCTTTGATTCTTACACAAATTCACTAATTTGTGGACCTCTCTCACAATAAACCCTAAGGGAATGGGGAAACTAGAGAAGGAAGAAAGGGGGAAATGAAAGAGGTGAGGGAGATGGGGGTTCCCTCATCCTATTTAACAGGGCTATTACACAATTCCAGTTTTACCCCTAGATATTTTGAGTTGAACCACATAACCCGAGGGCGTTATGGTCCAACCCGAGGTAATCTTCCTCCGACGACCACCACGCCCTTTATGAGATAGCTTCGCCTCGACGCGAACTCCTCGATGCCGCCACATGCTGTCTGTTCCTCCTCGGAACCTCCATTCGGGTTTTGAGGCCCAAACCCGTAAACCCGTCCACCTGATGGTTTTGAGGCCCAAACCACCAAACCGCTCACGAGTAGCGTACTCAAAGTTCAGCTAGGCGCTGGGCGGAATCTAGGCGGTGACCCTCAGCCTAGCGCCTAGGCGGGAGTAGTCGCGCCTAGGCGTTCCTAGGCGTTTTCCTAGGCGTTTTGGCAATATAGCCATAACTTATATATATTATGTATATATAGTAATAATTCTGAATATATAGGTTACAATAAATATAAAAAGAGGGCTAGTAGACATCAGGCATTCATAGGGATTCAGAGTTCAGATCCAGTATTAAGGCAATCACAGAGTTCAGATCAGGCATTCATATTCATCATTCATGTATTCAACTTGAAAACAGAGGGGAGGAGCAGGGGAGGGGAGCAGCGAGCAGGATAAGAAAGCAGGGGAGGGGAGCAACGAGCAGGAGAGGGAAGCAGGGGAGGGGAGCAGCGAGCAGGGGAGGGGACTGGCCTTGGTGCTACGAGATGCGCCTGGGGGAGGGTGCGCCGACGGGATGAGACCGGCGGCCGGCGGGGACGAGCCTCCTCCAGGCGGGGAGCAGGGCGACCGGCGGGCAGCCTCCAGACTTGGGATGGCCGGCAGGGAGGGTGCGCCGTCGGGGACGAGCAGGACCGGCGGGGAGGAGCTCGTCCGGCGGGATCGCACGCGCGTCCGCCTCCGCGCCGCCTCCGAGCCGCCTCGCGCGCCTCCGCGCCGCCTCTGCGCCGCCTAGCTCCGCCTAGCGCCCAGATCGGCGACTATCCCCCTAGGCCAGGCGACGGGCTTCGCCTAGCGACTAGTCGCGCCTAGTCGCGCCTAGGCGAGCGCCTAGCGGAACTATGAGCGTACTCCATACGCGTTTCCCGCAACTCGACGCGTGTCACCGCCGTCCTCGACCGGCCGTCCGCCAAGTCCTCCTGAGCCTCGCTCGACTCGCACTTCCGCCGTCTTGACTTGGTCAACACAGTCACTCCCATATACACTTGCACTTGTCGATGTCCCAGATGTCAGCCACCGCGGATGGTCACCTGGCCTCCTGGTCCCTCGATCCAAGCCTCACGTCCGTCCTTCACCTCTCCCGGTCCATCGGCACGGCACGTCCCTACTTGACCTTCATCTCGCCGTCGACCACCGCCTCCGAGCTCCACACCTACACACCACCAAGAGACATGTCGCATAACCCAACTCATGCCATGGTTAGTCACAAACTCAATCTAGGTCGTAGATCACGTTGACAATCACTCATCACAAAACGAACTACGAGGGCACATATTAACCTTGTATTCACAATATTTTTCCTAAAAAGAATCCATCTTTTTTTTCAGACACAAAAATGTGTCAGTGTGTGAGGTTAGATGGTCATATATCTGTTAGACAATTTGGACACAACACAATGCAAGAAGACTTGCATGGTGAGCAATAATTCAGCAATCGTCCAATCAGGGGGATCGGGGACCAGGCACCACAAGCTGCAGGGCGCCTGATGTGTGATGTGGTGGCGGATAAGAAACGAACGGCGCCGGAGGATACACATAGATGATACACTGATAGTCTTCACGGTAGCAGACTAGCAGTAGAATATAAAGGAGGAAGCAAAGTAGGTAGTAGTAGCAAAAGGCCGGGCAAATGCGATGCAGCAATCAGCATGAACAGCTGCTGCAAGCATGCTATGGGCCTCTTTGGGAGGGCTCTCACTCCGGCTCTTTCACTATAGCGCCACTGTAGCGTGCAAGAGCCGAGGACCCTAAAAAAACGAGCTTCTCCGGCTCCGGTGGTGTCAGTGAGAGGAGAAAAGAGGGGAGAGAAAACCGGCTCCGTACTACAGTGCTACTACAGTGACCAGCGAGAGGAGCCGGAGCCGGTTGAAGCCACGCCAAAAGGCTCTATATGTGAGCTACGAAACAAGATAAAGCGCCATAGCTCGCATGCATCCAGCAACATCTATACCCGGCCCGGGCGGCCGGGCGATCGATATCAGAATCAGACGACGATCACGGCGGCTAGCTCACGGGCACTTGTTTGCTGGCGCGGTGGCGCTGCCTGGCAGGACGCGTCCGACACGATGCACGCTGTAGTGGGATCACAAGTGAAAATTCTGAATGTTACATGCTGCACAGTAGCTAGGGATCAGATCGATAACAACAACACGAGCAGCAGGGGCCTGGCCGGCTGGGCATTTTTGTTCAGAACGAGATAGAGCAGCAGCATCGCCTTCTTCCTCCCCTCGCTCAGCTCAGCTGGCCTCGTTCTTGCGCACACACTGTATATTCTTCATTTGCACAGACTCTCACAGTTTGCAAACCAGCTGCTGCATGCAGAGGGAGCTCATAGCAGCTACTAGCAGCTAGCAGCTAGGTTCAGGGGTTGTTTAGTTGGCAAAAATTTTGGCAAAATACAACTGTACTATTTTCGTTGTTATTTGGTAATTAGTGTCCAATCATGGTCTAATTAGGCTTAAAAGATTCGTCTCGTCCATTTCGTCTAAACTGTGTAATTAGTTTTATTTTTTATCTATATTTAATGCTTCATACATGCGTCTAAAGATTCGATGTGACGGGGAATCTACTGTTCCTTTGCAAAAATTTTGGGAACCAAACGCTGCCTCAGGCAGCAGCTCTGCGTGCATAGCGTGGCAGTGACTGGAGATGAGTGGCAGAATGCAGTGCAGCAGACATGCGTAGGGACGGTGAGGCTGCGCGCTGCCGTCCAGTGGCTCCAGTGGCAACGGGCAAATATGAGGCGTCGTGTAGCTAGCCATTCACGTGACTCTCTCGCTAGGATAGGCTAGCGGCTGGCAGCCTCAGTGCACCAGTGGTCCGAGTCCGAGTATGGCCCATGCCGTGCCATGCCATGCACGAGAAAACGTTCTCCGGCTCCAGAAAACTACAGTGTGCTGTGTGTCACTGTGTGCGACTGTGCTGCGTGATCTGTTTTTGAAACCATTCGATCCGTGCATGCATGCCTGTGAGTGTGGACGGTGTATGTAATAGACTGTACTGTAAAGCATTTGGACACAATTGCCGGATGAAACAAACCAAAAGGACTGGATCGGACAAACTACTAAACTACAGTGGATTTTGAGTTGCAAATGTGAATACTTTTTTTATATACTCCATCCGTCCTAAAAAGACCGTTGTTTTAAGAATGAATGTTCCTAAAACAATGGTCTTTTTAGGGCTGAGAGAGTAGAAAAAAGATGTATTTGGCAGGTTCTAGATTCTCGTAAAAACATTTTGAATCCAGATTCTCTTCTGGAACGTTTCTCTGCTAAATCATAATCACTCTATGAAATCATTTGGCTAGCTCCCTGGATTCTTGAAACTAGAACTATATTGCTACAATCAAGAGAAACTATGTTTTGTGTGTATCTATAGACGAGTACAAAACGAGAACCAGTTCTAAGTGATTCTCCTTGAAATGTTTCTCTTTGTGGTGTTTGGCAGCAATTCTAGTGATTCTATTGAGAAATTAAAATGTTTCTCGCTACCAAATGCATCCTTAGCTAAACTTAAGGTAGTTGATCTAGAACAAGCCTAAATCCATTATATGAGAGAGAGAGTAAAGGAGAAACAATCTCTAGCATGTAAATATGCATACAAGGAAAGGAGAAATGGGGAATGATATATTCAGTTGGTACTGGAGGGGATAACTCCTCGCCTTCTTCTCCCAAAGCAGCTTAGGTTTCCAGGAGAACAAACGACTTAATTAGATTTCATTTTGATGTTTTCAAAAGTGCCACGTCATTTAAAGTCATTTGTTATGATATACTCATAATGCATTTCATATTTTCATTTTGTTGTTCAATACAAGGGCGAGAACCTAGCCACGGTAATTAATTAAATGAGACCTCATGGATACGTACGTGCCGATAAATGTCCACCTGGTCGGCATATATGCATGCATGGACCATGCATGCGCGGGCGCGTACGTACAAGAATCTGACGACGGGGACGATCGATGAGATACATGAGAGGAACGTGACCCGGGTGTCATTTTCCGTTAGGCCCTCATCTCGGACAGAATGCCGGTTATCCCGGCGAGACAAGCGGTAAAAGCTGAAGCTTGCGTTTTCATGCATTGGGGCTACACAATCATGCATGGCGACAGGCCAGGCCAGTAGAGCACGTTTAGTGTACCAGCTTGGTCGTATATTCCATGCATTGCGTGGATGAGCTCGACCACTTGTTTCTCCATACACATGCATGTTCTTGGAGCCACGTACATGTCTTGAGCACAGCGGACGAATGAATTGGTTTCTCGGTAGCTATAGTACTCCATTAGCTACATGCTAGTAGACGACCTTGTAATAGCTAGCGAGAGAGAATGATATGATTTGATCTAGTTCACTGTGTATGTATTTATTTATATTATCCTATAGTACATGCCTAATAATACTACTACAAACTGAGATGATCGATCAATCTATCGATCGAGGTGGCATAGAAAAAAGGAGTAAAATACGCACGAATGCTGTCAGAAGCTAGCTCACAAAAAGGATCGGATCGGTCGGAAGGTCGCACAGTCACGTACGGTGTGCTCTCCTTCATCAACCATCTTATCATCAAGCGCTGCAACTGCAAGCAGCAAGCAGCAAGCAGCAGTATACGTACTGCTCGCCACTGTGCTGCTGTGCAAGCCGTGACACAACACTACACAAGCATACAGTATGCATATCATCAGTCTTTCACTCGTGCTGGTCGTAGCGTCACTTCAAACCAGAGCTCACTACAACTTGCCATCAACCCGTAATACCAGCAGCTGTGCTGTGTGTGTAGTATCTCTGCCCGGAGATGATTGTAACATCATGACCATATTATTGACCTCTTCCTTTTTCATTCCCTGCCTTGGGTCGGATCGGAACGGATCCCAGAACTACTGAATGTCTGAATGCATGCATGCATGACTAGCTATCATCGATCAGACTTTACGCTCAGTGCATATATACCTTTTCCTCTCCCTTTCCTTTCAGTATCAGCTCGTGGATTACTGTAATAAAAACTGAATTACAATTAAAGTTATTAAACCCCAAAAAATAGACTGTTAATTTGCATCTCAAGCTTGGTTTTGTGGAATGAAGGCTGGATTTCACAATCCAGTGGAATCCACATCACATCCACTGTGCAGACGCATGTGGTTATTTTTGCATCGGTCATGAACGACAGAGTACAGTGCAGTAGGCGTCCGTCCGGCCACACATATACGTACAGTACACTGTACGACTTCTGAGGCTAGCTAGCCAGTAACCAATGCAAGCTAATAAGCGTGCATCACGGATTCACGGGTGCTGTTAACTGTGCGAGAGGCAGGCAGCCATATGACGATATCTACCGGATCATCGGTGAACGCATGCATGCAGTGTTTGTACATGTTTTCATCCATCGTGTTCCCCTTGTCCCTTGCTAGCTAACTATACTTTACATATAGTACTACGTGATAAGAGCCCGGCCTCCTCTGCACCTTTCCCCTTGTATACTTCCCTGGGCAACAGTATCTCACTATCCTGCGCGTACCTGCCCCACGTGACACTGCGTGCCCAGTCCAAGGCCGGCCAGTATACATATCTGCACACACCTCTGTAGTAGCGTCTTTGTCTCGTCTTGTTTAGAGCTACATGCCATGCATGCCCTGTGCCCTGTTAGATCGAGCGAGCTTTAGATCATTGGACAGTCTTGTTGAATTAGTACGCCTTGTGACTGCTAGCTTTTCTGCATTGTCCGTTAGCCAATGCAAACGGCTAGTAGGTTAGATTTGCACAGGTTCTGTCGGCGACGGCACCAGGAATTATACGCACATAGAGGAAGCTAGGGGACCGGTTAGAGTGATTTTCAAGCATATGCAAATTGAACGTAGCTCATCTGTTTTGGTTTTTTTAGTGAAATATGATCATCTGGATTAGTTGTCGATGTGACTGCTCCTATTATTTAAGTTTATTGGGTTTATTCTAGCCTTTGATGAATAATAATGATATTCTTCCCATAGCAGGTGATTGTGTTTGTCGACAGCGAGACGCGTGTGGTGACTCATACATGCATGAATCTCAAAATCTACCATCTTAGTATGGGTATTTTGGAGGTGCTCATAACAGGGTAGGATGTGTGTTTGCACGTAGAGGTGAGTGTGCCCGCGCATGTATGCTCGTCTACGTCTGTAATGTGATTCACACTAAAAAAGGGAATCGATGTGTAATAATAGTGCCACTCAATAATTAAGCTTTGTGTGATGATAAAAGTATTGATGATCACCGAATTATTATGACTAGTTAAGTCTGTAAAGTGTAAAATATAACGAAATATAAGTATTTATTTTAGTAAAACTTAAAATTTCATTTATTATATGACTTTGTTATCTAGAAGACATCAATAAATATGTATGATTAGAATTTTTATCATACTTTTTAATATAAACATAGACTATTTAACTATATGTTAAGTAAAAAATGTTGTTGTATTGTTAGGGACATCATCCGCTCTAAAATAAGTACATCTCTTATGCATGCACATAGACGTACATTTGCATTAATTTTTGAGACGGAGGGGGCTACATGTAATTTGTTTTTTTTTTTTTTGCTTTGGAAATTGGAATAGGAACGATAATAGAAGATGCATCACAGCTCATCAGTTGTTCTAAGCCTATATATTAATAACGTGCATGAGCATGTCGTAGATTGCAGTGATGCTATCAGTATCAGTAGAAAAGGCGTTGTCCAGGCTAACGTACATCAGAAATCAGATTCAGACGAGATGCGGGGGCTTCTGGGCTTCTGCTGCTGCGACCTGACCGGGTGGGCCAATTTTAGCTGGGCCCATGCATGTCACCGATGGACCCATGCATCCATGATGGATCCATACGACCATACGGCTATCTCGCATCCAATCGTAATAAAGAGTCTTTTCAAAATTTATTCTCTAAATAAAAATATTATTTAAAAAGTTATTTGAATAAAATTATTTTTTATATCTTCATACTTCCAACAATTTTTCTATATATTGAACACCACTCTAAAGAGCCATTCTCGCTATTTATTTTTAGATAGCGAGGAATCCAGAATAGAGGATGTTTATATTTAAAATCTAATTAAAGAAACTATAAGAGGATATCTTTTTGAACCAAATCTCAATTCCTGTAAAATAGAAAGAGGATGCAGAGTCTTCTGGAGTAGCTCTAAGGTGAGAGTGAGACCACACTGAAACCTTGTTTGATAGGGCTCCTCCTTTTTTTCATAAAAAAAGACTCCAAACTGTTCTTACACATAAACCGTTTGGTAAGGCTCCTCTGTAGGAGCCAGAGCTGGATTGGAGCCTGAGAAGTCTTACCAAACAGAGCCTTCTGAGACCTCTCCTTCCCCTTCTTCTGAAATATAATGTGATATCTTGGACATGCTAGGATAATCCTAAATGAGCATGGCATATACTACTTCCAATGTTAAAGAAAAAAATGCAATCCTTACCTTTTTATAGAAAAAACAAAATAGTTTTAGGTTTGATTAAATCTATAAAATAGTACTAACATTTATAGTATTGAGTAAGCATTATATCTTCGTAGAATCATAAATATTAATACTATTTTGTACATAAACCTAATCAAACTTTACGCGCTCATGCAAATGTCTTTGCAGAGAGTGGTGTTCTTTTTAGGACGGCATGCGGCGGCCCTGCAAATGCATACATGGGGGGCGGCTAATACAATTTGCAGTCTTGCAGAGAGAGCTGATGGAGAACCATGCACGGAGTAGCTAGTATGAGCTTAGCTAGGGCCGGCAGCATCAGAAAAAGGACCCGGCAAAATGTACAGTACGTCATTAGATAGCTTGTGCCACTGCAGCTAGTGCTAGCAAGACGACGAAGTTTATATCATACATGCAAATGCAAGGATGGACCGCTGGCTGGCTCTGATGAATCTCTGTCTCCATCTGACGATGGATGGATGTGCATGGTATCCAAGGTCGTCGTCGCAGCTAGCCTACCTACATTGTTGACACATTTGATACGTTTTCGGTCATACAAAACTCCATTTCATCTTGAATAATGCATTTGTTACCACTGCCATGCTGAATTTGACCCCAAAAAAACCTAGACTCTACTAATTACGTGCTTCTTTCTTTTTTTTTTTTGCGTGCGTGTGTGTGTGTGGGTATCAATTTGAGGCAAGAGAAGTGCATGCCCCTTGGCCTTATTTGTTCAACCAAGTTTAAAAAGGAACTCAATATTGCTGCTGCATGCAGGATACGTACCCCATTGTAGCGAAGGACAGCCCGCTATGCCTTTTAGCGGCCCAGCCCAGTAATAAACCTCCTAGCCCATGACAATATATGCCCATGAGTCAATAGCCCACTACACCCAGGTCCAGCATGAAGTTACTAGGGCCCAGCGGACCTGGCCCTGCCAACTCTCCTTCAGTAGTTTGGACCATCGATATAGGCCCAGCTACTTAGGCTCACAAACAAACCACAATGCTACCATGTTCATATGCTCTCATAATATATAATTTCATTTACTATTTAAAATGGTATATTTCAATAAGAAAATGCAGGTCAAAATGTCGACCGTGTCGATGTCCTAAACGACTCGTAAACTAAGTCTAGTCAGCTATTCACTTTGACAAATAATTCAACGAATCATGTGAGATAATTTATACTGGTTTGATATTGCACACGAGACATGTATTTATACTAGTTTTCCATGAGGTGCTCTACGATTATTTTTTATCTAGACAGTGAATATAAGACTAGCCACAGTGTGTCAATGCTCCAAAATGTCATGTCACAGCCGATAATCCACTTTCTTAAGCCACAGTGTAATGCTGCTCCAAATTAACAAGAAAAAATGTCACTTCATTCTCTTGCCTAATAACTTGATCTTCATGTCACTTACAAGTGGGACCATATATCTTCTCTGAAAGCCAGCCCCGATGCATCTACTTTCATTGATGCCAAAGTCTTCTATGCCTACATTTTCTCCTACAATGGGCAAACATTGAAGCTTAGATGAAAAAAGAGATCCAAGCATCGGTTTTTTCACCACGTGTGTGGGTTGTGGCTAATCTAAGAAAAACTAGTATCTCCATTAGATTGAGAAAAGAGATCCCTCAAAGCCTCCCATCAATCACTCAAATGGAGGGGATCTGCCACTATTTTTTCTCAATCCCCTTTCCCCTTCATCATGTCACTGACGTCGCGGGGCCACAAGATGGGTAGAGTTACTGCCGTCTCCGCCATGAGCGTGCAGGCCGCCGAGCCACAGTCGCGCTGGGTGGCCGAGAGTGAAAGCAGCCACATCGGGCAGGCGAGCGCGTGGGGGCGCGTGAGCCACTGCCGTGTCGGTGAGTCACTGCTCGGGGCGGCCGTGCCACCGAGCCGCTGCCCTGCGTGTCGGGGGTGCCACCGAGAGGGATAGGAAGGAGAGAGGATGAAGACGAAACAAGATGTGTCATTGATAGGTGGGTCCCACGTAAAATAAAGGGGATGAAGTATTCTCAATTTGCTGGTAGTCCTCTATACACTTCAATTCGGTTTTCTCAATCCCTCATGAGATTAGTAGGGAAAGGGGATACTTAGTCTGATGGAGATGCTCTTTGGTTCACAAGTCACAATATTACCATGTTCATATATTCTCTTATAATATATATAAAACTTTACTATTTAGTATGGTATATATTTTGTAATAACAAAAATTACAAGTCAAAATAATGTTACTTTAGAGATCATGTCAATGTCCTGATAAACGGCCTGTATTTAGAATCAGAGTTACAACAGTGGTATTTATAACTACACAAACTGCAATTACCATGCAAGCTACCTTGACTAAATTTCTCCGATGATGGCTGGCGGCTACGTGCTTGTTGTTACAATGAACCACATGATCGAGCATGAACCCAGCCATGGCGCGACGCCAGCCAGCCACCTCGATGACCTACAGACCTAGCTAGCTAGCTCCTATTCCCGAGGCTACCCCTACGGAACTGATCTGGCCGTGGCGGCCGCCCCCCCGTGGGCACGCCATCGCCGCCCAGTCCCAGCTCCGCCGACATCCCCCCGGCAGACGGCCTGGCGTACGACTGCACCACCAGCACCGACGCCGTGGTCTGGAAGTCCCTCGACGAGAGCAGGTCCCCGATGGGCCCCAGCTCCGGGCACTCGCTCCACTCCGCCATCCCCGCCGTGAGCGCCGGCAGTCCCGGCACCTTGCCCACCACGAAGAGGTCCTTCCCCAGCGCCTCCACCTCCCTGATCTGCGCCACCATCTCGCTGGCGTTGAACACGCCGCGCTCCCGGTACTCTACGCCCGCGCCTCCGCCGCCGCCGGCGCTGACGCTGTTGGCCCGGTCCAGGAACTCCCGCAGGATCCCGTCGTCGGCCTTGCGCTCCTTGAGCGCGTCGAACTCGGTGCCCGTGAAGCTGCCGCCCTTCTGGGCGAACCGGAGCAGCGTGAGGTCGACGGCCGGGTTGTACACCATGCGGATCGCCAGCGCCGCCACCTCGCGGTCGTCGCGGCCGCCGAAGAAGAGCGCCGCCACGCGGCACCCGGCGCCCGGCACGCCGCCCAGGCCGCGGTCGACGAGGATGCCCACGGTGCAGGGCGAGAAGAGCTGGATGCTCTGGTTCAGCGGCTGGATCGCCGGGTGGAACACCTCCATCCCGCCGTCCACCAACCGGTGCTTGTGGAACGGCAGCAGGATGAGCGCCGAGTGCTGCTCCTCTGCCGCGGCCGTCACGTCGTCGTGCATCGTCGCGTACGGCGACACGGCCGCCATGGTGCGCGCCGACACGCCCGCCACGTTCTCCTCGTACGCCATGAAGGCGTGCGCGATGTGCTTGAACTGCAGCTCCACCTGGCTGCGCCGGTGCGCCGAGTGCTCGAACGACGACGACGGCGCCGACGCGTTGATCAGGAGCAGCGCCGACGACCGCCCCGCGAACTCGATCAGGTGCAGCGCCTGCACCGCCACGGGCGACCGGTCGGACGGCGACGCCACGTCCAGGAGCGTCAGGAGCGCCGGCACGTCGCGCGGCATGTGCACGCACGCCAGCACGTGGAACTCCGCGTCCGGCTGCGGCCACGCGATGGTGCGCCGCTTGTAGAACACCAGCCGCCGCGCGGGCTTCACCACCAGCGCCAGCAGCGGCGTCACCAGCGCCGTGATCAGCGCCGACATGAACACCAGAACCGTGAACGACTGGTCGCTCATGATCCGCTTGTTCCTGCCGATGTTGAGGATGATGAGCTCGATGATCCCCTTGGTGTTGAGCAGCAGGCCGATCGAGGTGCCGTCGAGCAGCGGCATGCCGAACACGGCGGCGACGCCGACAGCGGCCGCCACCTTGAGGATGGCCGCGGCCAGCGCGGACACCATCAGCAGCACCGCCGCGGGCGTGCTGGTGATCTTGGCGGTGTCCGTGCGGAGCCCGCTCATGGCGAAGAAGAGCGGCAGCAGCGTGCCCACCACGAAGTCCTCCACCTTCTCGACGATGGCGACGCCGACGGGGCCATTAGGCACGGCAAGGCCGAAGACGAAGGCACCGAATATGGCGTGCGTGCCCCCGGCGTCGGCGACGAGCGCGGCGACCAGGACGCCGACGAGGACCCAGCACTCGTGCGCCTCGCTGACGACTTCGCCCTCGGCGACTCGGCGCGCCAGGCGGACGAGCATGGGGCGGACCACGAGGTAGCTGGCGCTGACGATGAGCACGCCCGACACGAGCGTCCAGAGGCACGGGACCATGCCGTAGCGGACGTGCGCGAGCGCCGTGGCGACGGTGAGCCCGGCCCACGCGAAGGTGTCGTTGATGAGCGACGCCGAGATGGAGAGCTGGCCCACGTCGGTGCCGGCGAGCTTGAGCTCCGCGATGTTGCGCGCGAGCACGGAGAAGGCGGTGGAGCAGAAGGTGGCGCCGAGGAATACGGGGAAGGAGAGGCGGTTGAGGAACTTCTGTCCGGCCTTGGCGGCCGTCGTCGTTCCGCTGCCGTCCTCGTCCCCGGCGCTGGAGAGCGCGACGTAGCCCGTGACGGCGCCGACCAGGAAGGGCGGGAGCGCTGAGGCTGCAGCGAACCAGAAGCTGCGGAACCCGGCCCGGAGGACGGTGTGGAGCTCGATCTCGACGCCGATGGTGAAGGTGTAGTAGACGAGGCCGATGAGGGACATGGACTCGAGGATGAAGATGCTGCGGACGGGGAAGGCGATGTCGGAGAAGTGCGGGACGCGGCCCAGCACGGAGGGCCCCAGGAGGAAGCCCGCCAGGATCTCGGCGATGTAGCGCGGGAGGCGGAGCGGCGCCAGCAGCAGCGCCACGGCGCGGGTGGTGGCGGTGACGAGGATGATCTGGAAGAGGAGCAGCGGGAGGGAGAAGTCCAGCGGGTTGTCCCCCGTCCAGATGCCTGTCATGGTGATCTTCCTCGGGTCGAAGCAGAAGAGGTCCGACCGGCCCGCCGACATCGTGTGGTTCCACACCTCCGCCAGCGGGTCGGCCACCGCCGTCGCCGCCATCCTCCGCCGGCCGTCCGGTTCACTCGTCGGCCGGTCGATCGATTGTTAGCTCGTTCGTCGCCGCCGCCGGCGATGATGGCTGAGCTGATTGACGACGGTCGGTCACTGGTGGACGTACGCGCCGAGGATTGGGGAGAAGCGCGTGTGGGGTGCCGAGTGATCAATGGGAGCGAGGACGGAGCTGCTATTCTTGGCCGGCCGGAACTCTGCTTCTTGCATTGCATTTGCATGCACTCGTGCATGGTTTGTGGTTGTGAGCTCCTCCTCCACGTGGCTGTTATGTAGGGCCTGGATTTTCCCACGAATTTTGCATCTTCATATTTGCTAGAGCTGGGTATTTATAGCTCTAGACTAGAAAACATTTTGTTTATCACGCATCCTAGAGTGCAGGTGCCTGAAAACACAGAATTAAAGGCACCTGACAACTGAATAAAAGAAATCAAGGAAGAAGAAGCTTTAAGAAACATTGTCTGATTAGATGTAAAATTCAGACATCTAAAATATAGCAGGTCTCTTTGTTCATCGATTGGATCATATTAGATATAAACATTTGAATTACTTTCATTTGATCTACAAACTTCAAATTTAACCTGCATCTTTAAAGTGTAGCTGTGGCCAATAGGATGTGACATGGGAAAATCGGCTTGTCGTGTTTTTTTAATAGTAGAATAACAATCAGGCTTTTTATCAGAGGTGCAGTAAGTTGTGCTTCAACATGTTGTTGTTTTTTACTCAAACCTTGTTGATTCGACATTACGTTTTGTGTTCATTCATTAGTTTTTTTTAAAAAAAACTATATCGTAACAATTTCTAGTAGACATGTTAAATCAGCATTTTGTATGCGACATTTTGTACCGGCTGGTAACTATCCAGAGCGCACCATTACAAAATTATATGGTCCAAAAAGCACTTTTGTTTGTGTTTTATTCTGACCCTACTATTTTTTTTGGGTCTTGTATATTGCATTAGCTCCTGTGTTTTCCGAGAAAAGGGTCATTTAGCAGATGGGCTCATCGGTCATACCATCCGATTCTCGCATTTTGAAGCCCAATCAGGATCTGCCTCGTTTTCTTCCTGTCCATATGGGTGAGTGCAAATTAAAGTCTTGTCCAGTTAATCTCTAAATTGAGGGGGATCAGAAAAGATTAAGAGGGATTTTGACTTAGATTTGACTTAATGCACTTATATACATCTCAATCTACGTACGATGGAGTAAATTGGTGAGAGAACTATATTTTTCTACCTCAATACATGTGTTTTGAGTGGATACATCCAAAAAGCCCTTAGGCCTTAGGCCACTCGTATCCATCTCAATCCATGTGTGTTGAAGTGGATTAGGATGAAAATTAAACTAAGCTCCACTCCAACCCACTTCTACACGTATAGATTGAGGAGAATACAAGTGTACCCAAACAAGCTCTTAGAGGGGATTAAATCCATTTCAATCTCCTCCAATCCCTCTCGGTTTGGAGATCAACGGAACAAGTCCTATGATGGTAATATATAATTGGTAAGCAACCTGCTATGTGTGTGTTCAAAAAGTAAAATCTAACTAGTTACCTTAGTAGTAGTTGCAGTGGATAGATTATATATAGTGTATATGTGTAATCATCGTCTTGTTGTAACCATCCCATATCTTATTTTTGCCATACCACTTTTTTTTTAAGAAAAGGGAATATATATTAATATCCCAGCTTCTGCATCAACCGATGCATATAGCTATTCATTATTACACCATAAGCAAAACACAGGCACGTAATCAGAAACACAAAGTTTTGATCTAAAGAAAAAAAGAGAAAATTCCAAAGTCGACACCTAGAAAGCGATCCTGTTACTAAATCTCCATCCGTATCTTGCAAATATTTCCATCGCGGTTGTCTCAATACTCCTACAGCCCATCATTATCATCTGGCGATCCTCCTCCTTCTGCAATAGAGACCAATACCGGGTCCAGTATGTCCCTCTGAAGATAACTTGCAAATAAGATGGTGCTGCGGCCTTATTAAACACTATATTGTTGCGGGTTAGCCAAATCGTCCAGCACATTGCACTTGCACCCACAAATATCTTAGCTTTCAATTTCCTATTAATCCCACCTAACCAGCCTGTAAACATATTGTGAACGCTAGTTGGAGGTAACAAATTAAAGGAAACATGAATAACTCGCCACACGAATTTAGCAAAATGACAATCAAAGAATAGATGTTGTATAGACTCTTGAGAAGAGCAAAAACAACACTTTCTATCTCCTTGCCACTGCCGCCTTGCTAAATTGTCCTTTGTTAAGATTACTCCCTTATATAAGTACCACAAAAACACTTTAATTTTGAGAGGTAGTTTCAGTTTCCAAATTAATGTGTTATAGGGTATGGCTTGAACTGTTAGGACAGCTCTATACATGGATTTGACTGAAAACAAACCATTCTGACGAAGCCCCCACACAAAACGATCCCTGTGGTTTATTAACTGTGCATCTGCAACCATTGCAACCACCTCATACCATGCTTGCAAATTACCACCCACCAGGGATCTCCTGAAAGCCACATTTAACGGTGTCGTTGAGAACACCGTTCTTACAGAAGCGCTTTTCTTCCTCACAATATTATATAGGGCGGGAAAGAGGGATTTTAATGGACGTGGTCTTATCCACACATCCTCCCAAAATCGCACTTGAGACCCGTCACCTAGATCAAACTTACCCAACGACAGAAACTCCTCCTTGACCTTCATGAGGCCAGCTCAAAACTGAGAGTCTCCAGGCAAGTATTGAACCTGTGTCAAAGTTTTATCTCTCAAATATTTATTCCTAAGCAATTGTTGCCAGATCCCATCTTCATTAAGTAACCTAAAGAGCCATTTGCTTAGAAGGCATCTATTATGCACGCCTAGGTTTAGAACACCCAATCCCCCTTGATCTTTTGACGTACAAACTACCTCCCACTTAGTCAATCTATATTTTTTCTTATGTTCGTCGTTCTGCCAAAAAAACGTGATCTAAAATAATCCAACTTCTTTAGAACTCCTCTTGGTATTTCAAAAAAAGAAAGCATAAACATAGGGAGACTACTCAAAATAGAGTTGATCAGAACGAGCCTTCCCCCGACTGATAACAATTTGCTTCTCCAACAATTTAACCTTTTCTGAAAACGTTCTTCAACATGCTTCCAATCCTTATTCATGAGCTTTTTGTGATGCATAGGGATTCCCAAATATCTGAATGGAAATGACCCCAAATCACACCCAAAAATTTGTACATATTCATTCTGATTAGATTTGGCTGTGCCATAACAGAACAATTCACTTTTATGGAAGTTGATCTTGAGTCCTGATAGCTGTTCAAAAGCACATAGCAAAAGCTTCATGTTATTGGCCTTCTCTAGATCATTATCCATAAAAATGACAGTGTCATCTGCATACTGAAGGATTGAAAGTCCTTCATCTACTAAATGTGGAACAACCCCATGAACTTGATCACTATTTTTAGCTCGGGAAATCAGGATGGCCAGCATGTCAACCACTATATTAAACAAGATTGGAGATAACGGGTCCCCCTGCCTTACTCCTTTCTTGGTTTGAAAATAGTGGCCTATATTATCATTGACCTTGACTGCAACACTCCCTCCAGACATAACTTTTGCAATCCATTCGCACCAAGTTGGTGAGAATCCTTTCAACCTGAGAACCTGTTGTACAAACGGCCATTTTAAGGGTGGATCTAGCATCAGGCGAGGTGGGTTCGAGCCCCTGTTGGCGCTATTACTTAAAGTATGGAGCCTCTTTTAAGTCTCCACTACAAATTGGTATCTATGGAAGTTTGAAAAAAGAAGTTAGAGATAAAAGACAATGGAAGAGCCACTTTTAATTTATTTTTCAAGATCCGCCACTATTTATCGGCCTTATGCTATGTTCACTTCTTTCTACCAGAGATTCTTACGGGATTTTACTATCGAACGCACACATTGCATTAATAGATTTGCCAATTCTATGACCAGGGAGATATTATAGAAAAAAGAAACAAGCATGGTTCTCATGTGCTAGCTTAATCGTATTCGGTTCTTTCTGTGCTTGTGGGCTTCACATGGGCTGCTTGCCTGATTGTCTGCTATTATACTCTCGGCCCATATGTATGGACGGAATATTCCGATGTGGGCCTTCTCCAGTGACGAAGAGCCTCTTGGGCTCTTGGCCTTCGTGTGGAACGCGACACTTTGCCGGTTTGCCCTGCGCTCCACCTCCACCGCTCGCCGCAGCCTATTCACTGACGGCAGCTCCACCTACTCCGCGGCCCCATCGGCGGTCTGCTGCGCCCTCCCAGTCCAAGGCACGCCGGTGCGGCTGTGGCCGGCGGTGAGGCGAGGCTGTTCGTTCGCGGTGCGTTCTTTTCTGGCCCTCTTGGCTTTCCGCCCGCTGTATTTGTTCGAAAATGCTGCTGCAGATAGCGGACGCCTGCGTGTTAACTGCCCATCTGTTTCCGTCGATTCAGGCGGCCTTGCTTGATCCCCGCAGGGATCCGACTCCACTGGTGGTTGTTTCGTTCGGGGGTAAGCGAGGGGGTATTTCACTGCTACGCTCATGTGTCTGCACTTGATACGCAACCTCTATTCCTCCACCACGCATTCAGTTCGTCGCCGAGTCCTATTGCGCCATTTACATTGTTGTGCTTCTGTGTAGCATTACACTAGGAAGAAAGGGAGGGGATCCAACTATGCAGCTAACAGAGAGGAAAGGGGAACCGAGAAGTGTTCCCAATCTGCCAATCCCCTTTTGCGAAAGTTGGATGCTTTCAGGATAGTAGGCATGGGTGGAACCGAATACCCCTTTATTCCGCTCTTAGCTGTATGGGAGAATTTCATTACGCGATGATAAGGAATGGCAGCTCAACTACTTGTCCTTGAAAGCAAAAGCAGATGGCAACTTAGACTTAACCTCGCTAGTTTGTCTAGGTAAGAAGCATGGAGAGTGGTATGGTGTAAGATTCACAGTTTGTTCCAAGTAAGAAGGCGCCAAATTATATAGTAGGTTGTCAAGACCGACCTAATCCAACATACCTGCCACAGCAAACAACACCACACCCTCTGTCCTCTCCCTAATATGCCGATTCTGTTGTCTCTGTCCTAAGTAGATATCTTGCGTGGCTGTTAGAATTCTGGCTTTTTAAAGGAACTTCTCTTACTGCAGGGAAACGTTGTCATGTAGACCTGCACATAGACTTTGTTCAGTAAAAAGATGATATATATCTATATGACCTACAGCCTGTGAAATCAAGGTTCCTCTCATGAGTCTTGACGCGCACACACCCCTTGCTCAGTTGCTGCATGTTTTCAAGGCTCAAACAAATGGGCACCAGGATATTCTATTTTGTAGTTCCTAGTATTGTTGTTCTCTACTTGTATCAACAGAAGCTTGACTTTTTTCCTTGAAAATACATTTCACATTAGCACCAGTTTTCACGAAAAGTGGTCACAAGTTGGCAAACCGTCTCAACATGGAGTAAAGTATCTTAAGATAGCGACATCGTTGAAACTGGATTTCCTTCTTTGTCATGAGCAGACAAGTCCTCTGTCTCCCACCACATGCTAATGATGCCCCTACATATTCTTCATACTATTCTCAAGAACTCTTTCCTCACCATCTCTTTTCCTCACTTTCCCCTTCTCCCTTGAGAAGGCCGTCTCCAGTTCATCACCCTCCTATTCCTTCGTACACAGGCCATCATCAGACAAGAGGGAGAATCAGCAAGGACTGACAAGAAGATGCTGAAGAAACTGCTGCCAAAGACTAAGAGCAAGAAGAAGAAGGAGGCTGCCTCCTCTGCCATACCCACGTTGGATCGGCTCCATGAGGTCTTTAATCCCCTTTATACCTAATTCATCGTTTATCTTCCCTGTTCCTGATTTTCACTCTTGCTGTGTTTGTGATCCTTCAATAGTGATATATCAGCTGCAGTACTATTATTTTGTTCAAAAGCGGCAGTACTACTACATATTACTCCTTTTTCTGGCAAGATGGGACTGGATTCAGGGGTGCAGTTCATGGAGGTTTAATATGTTCTCATCAAGAATATATATTTTTTTGAAGTGGAAACTGGTCACCTCTAAAATATAAAGAGTTCTTATTTCTTAGAATGGGCTCTCTCTCCCCCCTTCTTAAGGGTATGCCAGAAGAACTCTCTTGTTTTTCCTTCTTTTTTTGCTCTTTTAGATTTAACACAAGTACACAACATTGTGGAAGTATATGTTAAAACCAATGTCATAAAACAGTGTATCCATCTTCAGCTGACTGCTGTAACGTTATCATGTGGATTTCTGAATTGAATGGATTTTCATAAGATAAGAGTGGAATAAAACAAGAGAATATTAGAAGTCCTCATGTTGAAAAAGAGAGAGGAAGAAGTCCTCCTTCGCCTAAGCTGCCAGCCTGTCCTAAATGTTTGACCTTTGGTTGGATAGTCAGTTAAATTCGAGATGGTCAGCCCTGTTTTCAATCCTAGCCAAAATTTATTCAGCACTCATCTATTTTAAGGACACAATAAAGTATAGCATTCGATGCTGACATTGTGGATTATTTGTTCTGTGATCATGCCCCTCTGTCTACATCATCAGCTATTGCCAACAGATCAGCAATTTATATCTGCAGTACCAAGATATTAACTTGCTACCTTAGATTTTTTTGAGGAAATTGCTACCTTAGATTTACCTTTCATATTGGTGTGTTTTCTTACCGTCCATGTGTGCAGACCCTAGAAATGCTGGAGAAGAAAGAGCGTTTCCTCCAGAAGAAATGTTCTGCAGAAATCGAAAAGGCTAAGGATTATACAAAATCGAAGAACAAGAATGGTAAGGAACGTTGCTTTGGAGCAAACACATCTGCCTTTTTTATGCATTGTTACAATTTTATGATAATTCATCATTCTTAATTGTTAAATATGCAAATGTTGCTTGCTTGCTTGCTTATTCATTAATTTTTGAAAATTTTGCCACCCAAAGGCTTGTAAAGAACAATGTTTGTTCCCTCATTTTGTTTTGGTCAGATTGCACACAGCCTATAAGTAAACATGCAAAACAAAGAGAAACTATAGATTAGTGATATTGCATGTCTAGACAACATTCTAGACTATATTGTGTTGTCACTATGCTTGGAACATAGAAGGCTTCTTGAGCTTCTGATGCTTTTCAGCTTTTATTTTAGAGCTCTTTAGTTTTTTTCCTCCAACAATAGCTCTAGCTCTTTAGCCTGTACATGAAATTTCTTCCTCTGTTTGTTTTGTTTCAGCTGCAATTCAGTGTCTAAAGAAAAAGAAACTGTACGAGACACAAATCGAGCAGCTATCAAATTTTCAGTTGCGAGTTCATGACCAGGTAAAGGAAAACATACGCACACAATGTCGATCTTTAATTGCGCATCTCGGAGCTTGTAAAAATGGTGCGATAAACTGATACTAAGTTGTTTGTGTAGATCATAATGCTTGAAAGCGCCAAGGCAACTACTGACACTGTTGATGCTTTGCGCTCCGGATCATCTGCTGTCAAAGCTATTCAACAATCAGTGTAAGGTTCCATTTGCCCTCCTGTCGCCACTACGATGGCTTATACTAAATTGTAACATGTAACATCTGAAGACGTCGTCATTTTTCTGCATTGTCTCTTATAATGGCGATGAAAATCCATTCTTGATTAAATATTTGTGCCCTTTGGTTGTTGAGCTTGTGCACCTTCTGAAGCTAACCCAACTCATGTATTGCGTCTGCTGATTTCCACGAACTGTGCGTGTGGCTATACTTGTGCAGGAACATCGACGACATTGAGAGTGCCATTGAAGAGGCGAACGAGCAGACGGAGAACATGCGGGAGATACAACAGGCGCTCGCGACCCCAGTTGGCGCTTCTGCTGACTTCGACGAGGTACTGTTGATTTTGCCCAATTGCCCTCCCTTTCAACTGGGTACACCAGTCATTTCTCTAACTAGTTTTGGAAAAAAAAATAAAAACAGGATGAGCTAGAAGCGGAGCTGGAAGAGCTGGAGGAGGAGGAGATCGAGGACGAGCTGCCTGAGCCGCCGGCAAGACAGTCCGTGGCGCCCGTGGAACCGCCGGCCAGAGCGAAAGCGGTGCCTGCTCCTCAACAGGGCAGTGATCTGAGCGAGCTGACCAGACTTCAGGCAGAGATGGCGCTCTAGCTTTAGGTTGGCTGATGACGACATCTGTAGAAGCTGGCAGCATCGCGAGCTCGGTCGTTTCGCACTCCCCGGTACAGATGTTTTTGCTGTAAATTCACGCTGTTGTAGAAGAGACGAGCCCTGCTTTGCAGGTAGCAGCATTGTGGTGGGCGTGTTTGAGCTGGCTGAAGTTTTTTTATATATATGTATTTTTTTACCTTTGCTTTTCTGGAGTTTGCTTCATTGCTTGATAGTTGCTGTGCGAGCGGAATATAAAATGGATGAAAGGGAGATGCTATTGCGATGAGATCGTCCGTGCAGAGTCGCTGGTGACTTTGTCACTGGCAGGTGGGCCCACCTGATGCCTGTCATCAGCTATAAATGCACCGTGTATGCCCGGATCTCACGGCTTCTAGTCTAGTGTGACGAGATCAGTGGGAATCTGATGAATGGCTGTTATCGTCAAGACGGTGTCCGATGATGGCAGGCCGTGGACGAAGGTGTTCCAGACCAGCGACGGCCCTCCTCTCTAGATGCAGGGGAAGCGGTCAATGCCGGCAACGGCCGTGGACATCTGTCCAGCACAGGGAGAGAAGCTTCGACTTTGACGGTTTGATCCCGGGTCTGTTTAGTTGCACCCCAAGATGCCAAATTTTTTAAGATTTCTTATCACATCGAATCTTTGAACGCATACATGAAATATTAAATATAGATAAAAAATAAAACTAATTACACAGTTTAGACGAAATGGACGAGACGAATCTTTTAAGCCTAATTAGACCATGATTGGACAATATTTGCTAAATAACAACGAAAACGCTATAGTAGGCCAAAAAATTTTGGTATCCAAACGGTGCCCCAGACAGTGCCGCCCTGGCCCCGGATCTTGTTCCATTATTCAAAGCTCCGCCGTATCCAGCAGGTGACACTAACCCGTGCAGTACATCCGAGACCGGAGGGAACAGCAACAGACGACACCGGGCAGGCATATACGGGACGACGGGAGAGGAGATGCCAGTGAAGCTACCTACATATGCATCTTTCACTTTCATCAAAATTCGCTTCCAAGAGATGCTAGTAGCAGATGCGATACGATGCGATCGTGTGTGCATCTATCGCAGTAACATTCTGCTCGTCACAGATGCATCGTTCAGGAATCTTCGGCTGGACCAGGCATGCAGGCATCGCTCCTAGTCGTGGTCGTTCATTTGGACCGTCTACATACACCCAAATACTACTTTGTAAATCACAGCACATCTTCATCTAAACACGTCGCGGCATACGTGGTTTACTCTACTGTATATATGCATAAAATTTGCCAAGGTGTTCTAGAAGTACTTGAAAATAATTTTGTGAGCGTATTGTGGTCATATTTTTTTTAATAATTACTAATAAATACCAAAACAGAGGACAAAACCTTCGATAATGCTATGAACCGAGCATCCGTCCATCCAGACGCTCCATTGCTAGGCCACGACGTCAGCCTAACAACCCACGCTCCTTCATTTCTCAAAAAAAAAAACTGTTCATCCACTTATTCCTATTCATCCGCTCCTTTTTCTATTGCTCTTATCCGCTCGCCCGCCGCCTCCGAGCGCACGGCTGCTCCGAGGCACACCGCTCGGCCGTTGGCCTTGCCAGGCACAGCGCGCGCCTGCCTTTGAGTCGCGGCGCTCAGCTGCCAGCCCTGCCAGGTGTGACGCGCTGCTACCCTCTCCAAGTCGCGCGGTTGCGGCCTCCCCGCCGCTCGTGCGGCTAATGCCTCCCTTCCGCGACATGCAGCCACTGCCGCTGGCTTGCCGCCTACAAGCGCCGCCGCTTCGGTGAACACCACACACTGACGAGCCTCTATTCTACCGAGCAGCAAAGAGATGTTGCGTTGAAAGCGCATGTTGCAAGAGTATATTTCAGTTGTTTCAAATGTTTCAGAGGTATGTTACAAGTGTTTCATATGGATGTTACAAAAATAGATGATGATATTGAACATGTTGCAATGGTTGTACACATATGTTGGAAGCACCCGTTCCAAATGTTTCATCTGCTTTTTTCAGACGTACGTTGCACCTGTGCTTATTTAGATGTTGATGTTTCACAATTATGTTGCAAGAGTATGTTCGGAATGTTTCAGTTGTTTCAGTCTTACATTGCAGTAAGTGTTTTCATGTTGCAAGTTGCAATTGTTTTTATTTAAATGTTGCATATGTTTACACACATGTTGCAAGTGTATGTTCCAAATATTTCATCTGCTTCAGACTTATCTTGCATTCAAGTGCTTTTTATGTTGCAAGTGTTTCGTGTTTCAGAGGTATGTTCAGAGAGATATGGGGGCACGCTCCAGACATCGAGGGAAGGGGTGCGGCGAGCTCAACGGCTAGCGGATAGGGCGCGGAGCGTGCCTGGGTCCTGCGGATGGAGCGTGCTCGGACATCATCTCGGCTCCCGGTTCCCACCTGCGCGAAGAGAGATGAGAGGGTCAGGGGAAGGAGCGGCGAGCGCGGAGCAGGGTGAGACGGATGGGGGCGGGTATATGTACGTGGAAGGATGGGACAAACGGAGATGAACCATAGCGATACGATCGGAGGGCGACGCGTTTTTGCTGGGCTGTTCACTACCGTCCGATGAAATCCTAACAATTCCTGATACCTTTGGTGAACCGATCAGATTTGACAGAGGCTGGGAACAAGAAGTTGGTACGATGGACGGCTTGCATTATCAAGACGGTATGGCACGTGTGCCATGTTCGTTGCCAACAGCCACTGACATGTTGGCCCCCACACGGCAGCCAGAGCCGGAACGGTGTACAATTCCGCTACGCACACTCGAGAACGCAACGCAACGGAACGGAACGGGGATCCCCTCTCTCTGTTTCCTTCTTTGCCCCGGAGGCTCGGAGGCACCACCAGAGCATTCCTCCGCCTCGCCGCCACCACCGCCGTCCTCTCCCAGCCTTCCCCCCCTCCTCCTCCTACCTCTCGCATGGCGACAGCCCCTCGTCCCTAGCCCTAGATCCAGCCGCGCTCACCCACTCACGCACCAGGAACCGTAGCCGCGCCCGCCCCCGCCTCCCTCCCACCTTCGACCCCCATGGACGCGGGGAATGGCTGCAGCGCGCGGGCGCTGGCGGCGTGCGTGATCGGCGGCATCGTGCTGGGCGCCTCGGTGCTCGCGCTCCACCTCGCGGGCGGGCCCGCCGCCATCCCGCCCCTGCCCCTCCCGCCGCCGCTCGGCGCGCTCCGCCGCCGCCTCCGCCGCCGGCCTCGCCGCCCCGTGCGCGTCTACATGGACGGCTGCTTCGACATGATGCACTACGGCCACTGCAACGCGCTGCGCCAGGCGCGCGCGCTCGGGGACGAGCTCGTCGTCGGCGTCATCAGCGACGACGAGATCAAGGCCAACAAGGGACCCCCCGTCACGCCGCTCCACGAGAGGTCCTGTCTCCTGTGCCGATGGTCTTTTCGTTTCAGTCTCCTCATCTTTTTTATTTTTATTAATAATATCTGATCTCATGATGTGACGCGAAACGTAAGTCTAGACTTGTAGCATGTGGTTGTGTTAGCACAGGTTACTTTGAGTGACGTTTTATTTCCCGTAGCTACCTGCCCATGACCTCACTTTTAGCAGTAATCCATTGTTTGTTCTTGCTGGCCTATAGGAGTTATTGTGCAGTGGGCTGCTCCAAATTCTTTGATCTCAACCGGGTTCAAAAAAATTTCTTGCATGAATCCAATTCTGCAATCTACACATAAAGAGAACAATCCAGAGGGTTTTTATTTATGTGTTCTTTTTGGTAGTTATTGGTTTAATTTCATCAACAAATTGAGTTAAGGCCTTTAGGGCATAGCACTAGTGTTTCTGTTCTCACTTCAATATAAAGGAGGCAGGTTACTTTGTTGTTTGACACATTTTGCATATGCAAATAATCCTCAAATGGTTGTTTTTATATTTCATCTGAACTAATATATTGTGTTATTCCTTTACGTGTGACCTGGCTATACAGATATTTATGCCTGTGCTTCTCTGTGTCAGGGAGTTACTCCCTAACTTATATATGTTGTTTAGCACAATATGAAAGTTGAGTTTTATTTATGTTCTTTGGTAGTTATTAGTAATAGGTTTCTTTGGTAGTTATTAGTAATAGGTTCATCCGAAAATTGAGTTAAGACCTTAAGGGTAATAGCACTAGTGTTTAAGTTGTCGCTTTCATAAAAGAGGTAGGTTACTTTGTTTGACACTTTCTGCATATTATGCAAATAATCCTCGGAATGATCGTTTATTTTATTTCGTCTCGATTTTTTTATTGTGTCATTCCTTTTAATCCTTTACATGTGACCTGGCTGTACAGAAATTTATGCCTCTGTTTCTCTGTGCCAGGAAGTATCAAGTCTGTTACTCCCTGACTCCTGTATGTTGTTTAGCAAATTCTGATGATTTTTTTCCTGAATCCTGATAATACAGAATGATAATGGTCCGAGCTGTTAAATGGGTAGATGATATCATTCCAGATGCACCTTATGCCATAACTGAAGAATTCATGAACAAGCTATTCAATGAGTACAACATAGACTACATTATCCATGGTGACGATCCTTGTTTGCTACCAGATGGTACTGATGCATATGCTCTTGCCAAAAAGGCTGGTCGATACAAGCAGATTAAGAGAACCGAGGGAGTGTCGACAACAGACATTGTTGGTACTAATTTCGCTTTAGTTTTTCTTTTCAGCTTTCGATTTTAAAAGTCTGCTTTGCTAATGATCATATTGAATTTTGAAATGGGGATTATTTAGGTACTAGTTTTCAGTTGCTAGTTATTTTTTGTTCAAATATCATAGCCGTCCTTTGATGTTGTAATTAATTCTAGATCTACCAAAAACTTCTTTTGGCAACTACTGTACTGTTCAAAAGATTTCCTCAGCTGATTTGTTCATTAGGAAACCATTGTGAACCAAGTATCATCTTAAGAAATGTTTAAGGGATGACCATTCCACTATTGTTCTTGTTCCCAAGACTGCATGCATAATGAAGCTTCTGCTGTACTCATTTCTAGTTTAGAGCTTCAAGTTATTCAACTTCTTGGGGACAGTGAATTAGTCATTTCTAGGGAATACAATTTATATGGTGATGAAAAGCTGTATTCTCATGCTGACTGAGTATTGCTTCATGATAGGACGGATGCTTCTTTGTGTTAGAGAGAGATCATCTGATGCCCATAATCACTCTTCACTACAAAGGCAGTTCAGTAGCGGACATGGTCAGAAAGTTGATGATACTGGATCTGGAACTGGAACAAGAGTATCTCATTTTCTTCCCACATCTAGGCGAATAGTTCAGTTCTCAAATAGCAGGGTATGACTTCTGCTGATCTGCAGCTTCACATACAATAATATATCACTTCTTGGACTGTTCACAGACATTTGGAGACTAATTCTTGGATAGTTACTGACTATAGACATTCCCAATGCAGGGTCCAGGTCCAGATTCTCGGATAGTTTACATAGATGGCGCTTTTGATCTGTTCCATGCTGGACATGTCGAGGTAAATGTGAATTCCTTTCCACATGCCCACCCACCTGAAAATGGGGAAAGAAAGAAAGAAAGAAAGAAAGAAAGAAAGAAAGAAAGAAATCCTCACATCTGTGTCAGCTAAGTCTGTTTAGGACACAAATGCCCCTGCTGGCTGTACTTCTGTTTTTGCAAGGAGAAAACTAAAATCAACCCTGCATGATTCATATATTCTTCTGTTTATAGTTTCTTTCCATGTAGATATTACGACTTGCTCGAGAACTTGGAGATTTCTTGCTTGTGGGGATTCACACAGATCAGACCATAAGGTAATATGATGATTGCACTCTATTCTCCTCTATGCTTAAGTTAGTTCAGTTCTGCAGTAGTCCTTGTTTATAGTCAGAGTTCATTTCTGTTGAAGCATTATATCTGTAATGCATAACATTCAGCCTACTTTTCTTTTGGCGTTTACTATTTTTTGGCAGTTCAACTCGAGGACGACACCGCCCAATCATGAATCTCCATGAGCGAAGTTTGAGTGTTTTGGCTTGTCGTTATGTTGATGAGGTGATCATTGGTGCTCCATGGGACGTTTCAAAAGACATGGTGAGTTATCTGTTATCCTCTCACCATGGAACCAACTAATTTAGTTATAGAACGCATGATGAAATGTTTGTAGGTGGCTGGTTGCTCCTTGTACACAGCACTCTTAAGTCTTAACACAATAGACAATACATTGACCGTAAGATCTGTAACTTGGAATTTATGCTATGCCATTGAAAATCCTAGTCCAGATTATCTTAGTATAGATAAAAATAAGGCTGGCATGCTCTTATCCATGGATTGATACAGAAGAAATAAGCCTTGCATGGTATGCTCACATCCATATTTTAGTTTGGATATAAGCTAGGTCTGAGGCTTTGAGATTTTCTTAACTGAGCCTCAGACATTTAAATAGTTGGTTGACTTCTAAATCAGATTTCAAATAGGTGTAGACCCATTAGCGCTACCTGTTCCATTTTGGATGCTATTTACATTAGACAGAAATGACCAGAGAGTAGAGACTGGACCCAATTTTGATAGAAGCTGGAATCAAGTTCTTACAATCGTCTTAATCTCAAATACTCATAACCTGAATAAGATGTAAAAAGAAAAGGACCAGGGCCCATACCCGTGGCCTAAGAAAATGAAAAAAATGGCTCCGTTGGCTACAAGCCCCCTCAGCAGGCACTGTAGCAGCAGCAGCCGAACAGGCCCATTAAAATTTGAATAGCCGGGAAATATAGAGATGACACCTGCACAAAACAATATGCCTTGCGGAGTGATTATGGGCAATATTATTGCTACTTCACTACAAAAGAAGACCCAAAAAATGGAGTTAATAAAGAGCAAGTCCTATAGGTTTTCCACTATTTTGTTCTTCATCTCTCCAACTGAGGACCTTGATCTTCATCTGAGAAACTGAGCAGCTCGTAAAACACCATGGGGTGTGCTTGCTTCTGATTATTTCGGCTGTTTTGGCTGTGCTGGCTGCGCTGCACAAGAAAATTGCTCGCTGCCTACAGGTGCTGCACGTACTAGTTATCTACCAGGCTGCAGTATGCACCGTGCTGGCTGCAGCAACCAACAACTGCTGCAGCCAGCACAGCGGATCAGGTTCATGGTTAGTAGGTCTCAGCAAAGCTATCAGTGACTTAGTTTCTGTCCCAGCCAAACGCTCCCTTAGTATATTGCCATCAGTATCCTCAGTTTAGCCACACTGGTTGCATAAAGCACCAATTAGGAGGCGTATGCTATTTAGATATTTTAAGGTTAATAATTGAGCCCTCTTTTGTATTGATAGGCCAGGTTAATGACTATGTGATGCAATTATTGTTATGACCAGTATGTTTGTGTCCTGAACTCTCCAGCTTCCTTTTGTCGTGTGCAGATTACCACATTCAATATTTCGTTAGTTGTTCATGGAACTATTGCTGAAAACATGGACTTTACAGAGGTAATTAAGTTTTATTTATAAGAACCATTTCTCTACTTTATCAACACACAAATGTTGCAACATTGATAACTGATTGTTCCTAATGCATTTTTTAGGATGATTCAAACCCATATGCTGTCCCAAAGGCTATGGGCATTTACCGTCGGCTGGAGAGTCCCTTGGATATCACTACAAGTACTATCATCAGGAGGATTGTTGCTAACCACGAAGCTTACCAGGTAATTACTGTGATCAGATGGTTATGAGTCCTTTGTATGCAGTATGCAGCATGTTGTACAGTACATATTCACAGTTACCCGCATCAGTCGATTTTGTCGTCGACATATCAATGATGTGCATATGGGAGCTGTTGTTTGCTGATATTGTGCTGATGCATTACTGCTTGAGCAAAGGCAGCCTTGCATGTCAGCATGTGTCATTAAATAATGTCTGTTTTCTTGGGACCAATCTTCCCCCCTTGTATTACGCATGGCAACGTGTTCTTTGGTTTGGGGCTGTTGTCGTTTCATTTATTCTGGTCCATGGATCTGGTGCTGTCTGTATTCACCTTTGCCGTGTCCATGTTCCATTTTGCAGAAGCGGAATGAGAAGAAGGAAGCCAGTGAGAAGAAGTACTACGAGAGTAAAAGCTTTGTCAACGGGGAGTGAAGTTACGAGTAGCAGGACTTGCATGAAGAATGTTGCCTAGCCTAGTTCATTTTAGAACCCAGTCTTTAGCAACGGCAACAGTTGGTTGATCTACAGTTGTACCTTTTCCTTCAGTATCTTTGATGTTCTGCTGACATAGCTTAGGAAGCATCAGGCGCGACATTGAGGAATGACTACCAGAGTCTAGGAGCATTTCCATCATTCCCCCCAGTGTCTGTAGCCAATTTTCCCCCGCTGTATTGTATATGCGCCTTCCAGCTGTTGTTTCCAGCTGAGTTGCATTTGAGATCTATATAGGCTTTCCGACCCCCTTGAAATTATGCGATGCAGTATGAGAACCCTGAATGTTAGCGTGATTAACTATTTGCTGCTGGTGTTTCTTTCCCATCTGCACTGTAATACGCATCTTCTGGCACTGGCAGCAGTCCTTTTCTTGAAAATCAGGTTGGGTTCCTTCCGCTGTGTTGTTGAACTGAATGAACATATGGAGTGTCCGTTGTCGGCGATGGCAAAAGCGACCGATGGTACACCTGGTTGGCTGGCTGGCTGGCTGAACCGAACGTGGGTTGGTGACACGTTCGGATCTGATGATACGATATGGATCTGGTGAATTAACTGATTTCTGACAAACGGACAGATGGTTGCTGCCGATCAGCTGGGCCTGCTGCTTGCTTGCTACGCGTTGTCGCGGATGGAAAGAGATGTGCTACCTGTGATCTGCATCCAGCAGCCGAGGGGCACACACATCTGGTGTGCTGGGGCTGCCTGTGCTTGCTCTCTTGTGAGCAACCTTTACTGTGTCTGGTCCACTGGCTGATTTGCTTGCCAACAAACGTTGGTTTCGCTTTGATATCTTGGATTAGGAGACTTGTCGTCTCCTGGTTTCTGGGTGCTGTTCATCGTCTGACAGTCATGCGTGGCAACGGTTCTCCGCTCCATTGTTTCTTCTGTTTGGGTAATGGTTTGTCGTTTCCCTTGTATCGCAGGGAAGGTACAGGATAACAATTCGTAAGAAAACTTGCAGCTTTGCACCTTACTACGTGTACAATACA
The DNA here is from genome assembly GCA_022457205.1 of Saccharum spontaneum. NCBI lineage: Eukaryota > Viridiplantae > Streptophyta > Magnoliopsida > Poales > Poaceae > Saccharum > Saccharum spontaneum. Next base: position 4,145,622 of record CM039597.1, on the reverse strand, counting down.
GTATGTCATGAAGCCAGTTCGGAAATTGTTCTTGTCATCTTCGACAGTTCACATCCGTATGCATCCTTGATTTGCTCTCAGATGAACAAAAGGCCACAATTAGTGGTACTAATGGACAGAGTAGAAGGGGAGAGATTTTCGTGGTGGACTGATGGATGGATGGATGGATGCTGGGACATTGCGATAAGGTATGGGACGGCCCCACTGCTAGCTCTGACACGTCACCGATCCTCTCACACGTCGGCATGGATATACGTATCACAACGTGCTTGCCGTGTGTGATTTTGACTTGAGATTTACCTTTTGCGGTTGCGGGTGGGCCGGGCTCTGCACATGATATAAGATCCTCAATCATGCATTAACAGTTGTTTCTTCGTTTCCTGTGCCTCCTAAAGGTACCAGTAATTCAACTTTTGCCAATGGTAAATTGTTTATCTCGTGGACTCCGGCTATCCAAGCTAAACAGGATATCTTACTTGCCCTTCTACCTGAATTTTGTCTTCGCTGTGGGCGTCCACTTCAAGGGAAGTAGGGGATGTTCAAATTTCTGCATTCCTCCCCTCATATGTCATGGAGCGTGCTTTTAGAGCTATGAAGCAAAAGTGACGTACATTGAAGGCCATGCCAGTTTCTCTACTCGTACTCAGAAGCATACCATTCTTGCTTGCATGACATTGTACAATTTTATTCGTGTGATTGCAAGTTACATGATAGAGAGTTTATTTGGTAGATGTGATGTAGATGAGGAGTATCTACTAGAAGTACCATGCGCACCAGTACACGGAGACAAGGGTCTATAGGGGGAGAATGAGAATACCACCATGAATACCATTCACAGAAGGATAGCGGGTCATTTAGTTAGTGTGAGAGGGAGATAGCGATGTTGACTGAGATTCAGTGAACAACTCAGGGTTTTACGTTGGAGTGACACAATTGCTTGGCTTTAGCCACCGGACGCAAGCGCTTAGCCTCAAGTGAGGGTTGTCCCACCTTATATATTATATGCTCCAGCATCATATTAGGGCCCGTTCGGCTGTGCTGATAAGCAAGCTAAAAAACATTGTTGGTTGATTTATTGTGAGAGAAAAACACTATTCCGACTGAAAAATAAGCTGAAAAGTACGGATTATAAGCCAGATGAACATGGCCTAGTTTTTCGATGTGAAACTAACCCCTTGTTCGGCTGAGCTTATCAGCCGTGGAACAGTATTTTTCTCTCACAGCAAATCAGCCACAGCCGACTTATAAGCCAAAAAAACAGCCTGTCGAACATGGCCTAAACCTAACACTTTCCACTTTTCACCGAGTAGAATGACTATGCACCCTTTTTTCCTCACTTTCGCTACTCTTTCCCAGCATTCATAGATAAAAAATGGTTGCTATGGCATGCTCACCAAAGTTTTTTTTTTCTTTGAGACATGCTCACCAAAGATGAGAAATGAAAAACACTAGCAATCTGACCACTCACATATATATTCTTTGTTTTCACTTCTCCTATATTGTAGGTGTCTACTTTTTGTGGTTATCATTTTTAGCTATAGTAAATATAAATTATTTTTGAGTTGTCCTTTTAACTGTAATAGTTGATTTTTTGTTTTTTGCTGTTTCGATAAACGACTCGATCTGCAGTCAATCGAAGGCTCTGCTGTGCCTGATGCTTGCATGTGCTATGCTTTGCCCATCAGGCGTGCTAGGTGCGGGACCGAACTGATGAACAGACGAGGAAAAACACAAACAGAGGAGTCCAGCTTTTGTCCTGTCGTAGCTGAGCGTGCCCCTGGATGAAAAATGACAAGGAAATCGATCCAAATTTTTTTAAAAAAACTCCGACCCGATGAAGAACTTTTGGCGCGAGCTAAGATAACAAACCTCGCTACTATACTGTAGTTAACAATGATATCATCATCATCAGCAGGCTGCTAAACAATGCATCCCAAGGAGTCTTAAAACTTGTAACCATGGCCTTGTTTAGTTTTTTAAATTCACCTCCAAATTCCACTATGCAAAAAGAAGATTCCCCATCATATCAAAATACCGGCACATATATGAAGTACTAAATGTAGATAAAATCAAAAACTAATTGCACAGTTTGGTTGTACTTAGCATAATTAATCAATGTTTGGACAATTATTACCAAATAAAAATAAAATTGCTACAGTACTGTACAGTAATTCGGGGAGGCCCAAATCTGTCATCTAAACACGGCCCATGTGCCTTTTGATGGCAGCAGGTAAGGAGAGGAGTATCATAGTACTACAGTATCTCTCGTGCCTTGGAATTATACGGAGCAACTACAGTACGATGTGATCATGCATGCAGTGCTGGTCGGGATGACCACTACTTTATTTTTCTTTTGAAAGGTTACCACAGTACATTTTTATCATGCAATGCAGCTACTAGCAGTGAGAACTGAGAAATACGTAATAAACTTCACCGGTTGGTTCATGTCAAGAACATGAGGCAGCCGTGTTCATCGTTCGCACTACTTGACCCTTGTTTAATTCCTAAAATATTTTGTAAACTGTAACTGTAGCATTTTTATTGTTATTTGGCAATTATTGTCTGATCATGGATTAATTAGGCTTAAAAGATTTATCTCGTGATTTACAACTAAATTGTGTAATTAGTTTTATTTTTTATCTATATTTAATACTTCATGTACGTGCCTAAAGATTCGATGTGACGGAAATCTGAAATATTTTACAAAATATTTTAGGAACTAAACAAGGGCTTGAAGTACTATTAGTACCATGTTAATGACATGACATGACATGACAAGGTGAGATTTGCATGCATATCGATGCGTGGCCCTAATGATTCGGTCTGTTCAGCTGCAGCTGATGATCGAGCCTGCATGCACGGGGCTCTCTGTCTCTGATCAGCTGAGACCTCGGCCTTGTTTAGATTCCAAAATTCACCCCCAAATTCCACTATGTAAAAAGAAGATTCCCCATCACATCAAAATGTTGGCATATATATGGAGTACTAAATGTAGATGAAATCAAAAACTAATTGCACAGTTTTGTTGTACTTTGCGAGACGAACATTTTGAGCCTAATTAATCAAAATTTGGACAATTATTACCATAAAAAACAAAAAGTGCTACAGTGTCGGGGGTGGCACTGTGCCGAGTCGGCCACCCCCGACTCTGGAATCTAAACGAGGCGCTCCTTCAGTTCCCAACTGTCACTGCGTTGCCGGGTGCGGGTGCAGGCCATTGTTTTTACTGTACCTGCGCATGCCGCCTCCTGGCTTGGCCCTGTTATGCCAAATTTTCTTTTAAATTTTACTATGAAAATTTTTTTTCCATCACATCAAAATACCGGCACATGTATATAGTACTAAATGTAGATGAAATCAAAAACTAATTGCACAGTTTAGTTGTACTTTGCAAGACGAATCTTTTGAGCCTAATTAATCAATGTTTGGACAAAAAATCACAAATACAAACGAAATGCTACGAATATGTTACTGTGCAGATTTTGAACTGTCCAAATCGGGCCAACTAAACAAGACCCTTGTTAGATTCCAGAATTCACCCCTAAATTTTACTATGCAAAAAGAAGATTCTCCATCACATCAAAATGTCGGTACATATATGGAGTACTAAATATAGATGAAATAAAAAACTAATTACACAATTTTGTTGTACTTTGCGAGACGAATATTTTGAGCCTAATTAATCAAGATTTAGACAATTATTAAAAAAAACAAAAGTGCTACAATATTCGAGGTGGCACTGTGTAGCATCGGCCACCCCCGAGTTGATCATCTAAACAAGACCTCACTTTTATCACCAACAGCACAAGCCCTAGCCAAACCTTGCTTTGCTCTTGTCTCACAGACTTGACACTACTGCGGCAACAGATATCATTGCAGATAGTACGGTACTGCTAGGGGACTTGTGTTAATAAGCTAAGGCTAAGCAGCTGGCAGTTATAATGGGCAGCCAGCCACCAACGAACGTGGCGGCAGATTAACGAACACATACAGTGATACATAAAGCTACTAGGGCCTGGTTTAGATGCACCTAAAAGTTAGAATTTTTTCACTCTCTCCATCACATCAATCTTTGGAGCCTCGTTTAGATGCTGAAAAATTTTCAACCCGATAAATAGTACCCCTTTCATCTTATTTGACAAATATTGTCCAATCGTGAACCAACTAGGCTCAAAAGATTCATCTCGTGATTTCCAACTAAACTATGTAATTAGTTATTTTTTTATCTACATTTAATACTCCATATAAGCGACTAAAAATTGATGTCATAGAGAGAGAGTGAAAAAACTTGGAATTTTGATGTCATCTAAACAAGACCCTAGCTAGCGTAGTAGCGATCTTGCGCCGGCACAAGGAAGAAGAAAGAGGAAAGTTGATCCTCCTCGCTTGCACAAGGAAGAAGAAAGGTGGCAGATGCATATGATGCAGTGCAACAGCAACAGCAACAGATGCAGCAGCAGCTTTGTGTATCGATGGTGCGTGCGTGGTAGCTTTTGCTAATTCCAAGGTAGCAGAAGATCTTCGTCTGCTGCTGGTGTATCTCGCCCGCTACCGCCTGCCTGTCCACGTCCTTTTCCTTCCTTTGGCCTTGTTTAGATGCCCAAATTTGCCATCAAATTTACTATGCAGACTTCTTATTCCTTGTCACATCAAAATGCCGGCATATGCATAGAGTATTAAATGTAGATGGAATCAAAAACTAATTACACAGTTTAGTTGTACTTTGCGAGACGAACATTTTGAGTTTAATTAGTCAAAGTTTGGATAATTTTTACCAAATACAAACGAAATGATACAGTGCGCTGATTTGATGTGATACTGTACCGAGTGCCGAATCCGGCCGTAACTAAACGAGGCCTTTCCTTTCCTCCATGGCTCCATGGGCACGCAGCCGCACGCATGCAGCAGCGGCAACCACGGAGCAGAGCCTCCTCACATGCAGCTCCGGCTGGAGTACTCCTTTGCATGGGGCTCATGGCCACACAGGCCACGGGCCTCCCCCCATGTGCCATCACAGCAGGTTCACACGGCTCATGGACAAGCAAACAGAGGTGTCCCCGGGGGCGAGACGACGGCCTTGTTTAGGGCCTTTGTTTAAATTCTAAATTTATGATCTAAACTTTGTATAGTAAATGTCTCGTCACACTGTAGTAATTTTGTTTTTATTTGGTAATAATTGTCCAAATATTGATTAATTAGGTTTAAAATATTTGTCTCGCAAAGTACAACAAAATTGTGCAATTAGTTTTTGATTTCATCTACATTTAGTACTCCATATATGTGCCGACATTTTGATATGATGAGAATCTTTTTTTTTGCATAGTGGAATTTGGGGGTGAATTTGAGTATCTAAACAAGGTCTAGATGCCAAATTTCAATCATAAATTTCACTATGCAAAAAGAAGATTCTCATCACATCAAAATACTGACACATGCATGGAGTACTAAATGTAGATAAAATTAAAAACTAATTGCACAGTTTTGTTGTACTTTGCGAGACAAACATTTTGAGCCTAATTAGTCAAAGTTTGGATAATTTTTATCAAATACAAACGAATTGCTACAGTACACAGTACCAATTCTGCCGCCCGAATTCGGCATCTGAGGGCTGTTTAGTTAAATTTTTTTTTGCAAAACGAAACTGTAGTAAATTTTGTTATTATTTAGTAATTAGTGTCCAATCATGGTTTAATTAGGCTTAAAAGATTCGTCTCGTTCATTTCGTCTAAACTATGTAATTAGTTTTATTTTTTATTTATATTTAATGCTTCATGTATGTGTCAAAGATTCGATGTGACGGAGAATTAAAAAATTTTACAAAATTTTTTGAAACTAAACAGCCCTGAACACGGCCGTCACGAGGGAGGCTCAGTGTGACAGTGTCCAGCTGCAGAGCTGCTCTGTGCTGCTTCTGCACCTTTTAAGCTGCCATGCCACTGCCAGGCACGTACGCACGCAGGCCGAGGCAGGAGAAGCACCGAAGCGCGAAGCACCCGTGCACAGTTTGCACATGCGTGCAGCGTGCATGGGCAAACCGCGGGACGCCCCCACGCCACTCTACTCTACCCTACCCATCGTTTTCGGCTTGCTCGCGTGGTCCTTCCTCCTGTTTCTTCACACACATGCACATGAATTTTTTTTGTATGAGTGGTATATACTTAATGAAGGACACTACTTAAATAATGTTTTTGTTAAAAGATACTAAATAATTGTGGTAATTGACACCTGGCCTTATTTAGATTGCCTCAAAATTCTAAGTTTTTTCGCTCTCTCTCCATCACATCAATTTTTAGACATATGCATGGAGTATTAAATATAGGTAAAAAAACTAATTGCACAGTTTGGTTGTAAATCACGAGACGAATCTTTTGAGCCTAGTTAGTCCATGATTGAACAAAGTTTGTCAAATACAAACGAAACGTGCTATAGTGTCCAGATTGTAAAAATTTACAATCTAAACAAGGCCCTGGACACTATAGTAAAATAAGATTTTCTAAGAGTAAATGAGACCGCGAGAGAGAAGTCAAAAGTGACCATTATACCCCTGACTATTATACCACAACCTTTAATAGTCATCTAAAAAAGTTCATAGCTTTTGCATGTAAAGTTGGATGAAGATGAGCTTTTATATAAAAGTGTAGAGCCTAATAAGATCTACAACTTTGTAAACCATCTGTCCTTGAATAAACTAGTTTCTAGAGTTGTCTTAAGTTAAATTTTTGTATGTTTGATCCAATTTGTAAAAAATAGCAACGATACCAATGTGGCTGGTTGGCCGATACACAAAATAAGTATTTTATGATGTATCTAGTGATATTAATTTCTTAACACCTTTTCATATAAATTCGATCAAACTTAAAATATTTGACTTAAGATAAACTTAGAATTGATTTTTTCCCACCAAAGACGTTTAATTATTCATGAGCAACCAAATTACAAAAGTTCAATTTAGAATTTGATTTATAGTTGACAAGTTTTTATTTGAAATTATTTGCAGTAAATACCTAATGTGTCGGCCAATACCATTTCAAAAAAGAAAAATGTGTCCTCCAATACCAATGTGGCCGGTTGGCCGATACGGCCCAACCCAATTATCCCCTGCGTGTGCATCGCCCGCCCTGCCTGCTCCTAGGCCCGGCGCCGACCCTGACACTACCACGCCGCCGCCACGCCCGCCGACCGGCAACGAGCCTCTGTGCTGACTGAGAGAAACAGACGAGCAGAGTCCAGAAATGTCAACTCAGAGAAACATGGCTCCGACCCACCCATGCGCTGGCTTGCTGGCACCGCGCATCCCTCGCCACCTCCGCAACGCCGCCGCGCTCGAGACCGCTGTTCAGGGCCTCATCGACACGTCCCCGCCGTGGGCTGAGTCACAGACCCTCTGTAACACCCCTGGTGTTATAGTAACTAAAAACCTGCCATGTCATCATTTGCACTGCAAATCATCCATGATTAGGTTAACACTGTTATGCATTAATTAAAATGAGTTTGAATTCTTAGGTTCAATGTGTTCCTCGTTGTGTGGTTCGAAATCCGAAAACCCTAATTTCGTTATCACCGCAAATACTTAGTTTATGCCCTGCGTAATTTGAGGTGTATGACGGTGTTATACACTAGTGCCAAGTGTAGGGTATAAGCTCAAGTCCAACCTATAAAATAAAGCTTCAAGTTTGAGTTAGGGTTTGGAATCCAAAGCTTGTTACAAGTTTTCTGATTCGAATTCGAATTCAAATTTGAGGAATTACTAAAAGAATTTCTTAAGTCAAATTGGTCAACCTAGGGATCTATTTGGTCAACTATGTGAGGCTTGACTCAATGATGTCCTAGGGTGAAGGTGTGATTCCTAAGTAACCAAAGTTAAGAAAGAATCAAGTTTCAATTCAAAACTTTTCCGAAAACATTGAAAAACAAAACCCTAGTTTTACCCCTTTTGATATAAATCAAAATCTAAGCAAAATTTGGGAAAAAGTGTAAAACCAAGTTTGTAGATCTTTTCAAGGGCTACAAGTTTGGTGTTTTGAGTTTTCAAAGTTTCAGTGTAAAATTTGAAGTAATTTTGAAAAGATTCAAATCTCAAAATTGTCCCCTTTTCATTTTCCCTACCCAATTTCAAAATGCAAGCATAATTTGAAAATATTTTGAATAGCAAAGTTGTAGGTCTACCCTAGATGTACAACTTTGGTATTTTGAGTTTTTGAAGTTTCAATACAAAATTCAAAGTAATTTTGGTTTTTCAGATTTCCCCAAAATGTCCCTTTTTGAATTCAAATTCAAATTTCAAAAACTAAGCCGAATTAGAAAATGTTCATATTGAGAAAGTTGTAGATCTTTGAAAATTGAAAAACTTTTGTTTTTACAGATTTTCAACTTCTATTCAAAATTTGAGAGTAATTTGAATTTTGAGTCCAGTGGCAATTCTGTAAATATTTTGAAATCCTCGTCAATCACCGCACGCCACCTCTCCCGACGCCGGCGACCTTCGCTCCGCTTCCAGTCGCGCCCGCGGCGTCCCGCGACCGCCTCGTCACGGCCGTTTTCCTCCGCGTGTCGTCACCGCATCGCCTGGACTCCTCTATAAAAGCCACCGTCGTCGGCTAGCCCGATTTCTCTTCCTCCTCCGCTTCTCGCCGCGACCGGCCACCGCCATCCGCCGCCCAAATTCGCCGCTGCTGCTGCGTCACCGCCCCCTAGCTCTCGCCTCCAGCTCCGCAGCGCTTGCGCGCAGCTCCTGGAGCCCTCAATTGCGTCTCGCCTTCTCCGCATTCGCCAGCGCGTTCCCTTCTTCCTCGCGGCCGGCAGCACCGCCACCGTGACCGCCTCACCGTGGACCGGCCACTCCAGCGCCTCTCCGTCGTCACCGAATCGCCCAACGCAACCTCTGTGAGCCCCTGATCATGATGCTCCTCTTGTTTTAGTCTCTACCGTGCCGTAGTCGCGTTTTGCTCGTCGCGTCGCCGTTCGGGTCGCCGCCGAGACCGCCATGGCCGCGGTAGGGTCTCCTCCGTGCGGTAGCAGTTCCAATTCGTGCTTTAGTTGTGTTCGCGTGGTTCGGGTGTTGGTGTTGAGTCGCTGGGCAGGGGTCCGGCTCACCGGCAATCGTCGACGGTGGGTTCGCCGTCGGTGGTCACCACCGTGGTGTGTCCGCGCGCGCGGGAGAGAAGAAGAAGAGAGGGAGGCGACGATGACAGGTGGGGTCGAGGCGTCAGAGAGAGAGGGAGACGCGGGGGCGTGAGCGGGCCGGGCTGCGCGGTTGGGCCAAGCAGGCCGCGCGCGTGGGAGAAACAGGCCGGGCCGAGAGAGAGAAAAGGCGAAAGGCAGCCCGCGATGGAAATTTTCGTTTTTCTTTTTCAAAAATGTAAAATGAATTTCAGTTTTATTATTTATGTTATAATTTATTTATAATTCCAAAAATTGTGAAAATTTTTGAGTAACCCTTTTTCACTGTATACTATTTAATAAAAATAATAAATATCGATTTTGAGTACTGTTTATAGATTATTTAATTAGTCCATTTAATTCTTAAGTGGTTCTTAATTAATTTTTCTAGGCTTATTTATGTATCCAAAAATCATGAAAATTATTTTATCATCTAATTATGATATAACCTTCTTAAATTAAAAATTTTAGCTTAATTGGATTAAGTTAATTTTTATTCTTAGATTATGCTTTAATTAATTAATTAATTAATTAGGTAATTAGGGCATGATAATTAATGTTGTTTGACTTTATGATTGAGTGTTGACTTTAGGTCATTAACCCTTGATGACCTTTAGCATTGTTAATTAGTTGCTTAAGCTTTCCTATTTACTGTCATTTCATGTGTTTAACAATTTCCGTAATAAGTATTTAGAGTAATCGGACCCTAGATTAGGGTTAGGTTAGAAACCTTTGTTGTTCAGTTGTACCGTGAAGGGAAGTTGTACTCCGGTTGTTAACTATGATAAGCATCCATCGAGCATCATATTTATTATATCATCATCCTAAAGCATACATTATCATTACGTATAGTTCCCGTAAAAGAGGAGGGTACCGAAGCCGAACCTGTCCCTGCCGAAGAGTCACCTTCCGTGGAAGTAGGGTTTGACATCTGCGGTACTGAACCCGAGCCTGAGTTTCCCGTCGACCAAGGCAAGCCCCGGTTACATCTAAACTTACCTTGTGATTTTAAAAGTTGTTATTTAACTTTTATTACGGCTCTATTGCATTAAGTGCTAGGAGTTGAGTGATAACCTAATTACTGCATTATCATCCTTGATATTCCAATACCATCCTTGTTACTGTTTTGATTTAAAAATGCTTAGTATGCTTAGCATTGCTTAATGAGAAAACTTTAAAACTTTTAAACAAAGTTTGAAGGGTTGTTGGACAATTACTTGATGAATGTTAATGTTGATAATTGGGACCGGTCGGTGGACTTGCATCGGGAAAGGAGTCCCCCTGTAGTGTCTCCGACTGAGTCAGTTAAGGACCGTACCGTTGTCTGAACTGTGTGCGTCGAGACTTTGTAACTGATCACATGCTCCGGTAAGCCTAAGACCTCGGTAATGCCAATATGTGAACGGCCAACCGCGCACTGGGAGTGGAAAGATGGCGAGAGTAGTGTGTACCCTCGTAGCCAAGGGCTGGATTGGAGGTGTACTATACTCTCGGGTGGCGCTGGACCCGGTCATGTGTTGGAGGATCCGAGTGAAGGTTGATATATGTCGGTTAGAGTCCTACATATGTCGTGTGATTGGGAATCCCCAGCTGGGTCTAATCGATTCGAATTGTCGCTGCTCCTCGGTTAAGGAGACTCGATTCTCTGTTCAACATCGTAGATAAGAAATGGAACTTTGGTCGAAGAAACAGAAAGATATGGAATGAATTACATGATCTAGATTAGAATCACTTACATTCTGTCGATAAGTAATACTGAAATAAAATCGTGATCTTAAGGATTCACCATTAGTCGCTTTTATGCAAAAGAACTTGGCTTCCTGCTGGAACCTCACCTTGATTCCCCTAGCCTGCATTCCTGAGTCGTTCCACTAGTTTGTCGGTTAAGTCTTGTTGAGTACTTTCGTACTCAGGGTTTGTTAAACCCCTGTTGCAGGTGCGTCTCATGAGCAGGTGTGTTTTGGACCCTGTTGCATGACTGTCTTTGCGGCAAGCGACGACGAGTAGAGATGTTTGGCTCTTGGGCAGAGCATCGCGTTTTGGTGTTGTAATAATATTAATAATGCTACTCCACTACTATGGTTGTAACACTAAACTTAAGTTTTATAAGTTTGGAACATCAAGTTTGTAAACCTATGTTATGTAAGACTTCCGCTCTTGTACTCTGATGTAATTTATTATATAAACTGTTGTAATACTATGATGTCTCTGTAATGTGATCCTGCTCGGAAGATTGTGGATGATTCGGGTTTCCCGAGGACACCCGACAGACTTCTTAAGATCTGTGGTACACTTGTACAGTGGTTAGAAGTCTTTAAGGCAATAACAAGTACAGGTGGGCCATGGTAATTAGGAGGTTCTGCCACAGCTGGTATCAGAGCCAGGTTTGGACAGAGCGAATGTAGTATTACATTTCAAAAACTTCAAAACAATTGAGTCAAATAAATGTAACTGACTATTTTGGTCCAAATTGCTTATTATCTATCTTTATTCCTCTAATAGATCTTTAGTCATGTTTAAAAGCTTTTGGTGGAATAGCATATTAAAAGTGCCCTATAAATAAAGTTTATGTTTTGTTACCCTTGTGCAGTTAATTCAAAAATCTTTAATAATCGTTCGTATGTTAAGTCATGCATCATGCTTAATGAATCTGTTAATTTACCTTCCCCGTTATTGAGGTTGGGTTAAGTAGTATCAATCCTATTCATGCTAACCTTCAGATCCTCCCCAGCTAGCCTTACCAAATTCTACCTTTTCCCGCTACAGGATGGCCCGTACTAAGTTGACGCCCCGCAAGTCCACCGGACCAAAGGGAGTTCCTCGTCGCCAGCTTGCTCCCAGGGACGAAGGTGCTAGCGGCAGCAGGACTGTCCCTCAGACGGAGATCGAGAGGCTTTCCGCCGAGTTAGCCCAGGCTACACGTGATAGAGCTACGGACGCTATCCAGGTCGGAGAGTTACAGGATCAGTTACGGAGGCTCACTGGGGCTCATCTGAGCTGTGAACGGATGATGGGTCGCTTAGTAACGGAAAGGAATGAGGCATGGCACCGAGAGGATGTTGCTAGGGAACGTGCTGATGAGTTACAGTTCTATGTCAACGATCTGGAGGGAGATAATCAGGTTCTCCATGAGGAAGTACATCAGTTGTTCTATCAACTGCATCCTCCACCTGGTGCAGCTGAGCTAGACCCTGGTGTTATCCTCGCTGATGGTGGGGAATCTGCAGAAGAATCAGAGGAAGAAGAAGATCCGGAGGAAGTGGAGCCTGTGGACGAGAGTGACGATGAAGGAGGTCGCGTTTCAGGAATGGACACTGACCGTGAGGACTGAGTTGGTCAGGTGCAGTGTGTAGTTAGAAGCTTATGTTAGTTGTCAGCCTTAGTTAACCGGGAAGTCCGGCATGTGTGCGGACCTGTGTTATAAATAAATGCATCTGTGTGGTGTGTTTGTAATCGCTTTTGTAAAAGTTCAATAAAAGTTTGTGAATAAAGTTTGGCTTGTTATCAACAGATGGCTCATAATGATGATGGTACGGGGGCTGCTCAGGGTGGGAATGGTGTCCCTAACCCACCCCTCGTTCCACCAAATATGGCAGAGGTTATGTTCGCCCTCGTCAATGCTACTACAGAAAATGCTAAGCTACTAAGGGAAGTGATTCAGAATAATCACAATGCACCACCAGGCAATCGGGGTCGCAATAACCACCGGAATGAAACTACTTATGTGGATTTCACTGATACTCGACCCCCAGTGTTTTCCAGAGCTGATGAACCGTTAGAAGCAGATGACTGGCTCCGCACTATGGAGCAAAAGTTTGAACTCATGGAGTGTAGTGAATATCAGAAGCCGGTGTTTGCAGCCCAGCAACTCCGGGGTGCTGCCGGAGCATGGTGGGGAAATCACCTTGCTGCACAGCCAGCTGGTCATCGGGTGACCTGGGCGGAATTCCGTGCGGCTTTCAGAGCTCACTTTATTCCAGAAGGGATTATGATCAGGAAGTTAGAGGAATTTCTTGCACTGAAGCAGGGCGACCAGACAGTAATGCAATATGTGGGCAAGTTCAATCACCTATCACAGTATGCTGCTGATCAAATCAACTCTGATCGCAAGAAGCAAGCTTGTTTTATGAGGGGTCTGAACTCGAAGATTCGTACTATGATGACTGGTTGTCTGAATGTGACGTATCATGAGGCTGTTGATATTGCTCTTTCGTCAGAAGAAGAGTACCGGAAGCATAAAGAGGCTAAGAAGAAGAAGGTGTCGTATGGATCATCTGGTGGCAATCAAAAGCGCCAGAAGATAATTTACCATCCCCAAAATCATTTCCGTTCTCCTTTTCGTCCACCACAATTCCAAGCCCGGCAACAGACATTTGTCCGTCCTGTTGCAGCTCTATCCTATCCACGTCAGCCGAGTGCTCCTGGCATTCGTCCCCCACTTCAGCAGGGTAACAATATCAATAATTATCCCTGTTATAACTGCGGAAAGACCGGGCATTTCTCGAGGGAGTGTCCATACCCGAGGCAGTATAATCAGAATTACCAGAAAGCTGCTGTGCCCCAACAACAGAACCAGAATCAGCAAAGGGGCAATAACCAGAATGCTCAGAAAGGCAAGGCCGAGAAGAAAACTGGACGAGTCTTTTATACACAAGCCGAGGCAATACCTGAAGGAGAGCCCGTCATGATGGGTATGTTTCCTGTTGCAAATCATCCTGCAGTTATGCTTTTTGATTCAGGCGCATCACATACATTCATCAATCGTACATTTGTTATGAAACATGCAATTCCAATTGGGGAAACAAAAGAGAACTTCTTTATACAGTCGCCCGGGGGTCGTCTGTGTACTAAAGAAATGGTACATCAGGTACCTATAGTATTGGGTGGGCATACTTTTCCCACGTCCATGATAATTTTGAAGGATCAGGATATAGATGTGATCATAGGCATGAACTGGATGTATCAGCGCGGAGCTGTAATAGATACTCTGAATAGAACCATAAGGCTGAACTTACTTGATAATAGTTCTCAACTTCTTATCCAACTTCAAACACCAAAAAGGGCAGTCGAAAGAGTCTGTGCAACGTCTGTGAAAGAGATCAGTGATATACCTGTGGTTTGTGAGTTTCCGGATGTTTTCCCAGATGATCTACCTGGATTACCTCCTGACAGAGATGTGGAATTTGTAATTGAGTTGAAACCCGGTACTGCCCCAATATCTAGAAGAGCATACAGAATGCCACCGAAAGAGTTAGCAGAGCTCAAGATACAATTACAAGAGTTACGTGATAAAGGTTTTATTCAACCTAGTTCGTCGCCATGGGGATGTCCAGCGATATTTGTGAAAAAGAAGGACAAAACCCTGAGGTTGTGTGTTGATTATCGTCCGTTGAATGAAGTGACTATCAAGAATAAGTATCCCCTTCCTCGTATTGATCTACTTTTTGATCAACTTGCTGGAGCCAAAGTCTTTTCAAAGATAGATCTTCGGTCTGGCTACCACCAAATAAAAATTCGTCCTGAGGACATTCCAAAGACTGCTTTCACTACTAGATATGGCCTTTATGAATATCTAGTCATGTCCTTTGGTCTTACCAATGCCCCCGCTCATTTCATGTATCTCATGAATTCGGTTTTCATGCCAGAGCTTGACAAGTTTGTTGTTGTCTTCATTGATGATATTTTAGTTTACTCCAAAAACAAGAAAGAACATGCGGAACATTTACGCATCGTTCTCAGTCGCCTGAGGGAACATCAGTTGTATGCTAAGTTCAGCAAATGCGAGTTTTGGCTTAAGGAGGTGCCATTTCTTGGGCATGTTTTGTCGGCAGAAGGTGTTGCTGTTGACCCTGGTAAAGTAAGGGATATATTAGATTGGAAGCCCCCAAGTACTGTTCATCAGGTTCGCAGTTTCTTGGGAATGGCGGGCTATTACCGTCGATTCATCCCTGATTTCTCGAAGGTATCGAAACCCATCACTGAGTTGTTGAAGATTCAGGTCAAATTTGTTTGGTCATCAGAATGTGAGAAGGCCTTCCAAACATTGAAGAGGTTGTTAACCACTGCTCCAGTGTTAGCTCAACCAAATATTGAAAAGCCGTTTGATGTCTACTGTGATGCTTGTGGCACTGGTATTGGATGTGTGCTGATGCAAGAAGGTCGAGTGATTGCTTATGCGTCTCGCCAACTCAAACAACATGAAGAGCACTATCCAACCCATGATTTAGAGTTAGCGGCTGTGGTTCATGCTTTGAAGATATGGCGTCATTATTTATTGGGTAATTTATGTCACATCTATACAGATCACAAAAGTTTGAAATACATCTTCACTCAGTCTGATTTGAATATGCGTCAACGAAGATGGTTAGAATTGATAAAGGACTATGACTTAGAAGTACATTACCATCCGGGTAAGGCAAATGTGGTTGCCGACGCCCTCAGTCGAAAGATTCATTGCAACTGTTTGACAGTGAAACCACTGGATCTATCTTTGTGTCATGAAATTGAAAAGTTGGGTATTGAAATAGTTCAACATGGTAGTGTTGCCAATATTACGGTGGAAACAACTATAAGAGATAAGATTATTTCTGCTCAGAAGGAAAATAAGGGTATAGTTCACATAAAGGAAAAAGTCAGAAAGGGAAAAGGCTTAAGTTTTAGAATTGATGAAACAGATGTTCTCTGGTTCAAAGATCGTTTGGTTGTACCTAAGGTTCCGGAGTTACGTCAATTAATTCTGGATGAAGCACATTTGACTAGATTCTCTATCCATCCTGGAAGTAATAAAATGTATCATGATCTGAAACAAAGATTCTGGTGGACCAAGATGAAGATTGAGATTGCCAGATACATAGCCAAGTGTGACACCTGCCAGAGAGTGAAAGCTGTACATCTGAAGTCAGCCGGAGTATTACAGCCGTTACCCATTCCATCTTGGAAGTGGGAAGATATCAATATGGATTTCATAGTGGGTCTGCCCAAAACAGCAAAAGGGTTTGATTCTATCTGGGTTAT